>JANHMN010000004.1:103184163-103205297 GCA_030674055.1 Rhabdomys pumilio | reverse complement strand
TTTTTTTTTTAAACAGGGTGACAGTTATGGGTTAATTTTATTCTTCTGCATGTGAACATCCAGTTTTCCCAATACCATATGTTGAAGATTTTCTTTTCTCCAGCTTATATCTGTGTCATCTTTGTCAAATATTAAGTTACATGTACTCATGGTTGGGTCTTTAATTTTGTTCCATTTGTTGATCTACATGTTTGTGTTGGGGCTCGCGCCACACTGTTTTTATTTATATGGCTCTATAATGTATCTTAAGATCTGGAATTATAATTCTTCAGCATTGTTCTTTTTGCTCAGGATTGGGGTGGTTATCTGGAGTCTTTTGTGGTTCCATATAAATTTTACAATCTTTTTTTCATTTCTGCATAAAATGAAATGGAGATTTTTTATTAGGATTACTTTGAATCTGTTACTAGATTTTGAGAAGATGATCATTTTCACAATATTAATTCTACCAATCTATGAGCATGAGATCTCTTTCTACTTTCTAGTGTCTCTCTCTCTCTCTATCTCTTTCTTTATAGGGTTTACAGTTTTCATTGTAAAGGTCCTTCACATCCTTAGTTAGGTTTATATCCATGTATTTTGTTTTCTTTGAGGCTATTGTGAATGTACGTGTGTCCAGGATCTCCTTCTCTGTGTGTTTCTTTTAATGTATAGGAAAGCTATTGATCTGTGCAAGTTGATTCTGAATCCTAGCACACTGATGAATTTGTTTATCCTTTCTGGACTTTTTCTGGTAGAATTTTGGGGATTTCTGATGTATAGTATTGTCGTACACTGTATTCTATTGCTATGAAGAAACACTATGTCCGTAGCAACTTTTATTAAAAGAATGCATTTAATTGGTTCTTGCTTACAGTTTCAGAGGTTTAATCCATTATCCTCATAGCAGTGAGCATGGCGGCATGCAGTCAGACTGGTAGCTGTAGGTTCTACATCTGTATCCAAAGGCAGCAGGAAGAGAGAGAGGCACTAGGTCTGGCTTAGGTTCTTGAAATCTCAAAGCCCACCCCTAGTGACACACTTCCTTCAACAAGACCTTACTTGCTCCAACTCCTATGGAGGTCATTCTTATCCAAACCACTACAAGTATATCATCTTCAAATAGAGATATTCTGGCTTCTCCTTTCATGATTTGAATCCCTTTAATTTCCTTCTCTTGACTTGTTGCTCCAGCTAGTATTTCTAACTAAGTGTTGAAAAGGAGTCAGGAGGGGCATCCCTGTCTTGTTCCTGATTTCGCTAGGATTGCTTCAAGCTTTTCTCCATTTAGGAAGATGTTGTCTGAGTTTCTCATGTATAGCTTTCACATTGTAGACATATGTTATTTCTAGTAATATATTCTCTGTAACTTTTATTATGAAAGCATGTTGGATTTTGTCAGTCTTTTCTGCATGCATTGAGATTATCCTGTGATTGTCTTTCAATCCACTTAAGTGGTTTATTAGATTTATTGACTTGCATGTGTTTAACCATCTCTACAGGAATATTCTCAGGGATGAAGCCATTTTGGTCACAATTTATAACCTTTTTTATATATGTCTATATTCTGTTTGAAAGGTTTTTACTGACTATTTTTTACTCGATGTTCATCAGAGATACCACCCTGTAGTTTTAGTCTGTTGTATTTTCACTTGGTTTGGGTATTACAGTATTACTGGCTTCACAGAAGGAATTTAGACGTGCTCCTGTGCCGTGTGTGTGTGTGTGTGTGTGTGTGTGTGTGTGTGTGTGTGTGTGTAGAATAATGGTTCTCAACATTCCTAATGCTACAACCCTTTAATACAGTTCCTCATAGCATGGTGACCCCCAACCATAGAAGTTCTTCATTGCTACTGCACAGTTATAATTTTGCTACCATTATGAATCATAATATAAATGTCTGATATGCAGGACCTGATATGTGACCCCATGATGGTTGCCACCCACAGGTTGAGAACCACTAATATAGAGTTTAAGGAGGGTTGGCTGTAGATTGTCTTTGAAAGTCTGGTAAAATTCTGTGAATCTGTCTGGTGAAAGGGGATGGCATCTGAAATGTAAACAAAATATCCAATTAAAAAAGAGAGAGAGAGAGAGAGAAGCTCTCTGGCTCTTCCTGCTGCCTTGTCCTGCTGGCCTTGTATTCTGCATTTGACTTGAGCATTTTGTTAAATCCTTTCCAGATTTCCACTTGATTTTGATGGACTTTGAAGATGGGTCACTACTCTCATTCAGATGAAATTCTTTGGAGAGAATTTTACTTTCAAAGTAAGGATTTTCACCAAATAAAAATCTATTCTGTTACCAGATTTAATGTCTTCAAATTCTGTCCTTTCAACTCTGGTAAAATAATGCAGAGCTTCTTTGTCTTTCTTCCCAAGCAGTGCAGACACTTGTGAAAGACTGACAAATGTTGTTATCTCAAAATCTGGGATTTTGGCGATCAATTCTGACCTCTTCTGAAAAAAATGGTTGGCAGAGTTTGTTGTATTTTTGTTCTACTTTCAAAAGGTCCTCACTGGCTTGTTCATTAAATCTGTCTATTTCATTTTGTAATTCATCGATAAATTGCCTCTTGCTGTTCTTTTTCTCCCTTCGGCAGGTTGGGAGAGGCCGATTGTCCTCTAGCTTTGGGGCACAAGCTGATCTGGGCTTCTTGGGCTGACACAGGATCTCAGATTGCTAATTGGTGGCCATGGTACAAGGGAGGTGCTCAGGAGAGGTAGGCCAGAACCCCCCCCCCCCCCGCCCCGATGTTCACAGCAGGAAGAAACTCACAAGAACTCATCTTTTCAAAGAACCAACTCTTAGGTTTCTTGAATTTTTTTATTGTTTTGTTCTATTTCATTGATTTCTGCTTTGATATTTATTATTTCTTGCCTCATACACTGGGTTAGAATTTTATTTATTCTTGCTTTCTCAACCTTTTGAGTTTCATCATTAATTCACTTACTTGTGCTCTTTCTGATATTTAATGTCGGCACTTAGGGCTGTAAACTATTCTCTTAGAACTGCTTTTAACATGCCCCAGAGGTTTTGTGTTGTTTTCATTTTTATTTCGTTCCTGGAAATTTTTATTTGTTTGGTTTCATCCCAGAGATGCAATTTTCTTTAAATTTATGCTAGTTAGTTTTTGGCCAACTTGACACGGAGAAGATTCATCTGAAAAGAGGTAATTCCCCAATCAAATTAGACTCATCTGAGAAGAGGTAATGTCCCCTACCAGACTGGCCTTTATACAAACTTGTCAGGCATTTTCTTGATTACTGATTAATGTGGAAAGGCCCAGTCCCTGTGAGGAGTGCCATCTCTGGGCAGGTGTATAACAAAGCAAATTGATCAAGCCTTAGAGAGCAAGCCTGTGTGCACAATTCCCCATGGCCTCTAGCTTAGGTTCCTGACCTACTTGAGTTGAGTTCCTGTCAGCTTCTCTCAACAGTGTGGTTGGTTGAGACAGGTAAGATAAATATATCCTCTCCTCCTCAAGTTACTTTTGGTCATGGTACTTTTATCACAATAATAGAAGCCTGAGACAGTGTGAAAATAAATAAACATAGTATACCATGTTAATAAACTTAAAGACAGGAATAATATGAAATCTCATAATGTAGAAAAGACACATAACAAAGTTTAATGTATTTTCATAGTAGACATTTTGAAGAAATTAGGAATAAATGTAATATACATCAAAATGAAAAATATATGTGACAAACTTTAACACATTATATTAAATGAGAAAAATTACTGAAGTTCTTCTAAAATCTGGAATGAGACAAGGATTCACATTCTTTGTATTCTATTTCAATATAGTTTTTGCTTGGTCAAAAAGAAATGAGAAAGCTATAAAAGGAACACAATTTGAAAGAAAGAAACTAAGCTAACCCTATTTGCAGACAGCATAATTCTATACTCAAAAGTTCCCCAAATCAAGTTTCAGATTTGCTGCACATCTTCATTAGAGTAGAAGGATGTAAAATCCATGTATAAAAATTGTTAACCTCTCTCTTCATATTCCAATAATAAATTTGCTGAAAAAATATCTAGTCACCACATATCTTTCAGGCTGCTGAATTGTTTTCTGACCTGAAGTAATATACAGATTCAGTGTGATCCCCATGAAAATCCCAGTGATATTCTTCACAGAACAGTCCTTAAAAATTTGTATTTTACGTGGAAACACAAAAGAACATGAATAGCCAAAGCAATCCTAAACAGAAAGAACAGAACCAAAGCTGAAGGATTACCAGACTTCAAACTATGCTATACTGTCAAAGAAACAAAGATAGCATGATATTGGCATGTACACACACACACACACACACACACACACACACACATACCCCAGAGGACCATAATAGAGTACCCAGATACAGATCAACACAGTTAAGAATTCCTGTTTTGTCCAAAGGGGAATCCTAGTTAGCTTCAGCTGTTAACTTGACACAGCTTAGAGTAATCTGAGGGAGACTCAACCAAGTAAAATCTAAATTAAATAACTCTTCTCTCAAAGTTCTCTGCCTTTCATTGGGGTGTTTTATCACAATAATAGAAATGTAAATAATAATAGAAATTGGTACCAGAAAGGGAGGTTTGTTGCTGTGATGTGCCTGCCATGTCAGTTGGAGGGAGGGATGCTATGGGAGCATTTGAAACTCAGGGCAGGGAAAGCTACTGAGTGGTCAGATCTTAGTGAGCTATTGTTGTGAGAGTTTAGATGATAATAAGGATAGAAATGTAAATTATGGGGGCAAAACTGGCTCGTGACGTTTCAGTGGGAAGCAAAGATTATGTCAACGTCTTTCATGTGATATTAAAAATCTATGGTTGTTGGTCAGCTAGGGCTGAAGAGTCAACTTTGGTTAATACAAAATCAACATTATTGAGTTAACTTCTAGGACGTATTTCCTCTGAGTGAACACATAGAAGCTGTGGCCCAGACTGTGGTGATCTGAAGGAAAATGGTTCCTATAGGCTCCTATATTTGGATGTTTGATCCCACTTGATGGACCATTTAGGAAGGATTAGGAGGCCTGGCCTTCTTGAAGGAGGTGTGTCACTGGAGATGGGCTTTGAGGTTTCAAAAGCCCATAATAGGCTTTTGATAGACAAAGTCTATCTCTATCTCTGTCAGTGGGTTAGGATAGAGATCTCTGTTACTGCTCCAGTTCCGTGGCTGTCTACTTCCTGCTGTGATGATCATAGACTAAGCCTCTAAAGCTGTAAACAAGTTCCCAGTTAAATGCTTTTGTAAATAAGAGTTGAGTTGGTCATTATGTTTCTTTACAGCAACAGAACCATAACCAAGACCCCCATCAAATCATCTGTGCTGTCCAAGTTGTTGCATGTGTAATCCTTCAGCTGACTTATCAGGGGCTACACTCTTGGAGTAGTCTGACTCTCTCTCTCTCCCAACTGCTAACAATTGCCAATAGTTCCACGGTTAGAGGTGGGGTTTTCTAACCAATTCCCATCTCCATGGTGGGATGTGGCCTGGCTGAGTAGACAATGGAGGCCTGGCATTTGAAATTTTAGAGGAAAGTGACAACTCTTTCAGAACCATTCATATGATACATTTTTAATATCTGGTTGATGGTTAGCTGGGACTGAATACTCCTCTGTGATTAGCAGTAACTGAGCACCCACTGAAGTAAAACTTTAGCTTCACTAGGACATTGGATGCTCACTAGCTGGGACTGAACAAACAGATGAGGCTGATAGGAGAACAGCATTGTTGAGACATCTTCTAGAAAGTATTTCCTCTGAATCAGCACAAGGAAGCTGTGGTCCAGGGAGGTCAAGGCTGCATCTCAAACTAGAAGCCAAACTTGGCCTTATGGAAGAGACATCAACCTTGTACTTATTTTGAAGTCATGAAGGGGTTTTAAGATGTCATTGAGACTTGGCACCATGTGGCAGGGTCACAGTCCCTGAAGAGAGGTCAGCAGAGGCTATTGGTGAAGGATCAGCTTTAGTTGCAGTGGCGAGCGATATCAGGATATTGGAGATGCTAGAATCTCGGGATGACCACAAAGACAGCACCAAGTGTGAGGTAGAGCCATCCTAAGCCTATGAGACAAGTTGTATGTTTTGTGGTTTGCAGATCTGAAAACATGGAACTCCACAAGCCATTTGGAGCCCACAAGATTATGAGTAATTACAGGATGTCAAACACTGCTGGGCCTTGTTTTTGCTTAAGTGTGATTTTTACACCTTCATCCTTCCCTTTTGGAATAAGAAATCATTTATCTTTATTTGAAAGAAGCCACAGTTAAAATATTTTGATTTTTTTTTAAAAAGATTTTAGAGTTTTAAAGTGTTAATATTTTTAAAGACCTTGGTGCTTTCCTGTAAATAACATTGTGATAATAACAGAAGACCTTGGAGACAAGACAGGAAAGGTTATGGTTTAACAGTGATATGTTTGTGTGTCAAGTTGACAAGGAGTAGACTGTGATATCTAATCTTAGTTGTCACCTTGACACACCCAGGGAAAGGTAACCTCAGTTAAGAGTTGCCTCCACCAGATTGGCCTATGGACACATCTGTGATGCATTTTATTAATTGTCATTTGATACAAAAGGACCCAGATCATTGTTGTCAGTACAATTCCAGGCAGGTTGGTCCTGTGCTATGTAACTAGTGTACCTGAATGTAAGTCAAGGAGCAAGCCAGTAAACAGTGTTCTTCAGTGTTTTCTACTTCAAGATCCATCTTAGAACTCCCACCCTGGCCTCCCTCAAGAATGGACTGTAATCTGTAAGATACAATAAATCCTTTCCTTCCCAAGTTGGGTTTAGTCAGTATATTATCACAACAACAGAAAGTGAACTAGGGCAGTAATGGTATCTAGAAAGAAAAACAATTATAGAAGAAATTCCATTAAAATTACATAGTTATTGTGTGTTTTTAAAACATGAGCAATGAGCCCAAGAAGAAAAATTAATTCATCATTTATTTCTATGTAGTTCAGATGAATATAATTATGAAAATTATTATACAATGGTGGCACACAACTTTAACCCCAGCACTGGGGAGGCAGAGGCAGACAGATCTCTGAGTTCTTGATCATCCTGGTCTACAGAGCAAGATTTCCAGGACAACCAGGACTGCACAGAGAACCTCTGGAGAGAGAGTGGGGAGGGCAGTGAGAATGAGAATCTGTATTATTTAGTGGGAAACAGAAGACCAGAAATACTATTTTTCCCAGTCTACTATGATCCCATCCCTAAAGAAGCTGAATGAGAATCTTCATCCCCAGAATTTCTTATTCAAGCCTCAGCAATGCTAACCATACTGGGGTGTTACATTATTGCATTATTGGCTAAGAGTGTTTAATGTTCTTCCAGAGGACCCCAGTTTGGTTCCAAGCCCCTAGTTCAGGCAGCTCACAACCACTTACAACTCCAGCTCCAGAACACATCATAAAAATTTTAATCATTTTAAAATATATATAGTAGAAGATTCTAGTGGTTACTCTATATTACGGGTGCTTTGACTGCAAAAGGAAAGAAAAGGAGGCTGCCTCAGGGTTTAGCCATTAGTTATAAGATGACGACAGCATCCACCCACCTTTATGACTTTCAGTAAAATCTGATTTCCCTCAACATTTACAAATTGTATTCTTCATGGTTTTGAGTGTTTGCATTTCTTTTTTAATTAATTATTTTATTTATTTACATTCCAGACATTGCCCCCCTCCTGGTCCCCCCTCCCACAGTTATTCATCCCATTCCCTCTCCCTGTTGCCTCTGAGAGAGAGTGCTCCCCTTCTTCCCATCTCCCAGCCCCTGGGTATCCCCCTTCCCTGGGGCCTCAGGTTTCTCTACAGGATTAGGTGCATCCTTTCCAACAAGACAAAGCAGTCCTCTGCTACATATGTGCAGAGCCCTCAGACCAGCCTGTGTATGTTCTTTGGTTGGTAGCTTAGAATCTGGGAGCTCCCAGGGGTCCATGGTTAGTTGATACTGTTGGTCTTCCTATGAAGCTGCCATCCCCTTTAGTTCCTTCAATCCTTCCCCTAACTCTTCCATAGGGGTCCCCAACCTCAGTCTAGTGGTTGGCTATATCTGCATCTATCTCAACTAGCTGCTGGTAGAGCCTCTCAGAGGAGAGCCATGCTAGGCTTCTATCTGTAAGCACAACATAGCATGGTACTAGTGGCAGGCTTTGGTGCCCACCCATGAGATGGATCCCAAGTTGGGACAGTCACTGAAGTGTTTGTATTTCAAAATGACATCAAGAAGAACCAGCCACAAGGATAAAAATGTCCAGGTATAGGGAGAGGGGTAACGTGCACAGATCACTTGATTTTCTGCATGTTCCAAGCCAGATAAATGTGTTCAATTACAGCACCTGAACAACAGCATAGACACCGTGTGTTATATGCATGCATAGAATCCTAATTTACCCTCAAACTTATAATAGATTCTCAATGAGTACATGATTCTAAATTCTAAGGAAAAGAGAAGATTAAGAATAGGCTAGGGACTACACTTACGTGTAATGAATGGAGGGGAAACCCATGTCATTTGAGATAGTATTCACATCGAAACTGTTGCTAAGGAAACCACTTCCTATTCATGCACTGAACATAGTTCCATTTTTTTTATTGTTACAAAGTGCACAATGCAACAATTAAATCATGAGAATGAGAGCCTGGTAATATACTTGGAAGATAGTCAAAGCTCTAAAATAACCGGGAAGTCATTAATGGGGTTATCTTCAGGACTAGAGACCAAGGTGCACTTATCACAGAAAAATCCTACCTTCTCTCTTTAGTAGTCACTGCACAGCCCAAGCTACAGAGTAAATGTCTTTCACAAATACCATAGAATACCAAAGAGGTTTCTTTCTGTGTTTCTTCATCAAGCAGGGTGGTAGAAGTCATCCCTCATGGAATCATGCAAAATGGGAGCAGACAGAACATTCCTGCAACCTAAGAATACCTTAAGATCAGAAAAACTTACCAAGGTAACATGTCTGCTTCATGGCAAATCTGTCTGATACCCAACATGGAAAAGATAATTCAGGAAGTACTGCCTGGCAGCTGTAATCCAAAGACTGAGAAACCAGAAGTGAAACAAGTTCTGGAGGTCTCTAAAGTTGAACTTGCCCTATATCACAGAATTCTACAGAAAGTTTCTTTTTTATTCATACCATAGACCTGAGCAGTGTTGACTTATTGCTTAATCCACCAATAATGTTTATGCAGCAATCACTATGTCCAAAGGGACACTGGAGACTTCACTGAAACAAACTTGATGGCAGGACTTGTTCTATTCTCCAGATCCCTGAGGGCTGGTAGGACCATGTCCCCAAAGCTTTTCTTTTCTTTTTGCAAGTGTATTCATTTATTTATTTATTTATTTATTTATTTATTTATTTACATCCCAAACGCTGCCCTTTTCCCAGTTGCCCTCTCACTGAAACTCTACCCCCAGATACACCTCATCTGGCAGACACTTGATGTACCAGGGTGGAGAAATACTCATGAAGGGCCCAAACCTTGTCTTAAGGTTCCAGAAACTAATGCCCTTTCTTTCCCCCTACTCTTTTCAGTTCCTTTTCCTGATGCTTTTTTTTTTTGGCTGAGTTATCATTCAAGACACAGCCCTAAGCAAAAGACAACAGCCAAGAAACAACAAAAAGAAGGATATTGACTTGGGTGTGATAACATGATAGATGAGTTAATTATGACAAAGATGACTCTTGTGCCAATTTTGTTTTCTGATGTTGAAAGTCAAAGTTATACCTAGTTATGGCTCATGAGTGTAAAGGTAGCAATTGAGAAACAGAGGTAAGAGGCTTGCTGAGAGTTTCAGGCCAGCCTCAGCTGCAGAATAAGACACCATCTTTTCAAAAAGAGAGAAGAATCGAAATGAATTTTAAAAATTAAGCTGGATTGGAGTTACCTAATTTTTCCCCTGCTCCAACAAGAAATTCCTTGGCTTCTTTACTCCTTGAAATGGTGGCATTTTCATGGATGCCTCTTAGCACACTGATACTTATTCAACGGTCTGTTAAAAGTCCGTCTAGGACAGCAACCCTATTATTATACTGTCTAGAACCTGTGAGTCCTATCACTTTCCAAACTTCAGCCATCAACCACGGACCCATTAAACAACACCCCCCACACACACACACATATACATGCACACATGGGCACATACATACTACCAAATACCTCTGCCTCAACCTTCTGAATTTTTTTTAATTCTAAGAATTATGTTCTGCAAGAAAAATAATTATGCACTTGAAAGTAAATCTAATTGAGATTTTACTAGGTTGAGTTTATTTTTTCCTCTTTATGTTTCCAAGCCTAGATAAGAGTCAATATAATGAATTCCCTTTATCTGCATACTGGGCAACGTCTCAGTGTAGGAGGACAGCCTGGATGGTAAGGCGAAGTAAGAGTCAAGGGTGTGTCCAATTCCTTCATTTTCCTATCCCTGTACCTTTCACATAGTAATATCCATAACCATGATACTATCAACTATTTGTTTCAAATAGATTTCTAATCATTTCTAGTCATATGCTCAAAAGCCTGGTCCTAATATTTAGTAAGCATAGCGAAACCAGGTATATGGTCTTCAGATGTGATCAGATAACCAAACTTTCAACTTATAAAACCATTCAACTTTATCTAATAAAAATTATAAAACAAATTCTTCAACAGAAATTGTCCATAGGAAAGTATTTTTACTATTTTTATCTGGGTAATGATGTGATTTATGTCCTCAAAGTTCACAGACTAAAACTTAATCAACAATTCAACAGTACCAGGAGGTGAGTAGGGCCCAGTAGAAGGTTTTTAGGTTCGAGGGCTTAATGGATTGATTTTGATTATATGAAAAGACTTAAGGAGTAGGAGAGAGGTTGATTTGTAGAGATATTGATTGATATATACACACAAAAACCTGAGTTCAGTTCCTTGGTGCCCATGTTAAAAAAAAAAAAAAACAAGCATGATAGTGTACACTTGTAATTCCAGAGCTAGGGAATTGGATGAATCACTGAAAAAAATTGGGCATTTACCACAGTTGAATCTATAAGCTCTAAATTTAGTAAGAAACCATCTCTCAAAAACTAAGGCATAGAGAACTGAGAAAGACATCCAATGTGCATGTGTGTGTGTCTATCTGTATGTGAATGTGTGCGTGTGTCTGTGTGTGCATGCATGAGTGTGTGTCTGTGTGTTTGAATGTATGCTTGTGTATGCATGTGAGTGCATGTGCATGTGTCTATGCGTGTACATGTGTGCATGTGAGCACATATGCATATGTTCATGAACATGCACATGCACTCACATGCACAATACACACATGTACACACACATGCATGCATGCACACACACAAAGGACTTGAAGCCCACACACATCTTTTGTTCTCTGCCATCTGCCCCTTTCTGATGTATCAAGAAAGCCCTCACCAAAGTCTACTCCTCCATCTTTGTGGTGATGCAATATTCTGAAAATACCCTTATACAAGCAACTGAAATTTTTGCTGGTCCTCACAGCCAGTGGTGATAATACACCTTGAAGTCACTTAGGCGTAAGACTGCTGGCCTACTCTGTACTCAGACTGTTTGTTTAACCTGAGTTTAATGTAATAATCAAACTTACTCACCTTGGATTTCCCATGCCATCAACTTTTAAACCTAAGCTAACAGATAGCTGTGATTTTAAGTTATGTGCTCTTTCATGCCCCTGAGCCAGATAATGCATATAAATCATTTGCTGAAAGTAGCAAATACGGAAACTGAAAGCCACTTCCTAAAATCTACTGTAAAGGTGGAAGCATGGATACTAGTAAACTATGATGCTTGTTATGGGGTTAGTTGACATCAGTTGGAGTCGGTGACTTAATTTCTTGCAAATCTCCGTCATAGATTTCTGTAAACTATCCCATTCCTCCCCACACCACCCTGTGATTCTATCTATGCCATTCAGTCAATACAGAGAGAGGCCTTTTGTTAGAGACAGACACATACCGCTCGTACAACAAGAAGACAAAGTAACTTGACCCACACAGACACCCACAGCAACAGACACAGACACAGGGACAAGCAGATTCATAAAGCAGCCTTTGGGGAGGCACATATCCAGGTGCATACCACAGACAGAAAGGGGAAGACATGGGAAGCATAAAGTAGAGAGTTCAATCTGGATTCCAAGGGGACATGTGCTCTTATTTCTTTCTTTTGTTTTGTTTTTTGTTTGCTTATTTGGTTTGGTTTTTTCAATTCTTTCTTTTGATGAACTCATACACAAGTACTTGTCTTCTGGTTTGCTGAAGCAGTAAGTCAGACAGCAAATGCCTGTGGCTACCCATGAAAACTCCAACATCACATTCATCAGACGAACTCCCTCGATGAAGTCAGCTGATTTTGCCATTTTTATCCACTTTATAGTATTTCAGCACAGCCAACTTAACCTTCTTTTATGATTATTCTTCTTGGGAGTGGTGTAAGACTTCTTCCTTTTTATAGCACTACCATGAAGTCTCAACACAAGATGAAGGGTGAAAACCTTTTAAATGTTGTAATCAGACAAAGTACGGCCATCTTCCATCTGCTTACAGGCAAAGGTCAACCTCTGCCGATCAGGAGGAATTCCTTCCTTACCCTGGGTTATGGCCTTTACATTTTCTATAGTGTCCGAGGGTTCAACCTCGAGTGTGATGGTCTTCCCCTAAGAGTCTTCACAAAAATCAGCATCATGGCGATGGCTCCACCTGCATTCAAAAAGAGATGGATAAGACCCAATGACACTGATGAGAGCAACTCATAAGGCTACTAGCCAGAGCCGGGTCACAGGGCACACACACCTCTTACTTCTTTCTTCATGTAACATTGATGCATTATTGGTCACTTGAAGTTAATCACGAATGTAAATAATACATACACATCTTGAGCTTTCAGCCTCCAGATTGGGAGAAACAAACTCCCTTCTTTAAAAAAATTTTTATTGACTCTTTGTGAATTTCACATCATGCATCTCAATCCCACTCACCTCCCATCCCTTCACCCTTGCAACCTCCTCCACAAAAGAAAACAGAACAATAAAAATATAAAATAAAACAAAACAAAATCTTATGATCAGAGCTGCAGTGTGTCACATAGTATACCCTTTTGTGCGGTGCAGTGTCATGGGTAAGGGGGAGATATTCCTCTATCCCCCATCCTACCCTTCACCACCTGCAGCAGGCAAGACAACTGATCCTGAGGGCCCCCATACACACCTCCACCAGAGTCAGCTCTATTGTGCTGCCCAAGCAAGGTGCAGGGCCCACTCTCCCAGATGCTACAGTCAGAGAGAAGTAACCCTCCAGTCTTTATAACTTATCGAGTCCTAAGATTTATGTTGTAGCAACACAAAAATGGCCAACACCAATATAAATTTGCATGTTTGAAAATATTTTCTCTAGAAGAGGGACTAGTCAGGAAGGGATCAACAAGAATGGTAATGGCAAAAAGGAGGTAGGAAGGATGAATATACATTATACAAGTATGCATGAAAATTTCATCATGAAATCCATTATGATGAATAGCTAATATATGATAATAAAAGATGTAAAACATTTCCTTATGATATTAATAATTAATATTTATTAAGTTTAAAGTTCTTTGTCAAATAAGCTAATACATTTGATTATTTTGTCTACATTTCAATAGGGAAAAATAGATAAGCTGTTTTCTACCTAAACATTAATTTTTTGAAATTAGCCCATTTGACTTTTCATCTTTTTGTAAGAAAAGATTATACTGGGTTGAAGTACTTGTTGTACAACCCTGGTGACCTTGTTTCATACTTGGAACCCACATAGAACTCTAGATACTGTAACATACATCAGTAATCCCAGTACTTCTATAGCAATATAGAAGACAGAAACAGAAAATTGGTCAAAAACTTCTAGATGGCATAGCAAGAGAGACTCAGCCTCAAGTTAAGTGGAAGAAAATACCATTCCTTGCCTGAAAAACTCTCTTCTGACCTCTGTGTGTACTATAGCACACACACACACACACACACACACACACGCACACGCACACGCACACGCACACACACAGAGAGATGTGCACACTGATGTACACACACAGACACATACATGCATACACACAAACACACATGCACATGTGTGCACATACATACTAACAGTCTTTAAGTGATTAAGGGAAAAAAGGAAAAGAAAGGAAGAGAGACAGAGGGAGAGAGAAAGATACATGATAAACTAATTAATTAACTAATTAGCTTTTTAAGTATAAAAATTTTAAAACTTATAGCTTCTGGACTCTTGCTATTATAAGTCATTTGGAAGTAAAGAAACTTTACTGCTTTACTTTTCCTCGGGAAAAAGAAGTCATTATCTATCCCACTTATTTATTTTAGTATAGAATATTTTTTAAATGACACAGTTGTCACATAAAACAAGAAAGTGCTAATTAATATCTTCCATAAGAAAATAATAATTTGAGGCTGGGCATATAGCCTAGGTAGGGTTCATGACGTTCTGGGTGCAAGGCATGGCATCAAACTCCCTCTTCTGGTCTCCATAGGCACTGCATGCATGTGGCAGAAACACACATACATACACATATCTAAAAATAAAAAAATAAAAAATAAATCTTTCTAAAGGCAAACATGGAAAGAGTACCTTGCAGCTTTTACTGTTTCTGATACTCCTGTTTGGGTTCATGCTAAGTAAGGGAAGTCAGCAATCTGGTCAGGTTCACACAATTTAGCAAATGGATATGTTCTGATAGTCTCAGGCCTGATCACAATCAAAATGGAGATCAAAAGAATCTGTGAGCACTGTGATAACAGCTTACCTGACCCAAGAATAGAGGGAGAGTGCATTGTCAAGAGAAGGGGGAACAAATGAGTCCTCAGACTGGGTGGCAATGAAGGGAACTCCTTAGAGGAGAATTTGAAATGCGTTTGTCTAGGAGTATATAAAACAACTGAACACCGCCCTGTGGCAAACACAGAGAGCTGTATGTGACTGTGGAAGGAAGTTCTGAGTGGTTGTGTATTGTTTGACATGAGCACAGCCACGTCAAGAACCAATTCATGAGACTTTGGTGAAGTTGAAGGGAATCTGATGAAGACTATCTCCAGGGTGTGGTTTAGAGGGATAGCAATGCCTCCCTCTGGTCTGTGTTAGGATGTTTGCAGTGTGTGAAAGTGTGAGTGTTTATGAATTATTGACCCGTGTATGCAAAAACTGGCAACTGCTTCTTCCTCCCAGATGTTTACAGCCTGCAGCTTCTCACCTACAGAGACCTCCCACAGACACTAACAAACCCCTCCCCGTGTGCTATACGTAATGAATGCACTGAGATTCTGCGTTTTTGCATAGTTGGTGCTACTCCATCAGAGTGTGAGCAGTCCACCTGACAGCAGATTTTTTTTTTGTACATGTGACTGTGTGTCTGTTCTTTCTTCATTCCCCTGATGCTCCACTCAGGTCAATCCCTAAAGCCATGCTGGTCATGGCTAGCTCCATACATAACTCTTCAGTATGACAGTATTTGCCATTTATTAGGTACATATTAGGTTTCATGCATTTTTACATACAAATATTACCTCTGTGTGTGTGTGTGTGTGTGTGTGTGTGTGTGTGTGTGTGTGTGTAGCCCTGGCTGTCCTGGAACTCACTCTGTAGACCAGGCTGGACTTGAACTCAGAAATCTGCCTGCCTCTGCCTCCCAAGTGCTGGGATTAAAGGTGTGCACCACCACTGCCCAGCAGAAATCTATGTTCAATAAGAGGGGAAAAAAAAGAAATTTTTTAAAAAGCAATTTGCCCATAAGCAAATGGACTAAAGCGAAGCAAACAAACCAACAGAAAGAATACTCTCAAACTCCCAAACTCTTTTATGAGGCCAGTATTGCTTTAATACCAAAACCAGGTAAAGAGACACAGCATAAAACCCAAATTACAAGCAGATATCTCTAATGAGCATAGACTAAAAAGTGTTCAATAGAAGACTTGCAAACAGAATACAGGCATTTATCAAAAAGATTACCCACATGGCCACTCAGGCTTCATCCCTAAAGTGCAGGGATGGTGAAAAATATGTGAATCAGTAAATATGATAAACTACATAAATTACTTAAAGATTACTTGACCATCTCGATGCATGAAGAAAATAACCTTGATAAAGTCAAATATGCTTTTATGATAAAAGTCACAGAGAAAATAGAACTAGAACTAATATCCTCAACACAATAAAAGCTACACATGAGAAAGCCACAGGCAACATCATCCTAAATGAGAAAAGCTTGAAGTAATCTCAGTAAAGTCGGGAATAAGACAGGGATGACACTGTCCTTACTCCTTTTCAACATTGTTCCAGAAGTACTAGCTGGAGCAATAAGGCAAGAGAAGAAAATTAAAGGGACACAAATCATGAATGAAGAAGTCAAGCTATCCCTGTGATATGATACTATACACTAGAAATCCCAAAAAATTATACCAGAAAGCTTCTAGAACAAATTCAGCAATGTGGCAGGAGGCAAAAAATCAACTTGCACAAATCAGTAACTTTACTATACATCCAGAAGAACGTATAGAGATGGAAATCATGGACATACTCTCATTCACAGTAGCCTCAAAGAACATAAGACCTCTTAGGAATAAACATAACCAAGAAAGGAAAGTACCTCTACAATGAACTTTAAACCTCTAAAGAAAGAGATAAACTAGGAATTGGAAAGATATCCAATGCTCATGGATTGATAAAATCAACATGTAAATGACCATTCTACCTAAATCTATTTATACATTCAGTGTAATCCTAATCAAAATCGCCGTATCATTCTTCACAGAAGTAGAAAAAAATAATCCTAAAATTGGTATGGAATCAGTAAGCAATCTTGAGCAAAAGAACAATCCTGCAGAGACTATGATTCCAGATCATAAGATGTATTAGGGAGCTAGAGATAAAAAAAAAAAAAAAAAATATGGTGCTGGCACAAAAACAGAGATGTAGACTAATGAAACAAAATCTAGTCCCAAACATAAGTTTATATAACACTAGCCACTTAATATTTGACAAGGATGCCAATAATTTAAGTTGGAAAAAAGAAAGCATCTTTAACATATGGTGTTGGAAAAATTGAATGTCCACATGCAGAAGAATGAAATTAGATTCATGTCTGTCACCTTGCACTAAACTAACTCCAAATATACTAAGGTTCTAAAAATGAAACAAAAAACACTGAAACTACAAAAAGAAAACATAGGCTGTACCCCATGTGATATAGGAGAGGAAAAGAATTCCTGAATTGGATTCCACTTGCCCAAGAAATAAGACCGACAACTAACAAGTGGGACGTCATGAAACTAAAAAGCTTCTGCACAACTAAAGAAATTTTAAGTGAAGACAAAGTCACAGAAGAGAAAGCCACAGAGATGGAAGAGAATCTTCGCCATCTTTACATCTAACAGAGGGTTAATATGCAAAATGTACAAAAACACAGAGTCAAAAAGAAAAATGACTCATTTGAACAATGGGCCTGGGAGCTGAACAGAGGGGTCTCAAAAGAAGGAAAAATAGCTGAGAAATATCTCAAAAAATGTTCATTGTCCCTAGCAATTAGAGAAATGCAAATCATCTCACCACTGTCAGAACAGCAAAAAGGAACAAAGCAACCAACATTAAATACTGAACAGGAGTTAAAGAAGAGTCAGTGCCCCTATTTCCTGGACTTGGGGACTAAGGTGGTTAATATGGGGCTGTCTCTCTGGGGAAAAGTAGTGATTTTGTTGGAACAGGAAGGATTAGCTAGGATTTATGGCATAGCCATAACCTATTGGTAGAAATCTGTATAATTTAGTATCAAGATGAAGTTATAATTTCTTAAATGATACAAAATTCACTTGGATTTCAAATTTAAGGTTTTCATTGGTATAAGCTTCTTATTGATATGAAAGTGAAATGAATATTGATACTCTCATGGGCATTGTGCCTGCATAACACATTTAGAAATACAAGGCTTAGATCCAGTCCTTCTTTAACTTTTTTAACTGACTTGGGATGATTAGCCTGCAAGTTAAGGGACTATAGCAAATTCATGACTTTGAGTTTATTGTTAGTGTGTTTTCTATATTTTATTTAGAAATAGCTGAGAGGAGATAACAGAAAACAGTCCAGGTTACCTTACATGGATAGTTGGATTTCAAAACGTCAGAAATCCATAGAATTGACGTCACAAATATTTCTATATTAATGCTCATTTTGATTAGAGACCTGTCTGCTCCTGACAGCTACCTGTCTTGGATTCTAAGAAGAAATTGAGCATCCTTGGAGTTACTCCAGTTGTGGTGAGACAGCCACCAGGCAAGAATTGCCTCTTTCCATCTACAGACAAATTACTGTCCAGAAAAGGACACACTTGCAGAATAGTCGACTGATTATATCTGCCTAGACAGAGTAACCAGCCCTTAATAATTCTGCAGCACTAAAGTCTGTCAGATGAGTTTGGGCCAGAAGGCTGAAGATTTGATGCTCCAACGTTCGGTAGTATAGGGGTTGTCCAGGTGTTCAGCAGTCTCTATAAATTGGCTAAGTTTTAGAAGCTATGCTTATTGCTTCCCATAAATTCAGTTAATTTAGTCATTCTGGGTTTCTGACGGCATTGAAGACCTATAGACTCATAGCCAATCCAGGCTATTTAACTTGAGAGAAAAGATCTGAGTGGAGGGTTCTCAGCTGACATTCATTCTAAAGCCAAGAAAAAGCCAGGTTCAAAACTAAGTGTTCTAGTCAAGAAAGACGGCAGAGGTTCTGGCTAGTCAACAAAAGGATGGACTGGGTATTAAAACTATCTTGTACCTCACTGGTACAAATAGGAATAATTATGCTCTAATTGTATTCTGAGAGAAAAGCTTTATTTTAACAGGAAGGGTAATATGTAGGAGGAGCTAAGGGGAAAGGAGCACCGAGAGGAAAAGATGGAGTAAGGAGAGGAGAAGATGAAGTAGATGAGAAGCTCAGTAATGAGAGAGAAAAAGAGAGAGAAAGAGAGAGGGGGCATGGAGACAGAAGTTCACGTGTCTCCACTAGTCAAAGATAGTTTGCATAGCTAGGTTGGGTATTAGGTTACACTTCTGATTGAGCATTAGTATACTTATAAAGCCCTTGATTAACATTTTAAAAAAATTGTATAAAAGCCAAATGGAAAAGGGGAGCACGGGATAGGGGTTTTCTGGGGAGGGGAAATGGGGAAAGGGATTGGCATCTGAAATGTAAATAAAATATCCAATAAATAAATAAATACTGAACAGGAGATGGGTTGGAACCCCTATTCTCTGTTGGTGGGATTGTAAACTAGTGTAACCACTATAGAAATCAGCATAGAGAATTCTCAAAAAGCTGAAAATAAATGTATCATATAGCCCAGATACACCCCTCCTAAGCATATATCTAAAGGACTAACCTTGTGCTCTACAGGTACTTGCTCATCCATGTTCATTGATGCTCTATTCATAAACACTAAAAAATGCAAACAACCTAAATCCCCTTCAACTGATGAATAGATAATGAAAATGAAAATATATACACTATGAAATGCTAGTCATATGTTTAAAAAATGATAACATTAACTTTGCATGGTAAGTGGATAGTACCAGAAAAAAAAAATTGGGTGAGATAACATAGATCCAGAAAGACAAATGTTGCATGTTCTCTCTTATGAGAGGTTCCTAGCTCCAAATCTTCAAATGTGAGTTCATAGCCTGAAGTCACTGCAGAAACCATGGCCATGAAAAGGAACAATTGCTAGGGTGAGAGACTTGAGAAACAATAGAGAAGAGAATAGCAGGGTATAAGCAACCTGATGGGAGAGATGGGGAAAGAGGGTGACTCTTTGGGACAAGGGTAAGAAGGTAAACACAGAAGGAGGAAGGAGCAGAAAGTAACAGTAAGGATGTCTGAAAAAAATCATAAAGAGTCATACTATTAACTATATATCTTTAAAAAAGTATACATACTTTTGTGTATAAATACACATATATAGTTAAGATTTTCTTATCTTTGTTGACAATACTTTCCTCCAAAGCCACAGACCATCTAACCAAAAGCCCAATACCAGTCATGAGAAGCCTTCTTTTGAGTTGTTGATGAGGATCATCAAAAGACACCCCGGACATACAACTTACAGCTATCATCTTTGGTTGCCCCAGATGTGGAAGGTAAGTCATTATTAGTGAAAATACTGTGCGCTTTAGACAAAGGGCCAAGAGACCCCTGAGATGGAACTGACCTGAATACCCTCTCCCTGAGTACTAGCTTTCACGGTACCAGAAGGCACCATGCAAACTTCCAAATGGGGGAGCAACCAACAGTGCTATCCAGCTATGATGCCTATGAAATGTATCAACTACCATCACTGCATAATAACCTTAAGGGTGCAGTGCTGGTACACATACCATGGCAGTAATCAGTACTTCTTTAATTGAACTTAAAACCCACTCAACAAAAGGATACCATGCCTGATATTAGAAACTTAGCTAGTTACTCAGTGCTAGTAAAATCATAGTTATGGTCACTAAATTAACATAATACCTAACAGCAATCTAAACATTTATTCTTAAACCCACAGATAAGTGTAGTCTTAACCATTCATCAAGGAAATTTCTCTTTGCAATAGATGGAGACCATTACAGAAAATCACCACCAATCAAAATACAGAAGTGTAGAGCCTGATCCAAACAAATACATCTGCAAAACACTCCCATACCTCAGGGCCAGGGGACATTACAGAAGACGAGATGGAAATTCTAAGACCCAGAGGATCAGAGAACTTGATCTGAAATTTTGTTCCAGTAATAGTAAAAGCTGCACTCATAATTTCTCACTAACATGACTGCCCAAATGTGAGCTGAATAAGGATGACACCAATGGACGCCAAGCTGAACAAGGAAAAACCCATGAGGCTTTGGGTTATTGAATAATATATCATTTTACATGTATTGTTTAAAAGTATTTTTTTTTATATTTTGAGATTATAGTACAATTACACAATTTTCTCCTTCCCTTTTTTTCCCAAACCCTCTCATATAGCCCTCCTTGCTCTCTTTCAAATTCAAGGTCTTTTTCACTAATTGGTGGTGGTGGTGGTGGTGGTGGTGGTGGTGGTGGTGGTGGTGGTG
>JANHMN010000004.1:103152320-103184153 GCA_030674055.1 Rhabdomys pumilio | reverse complement strand
AGCCAATCCCCCTACTGGCCCAATCTAAGGAAGACCTGATTACCACATCAGACACACAGCCAGAGAAGTTCACATGCGAAAGTCAAATTGTAGAAACAAAAACAACACAAATGGCCCTAACAGCCTTTCTCTTTCCTGTCAAACCCATTAGTCCTATAGAAGTGCTCCCTAAGTGAACCCAAGGATGCAGAATTGAAAAGAACAATTATAAACTTTATGAAAGAACTCAAAATTGTAAGAAGACACGAACAGACCCTTCACTGAACTACAAGAGAACAACAACACACCCTTGAGTGATGTCCAAGAAAACACAAATATACATCTGAAAGAAATAGCAAAGATAAATCAAGATTTAAAAAGTGAATTTAATGACGTGGTTAAAACATTAAAGAGAACACAGGGTGAAATGAAGATGAGATTGAAAAGCTTAATATCCCAACTAGAAATGTCAGCATACTTGAAGATAAAGTAGAAGATCTAGACAGAAAATTATAAAAAGCAAAGAATGGAAACATACAGGAAATGTGCCGTTCTCCTATATTACCCAGGCCAACCTAAGCTCACCATCCTCCTTCCACAGTCCCGCAGGATATAGGCTGTGCCGTATCCAGTGACTTGGAGACAGTCATAGACTGAGCTAATCCAAGTTGGTATAGTACATTACAAACAAAAAAGATAACAGGAAGTGCCTTGATACTAAAACAAAGAAGGACTAACAGTAAAATTTTCCCACCTGAGTGTCACTGCTACAAACTTTTGTTTTAATTCTATGAGGTAAGTCATACAGTCACCACTTTCAAGTTGATATCACCCAGACAAAGTAATAAAAGCTGCTTCTAGTGTAAACTGAGTGACAGAAAGGTAACCAAAACTCAACTCCCATTGACCTGTGTGGATCATCTCTCCAGTCACACACAATAAGACCACGCCCTCCCCTCCTATGCCAAGGCTCAGTTAAGAGAATTTGACTTCTGGGTCCTGTTGGAGAAACAATGTCCTATAGAGGTCTATCAGGCAACGGCTTCCATGGCTGTCATAGGAAGCCATCAGAGGACCCAGAAGCCCTCCTAAGTCTTCCCCTACCCTGAGATGCTCAAGTGGCCTCCAGTTTAATCAAGTTTTCTGAATCACAATTCAACAAAAAGAAATCCAGAGTAAGGGTTGGGTCAATAATACTCAGGTTCCAATTCTTCTCCAGCAGAGTTTTGTATACATCTATCTAACACCAAGCTAGACAGAGCTCACTTACAAATTTCTTTATAGGCTGAGCACCCCAATTCAAAAATCTCAAGTCTAAAGCACAACATGATATCAAGAGTTGACAACTCCACTTATAAGACTTTCATTTTATGTACGTGATTGCTTAAAATACCTAAGACTGCCTTCATACTATGCATATGAGCGTGATGATCTCACTTGCACAGTATGAGTTAATTAGCTTGACAGCTATAATCACACCATATGCCTTAAGAACTGCAATACTTGTAAATTACATGTCAATGAATCTAGAAAAAAAATAAGTTGTGTATATTTTAAATAAAAATTGCTATATCAATCACTCTCCCAAAGCACTAGTAATTAATTATTCATTTGATTCTGATAAGCTGATGACAAAACGGTGCTGAAGCTGACAAAGCCAGGTGAGTATTGAATGTTAGCTCATTGTTGAACACCATGGTCTTGCCACATTGCAGGAGAGATGCTGACACTTGCTTTCTTTTCCTGGTCTGCTGCTTCCATAGCATACCCAGCTGACCACAGCACATCATAGTTATGATCATGACAATGGTGAGACCACCAGCCACTAACCGCTCCAGAAACCAGTTTGCTGTGGGAATTTCTCTGCTTATATGCAATGTCCAAGATCTGAGAACAAAAGAAACAGTTTAGGCTTCCTACAGAGGACAGAAGGCACGGAGAGTAGATATTCCACCCCTAACCATTTGCCTTTAGTAGAGGAAGAAATGGTTGGTGGCAGGAAGAATAAGGCCTTTGCCTCCACTCACAAGTCTCTGCTTTGTGATTGCCAAGTCCCAAGAATTGTTTGAATGGAATTGAATAATGTATATTGTCATTTTCCCAGTCATCTATAGAAGAGCTAGGCTTTCTGAATCCAAAGCAAATGAGCAGAGGGCCTCACTGAGTGCATACCTCACATCTGTATGCACTGGTTTCTGTTGTCCCAGGAAAGAGTCAGAGTCACTGGCAGGTGACGGTGCTGCAGCTGCGAAGACTTCAGTATACAGTGGACAGATGAAACACTAAGTAAACCCAAGCCCAGAGGCACGCCTCAGCTGCCTCTCTTTCCTCTGCTAGAGTCATAGAAAAAGCATTTGCATCATGAGTCATGAACTGACTCCTGAGCACCAATCTCCCCTCTGAGCGAGTTCTAATTAGTCAAGTTTTGAAGGATGTAGTCATTAGATCTGACTAATGAATCTTTTGAAATCGTGCAGACTTACCATTGCCACGTTAGTCCCACACAGTTAGCCTCCAAAAAGAACTAGGGAACTCCAAATGGGTGGGACTCGGGAGGCAGTCATTTGAACACTTACCCTTTAATCCTAGTGTTTATATATTCAGGAAAGTGTGAATCATGCTGGTTATTCACAGTGGCGAGGCAGCTTAGAAACCACAGGTGTAAACACAGAGTATGTGATTTTCACACCTTTAACTGAAATAATTTACGTTTTTACAACTTGGCGGACCACTGTGTACAAATAGAACACCTCATCGAGTGTTATCTCAAGGTACCAAGAGTATGTAGGAAAATTTCTACCTTCATTTGAAACCATACCTCAAAGCACATGTCACATGATTTTCAACCCTTGTCTAGGTGACAGTCATGGATGAGGTACTCCAGGGAACACAAAGGCAGGTCCATGGGTCTTTTCCTCTAGAAGTCCACGACATCAATAGAAATGACATAAGACATCCGATTTGAAAAACAAAACAAAACAAAACAAAACAAAAAAAAAAAAACCTAGTGATTTCTCTAAGGTGTTGCCTCTCTAAGACTGTAACTCTGATGGACTTTAGGGAGTGACAACAAAGAAGTGGATCTGAAGGATAAAAGGCATTCCGTCTAGACAGAATAGCAGCAAACTCAGAATGGAAGCACAGAACCTTTAGCAATACAGAAACTAGGGCCTGGAGAGCTGGCTCGGAGGTTAAGGGTACTGGCTGCTCTTACATAGGACCCAGGTTCAATTCCTAGCACTCACATGGTAGCTCATTATCCTTTGTAACTCAGTTCCAAGCAATCTAGTGCCATCTCTGGCTTCTTTGGACACCAGGCATGCATATGGTACATGTATTTACATACAGGCAAACACTCAGATGCATAAACTATACATTTAGACAAGCTCCTGAGTCCCACATGCATTTCTTCCTACAGTGTGTTTAAAGGATAGAAGCCTTCAGAAGGAGTGCTAACACTGCTTCTCCTTTTGAGCATTTCAGTCTCTGTCAGAAGCCACGGTGAGTATTGCTTCAGACCACTGTGATTGGCTTCCATTGGCCTCCTGACTGACTTGTGGTTTCCAATTTATTCTGCACAATGAAATCTTATTAATTTTCTTACAAACTGCATTGGGGGCAGGAAATAACAAAAATTTATGGAGTAGAACATTTTAAAATGTTTTAAGAAAACAGGTCTCTTGAATATATTCCAAGGAGTAGCAAGCTGTAGAGCAACACTGTGTGCAGCCTGGACAAGCGTTCAATGCTGCTGCAGAGTCAATGCTGCTGCAGAGTCAACGCTGCTGCAGAGCCAGGCTTCTTAAATTCTCCCCAGAAGGAACCCCTTTGCCCCTGAGAAAACTTATTATGCAACTCTGGTGTCTTAGTGGGAGTTACTGTGGTGTGATGAAACTCTGTGGTCAAAAGCAAGCTTACACTTCCACATCACTGTTCAACATGGCAGGGTGGCAGGACAGGAAGTTAAACAGGGTAGGGACCTGGAGGCAGGAGCTGCCTCCTGGAGGAGGCCATGGAGGGATGCTGCTTACTAGCTTGCTCAGCCCTCTTTCTTATAGAACCCAAGGCCACTTGGTCAAGGATGGCACTACTCACAATAGTCTGGGCCTTCCCAGTAAATCACTAATTGCCCTACAGACATTTTCCCAGTTGAGGTTCCCTATTCTCAGATGACTTCAGCTTGGGTCAAGTTGGCATAAAACTAGTCATCATATCTGAGTATATAAGAATACATAGTAAACATACAAATCAAACATTTACTGATAATAAATCACAAATATTTAATTATTGGGTATATATCGTTTTATCATTTCTTAAAGACTAAAGCAATTACATATTATTAAGATAGTTATCTTTGCTGTTGTTTTATATATATATGAACATATACATGTAAAAAGAATAAAATTTGGGGCTGAGGATATGGTTCTGTGGGTTAAGTGTTTGCCACACAAGTATGTAAAGCTGAATTTGAATCACCAAAATCTATGTATAGTCAGGCATGATAGAATATAAATTTGTAATTCCAGTGTTTAAGCAAATGGGAGATGGACACAGGAGACTTCCTGGGACCTCATGGGCCAGGTAGCCTGGCATTCCCAACATGCAACAATGAAATATTCCTGTCTCCAACAAAGTAGAAGATAAAAATGAACCCTAGAAGTTGTCATCTGACCTCCATATGTATACTACGGCCCACACACGTACATGCACACACAAATCCACACATACACATGCACACACACATATGCACACCTACATTCGCACATGTGACAAGTGTACATACATGAGAATTAAATCTCATCTGCATATGTGATACAACAGGACCATCTTTAATGTTTCTCAGAGTTCATCAATGGTTTAATTTTATAATGTCAATGTTGGAAATCCTATCTCACACAATTGCATAATATAAAATGGAGACATACACTTAAAGCCATTTCAGGAATTGCTGGAAATTCTGTGTTAAGCCAAAATCAAAATTCATTTAATGACTATTGTGAAACTTAAGTCAGCAATTCAAACAGCAGTTTTTAAAAGTCAAACATTCAACACAATGCAGTCCAAAGATTTACTATTTTGATACACACTAATGAGAAATGACAGCAGGAAAATATTGAAAGTCTTTGTTTCCCATAATTAGACTGTGTTTCTATAGGAGTAGAAAACTTTGTGCATACAGAGAAAACATTGCAGTTCACGAAAAACTATCATCTTGAACCTGAGCCAAGGCATTTCAGGCATCGTTTGTTAGCACTGTGTGGTGTACAAAGTACATATGTCTATGCCCAGAGCCAGGGCTGCAGTGAACTCACCAGCACAGCAAGAGAACACTGCCAGGAACATGTCAGAGTCATTACATGTTTAATTTTTAATTAACTTTTATTCTTTGCACATCCAGAAACCATTGATTATTGTTAAATTTTTCACAGCCCTCACATTTAGTTACGGAATCACATATGGGACCATGATCCAGTCTAAGAAGCTAAGTTTGAGCATGATGGTCCATGCCTCTAACCCTACCACTAGAGAGGCGGAGTCGACCAGAGCTCCGTGAGATCAAAGCCAGCCTGTCTACACAATGAGTTTCAGGCCAGCTAGGGCTACCTAGTGAGACCCTGTCTCAAAAAGCAAAACCAAAAAGCCTGTAAATTGCCCATGTTCCTGCTTCCTAGTTAAACTCACTGCTTCACACATGCGCTAGAAGGGAGCAGAGGCACACGGAGGATAAGAAGGGCTATGGTAGAGAGATTCACATTACAACAAACCATAAAGACACTCGGGAATGGAAACAGACAAACCTATTCTGTACAGTAACATTAATTTTAATTAATTTAAAAAGATTATGTAATGAGGAATTGAGTCCATTGATGTTAAGAGATATTAAGGAAAAGTGATTGTTGCTTCCTGTTATTTTTGTTATTAGAGGTGGAATTGTTTGCACAACTATCTTCTTTTGGGTTTGTTGAAAAAAATATTACTTTCTTGCTTTTTCTAGGATGTAGTTTCTCTCCTTGTGTTAGAGTTTTTTAATCTATTATTCTTTGTAGGGGTGGATTTGTGGAAAGACATTGTATAAATTTCATTTTGTCATGGAATACCTTGGATTCTCCATCTATGTTGAGAGTTTTGCTGGGTATAGTAGCCTGGGCTGGTATTTGTGTTCTCTTAGGGTCTATACAACATCTGCCCAGGATCTTCTGGCTTTTATAGTCTCTGGTGAGAAGTCTGGTGTAATTCTGACAGGTCTACCTTTACATGTTACTTGACCTTTTCCCCTTACTGCTTTTAATATCCTTTCTTTGTTTTGTGCACATGCTCCACTATGTTCATAGCAGCCTTATTTATAATAGCCAGAAGCTTGAAAGAACCCAGATGTTCTTCAGCAGAGGAATGGATACAGAAAATGTGGTACATTTACACAATGGAGTACTACTCAGCTATTAAAAACAATGACTTTATGAAATTCTTAGGCAAATGGATGGAACTAGAAAATGTCATCCTGAGTGAGATAATCCACTCACAAGTGAATATTAGCCCAAAAGCTCAGAATAGCCAAGATACAATTCACAGACCACATGAACCTCAAGAAGAAGGAAGATCAAAGTGTGGAT
Organism: Rhabdomys pumilio; assembly: GCA_030674055.1. Lineage (NCBI taxonomy): Eukaryota > Metazoa > Chordata > Mammalia > Rodentia > Muridae > Rhabdomys > Rhabdomys pumilio. Next base: position 103,177,563 of record JANHMN010000004.1, on the reverse strand, counting down.
GCTTCAGTTCTTCTTAGAAGGAGGAACAAAATACACATGGGAAAAAAATATGGAGACAAAGTGTAGAGCAGAGATTGAAGGAAAGGCTATCCAGAGACTGCCCCACCTGGGGATCCAACCCACATACAGTCAAACTCCCAGACACTATTGGGGATGCCAAGAAGTGCTTGCTGATAGGAGCCTGATATAGCTGTCTCCTGAGAGGCTCTGCCAGAGCCTGACAAATACAGAGATGGATGCTCGCAGTCAACCATTGGACTGAGCATGGTGTCCCAAGTGGAGGAGTTAGAGAAAAGACTAAAGGAGCTGAAGGGGTTTGCAACCCCATAGGAAGAACAACAATATCAACCAACCAGATCCCCCAAAGCAACCAGAGACTAAACCACCAATCAAAGTGTATACATGGAGGGACCCATGGCTCCAGCTTTATATGTAGCAGAGGATGGCCTCGCCGGCATCAGTGGGAGAAGAAACCCTTGGTCCTGTGAAGGCTAGATGCCCCAGTGTAGGGGAATGCTAGGGTGGGTAGGTGGGAGTGGGTGGGAGTGGCTAGATGTGGCTGAGGGTGCACATTTGAAATGTTAATAAATAAAATATCCAATAAAAAAGAGTATTTAAGTGAAATAAATAAATAAAATGTATCTCAAAAACAAAATGATAATCTGAGGTGTCAGAATCAAAGGAATGAAAGGAAAAGGAGTAGAAACAGGGTTCAAGGGAGCCCCAGAATTCTTAAGACACTTTATCAGGACCCGGTCCTTCTATGATCTAGTCTTAATTGCTTCATTTGGGTCTTAGTTCTATTTTCATAATTTTTGACTACTTTTATTGAGAGGTATGATGACACCTTATCACTAGGAAATAGAAAGCCAAGGGATTATAAAGTAGAAGTCCAAGACAAGGATCAAGTGACACAGTTTGTAGTAACACAACTTGTAGATGCAAAAAAGAGCCTCTAATTAAAAAAAAAAAAAGACATTTGTCTCTCAATGAAGACTGCATATTGAGGTTAAAATTCAAAATTAAAATCTTAACAAGATTGGACTCTATAAGCATGTAATATAATTACTGTCACTCTTTAAAGCAATCATTTGTTTGCTAGGGAAATGTGTACTAAGTGTTCTCGATGTTCCGGGTTCAGTCCTTAGGGAAAACATGGTAAACATGATGGAGTTTATAGAACCCAGAATAATGATGCTAAAATGGTTAGCTGAAATAACTGTCATCACATACCCATGCTCCAGTCAGAGTATACTCTAGGTAACTAGGTAAGGAATAAAAGACAGAGTCTCCTGGGTTCCATTGACAGATCAACCACATGGAGGTTTCACTTGCTCTTCTGAAGCCAGTGATTTTAATAAACACTACTGAATCCTAAGAAGGATGATGTTTCATTGCTATTCCTGTCTCCTCTTCTATGATAAACTATCTTCAACTCATTCTAAGATATTTTCAGTTATACCTTTAAACAAGAACACCTAGCTGTAACAAGAATGGCAGCTGAGAACCTTGGGGAGGAGCTAATCATAGGAATCAACTTGAGCAGTTTAATGGAAGGGTAAAATTCATGATAATAAAGTTACAAGGGCAATTTACAAAACCCAGGCGTGTAGAGGCAGCCACGCTTCGGAAGACTCTAGAACTAAGGCCAGAAAAGGCTGTGGGAACCCAGACAGTGTTCTATAGCTTGTCTTTGGCAACTTTGTGGGGTTTTATTTCTTCCCTTTACTTCCACTCATTAAACCCACTAACACTAGATAAGAGAGAGAGAGAGAGAGAGAGAGAGAGAGAGAGAGAGAGAGAGGATAGAGAGGAAAGGAAAGAGATCCCTGAATAAAGTCAGGGATCAGAAATGGAGCAACGTTATTGTTAGACTACTTCCTGCTGATTTAGGGCTTTAAGTTCCTTGGGGCAAGTTTGATATTCACCATCAAGACATCTAATTTCTTCTTGTTGTTGTTTCCTTTTTGCTCACTCTGACTTAACAAACCACAACCAACAGCAACCACAACAATCAACAACAACTATAACCCCACCAACCAATAACCCACCATGCCTCTCAGGGCCTTAGCATTTGTATATCCTCTGAAAAGACTCCAGAATTCCAACGTCACACAATTGCAGAAACTATCTGCAGCTGACAAAATCATCCTCATGCTAGAGCATGAGGCAAACCATAGTCAGCTGCTATGCAGAGTCCAAAGCAGCCCCACATCACTACACCTGAGATTGAAACAAAAGTATATTCCTATTTGTTTTTAAATAATCCAAAATTCTCATCGCTGTGCTCCTTTTCCACCTCAGCCTCTTTCTCTACCTTCTTCAAACCACATTCTCTGTATGGTTTCCAATTACTGTATTGCTAGATCCCAGCACCAAAACTTGAATTGCCTCACCCTAGATTTATCCTGCTTCAGCTGACAGCAACAGAGAGTTGATGTCCATCACAAAAACATGGATTATTACTGCAAGCCAGAGAGATCATTCAAAATGTAGGCTGTTTTGGTTTTTGTCAGCTTGACATATAAGGGAAGTGAGAACATAAATTAAGAAACACCACCCACCTCTGCCACCAGATAGACTCATAGACAAATCTATGGGGTATTTTCTTGATCAATGATTGATGTTGAAGGGCACGACTCATTGTAGGCCATGCCACTCCTGGGCAGGTAGTTCTGAGTTGTATAAGAAATATGGAAATCATGGGGGAGAGCTGGTCCTTGTGTGAACTTTTGAAATCACAAAGTCCACCCCTAGTAACATACTTTCTCCAACAAGGCCACATCTTTCCAACAAGGCCACACCTCCTAATCCTTCTAATCCTTCTCAAATAGTGCCCCTCCCTGATGATTAAGCTTGCAAATATATGAGACTATGGGGCCATTAGTATTCAACACACCACAGATAGATTGTAACCTGGGAGTTGTTTTTTCATAGTGAAAATACTGAGAAGGACTTAGGCAACATCTACCTCCTCTTAAGGTCTTACTAAAAAGCCAACACATGATTTCCAGGATTCTTTATAAAGCATAAATCATTGGTTACCTGGGGTATAGGCACTCTTCCCCCCAACTAGCTGTACTTGGAAAGCCTCATCCATCAGGGATGAGGGCTTCCTCATAGCTGTATAGACAGAGCCCCTGCTTTGGTGTTACCTGGCCTGTATGTATACTCTAGTTGTTCCCCAGGCTATGTGAAGACTTGTCAGTTGGTAGGGAGCAGTTGGATACTAGAGGGAGAGGCTTGTCAACAAGCCCAAATGCAATGATCTTCTGTGAGGACTCTCACTCGCAACAGACCCCTCCCTATAAGCTTTTGTTTATGTGAGGTGCATCTACTGATATTTACCACAGCACATATTAAAACTGAGAAATGTTCACAATATTTACTAATTTGTCATAAAATAAATACAAAAACATGAGTTTGCGTGTTTAAGTGTAAATAATATTTTTAAACATTACATTTTCTACACACGGAATTATTTAATGAAAGAAGTGACACTTTTGTACTTTTGCAAATCTATTTTACTGTCTAGGTTTATAGAGGATAGGTATATTACCATATTTCAGCTTCTTATCTAATGTGATATCACATACTGTTTTAGTCTTATCATAAGCACATAGGCCCCTCAACACTGTGAGGAAATATTGGAAATCACCTGCTAACTGTATGTAGGTTTTTCAGAAATATTGTCTTTCTAATTCCATAAGGATTGACTCAAACAGTTTGCTTTGATATATTGATAAGATTTTCATAAGATTTCTATTCGTTTGACTAATGGATGAATTAATTGAACTTAATAATTTTGACTGATCCATACCTTGAACCATAGAAACAGGCTTACTGAACATTGTGGATGTACAATTACAACTCTTCTGAAAAACAGCTGTGTGGGGCGGTTTGAATATGGTGGAAATATCCTTGGGAAGTGGCACTATTAGGAAGTGTGCCTTACTGGAGGAGGTGTGGTCTCGTTAGAGGAAGTATGTTATAGTGGAGGCAGGGCTTTGAGGTCTCACATATATCTTACAAATCTGTCCAGTGTGTAAAAGTCTCCTTCACAGCAATAGTACCCTAGCTAAGGTGTTGCATGACTTCATGCTAATCCTTTATGCTCATTTTTAAATATCCACAGTGTTTTAGTTAGAGTTTCCATTGCTGTGAAAAGACACCATGACCAAGGCAACTCTTATAAAGGCTAACGTTTAATTAGCCCATTATTATCATGGTGGGAAGCTTGTAGACAGACAAACATGGTGCTGAACAAGTTCTACATTTTGATCAGAAGGAAGCCAAAAGGAGACCGTCTTTTGCAGGCATCTAGCAGGAGACTGAAATTCCAAACTGGACAGAGCTTGAGCACAGGAGACCTCAAAGCCAACCCCTACAGTAACACACGTCTTCCAACAAGGCCACACCTACTCCAACAAGGCCACACCTCTTTTTGGGGGGGAGGGTATTAATTTCCTTTATTCTTATTTTCCTGCCACCCATAAACCACCATATTGAAACCACCATACATAGGAATGATGCTTGTAGGAAATGAGAATAGCTGAGATAGTGCATTAAAATGCTTAATATAATGCCTCACACACAGTTGGTGTGCAGTACGCACGCTGATATAAGAGGCTTGGATCAGATTCCCTAGGAACCTGTGGAAGCATCCAGGCTCTTGAACTCCACAAGAAAGCCTTAGAACAGGAACACGTAGATAAAATATAAATGGAGACTGGTAAGACATGGATATACACGAGAAAGGAAGGAGACATGGACCTGTGTGCTCACTCAAGCCCAGGCCCACGGTGTCTAGCCAAACATGAATCCAGGTTTCAGAATTAATGAGACATTGTAAAGAGCTGGAAAAGAACTCAGTAAGCTGGCAGCTTTTGATCAGCTAATTTGAAGAATATCCTGTTGGTTTTTTTTTTTTTTAAATTCCAAAACCTGTTTTCCATGAGAAAATGTTTACATTCTAGTCTACGATTGTCAGCACGATTGGAATCTCATATCAATGAAGTATCAGCCTGTAATTATATAAACCAGAACAGCAGTTTGAGTCCTTTAGCCAGCAGCCTACCAAAAGACACCCTGATAAACCAATTAACATTTTCATGTTGAGTTCTAATAATAAAATGTTTATTTATTAAAAAGCCAAAGAATGTTTTTGTAGTTTAGAATTTACAACTTCCTGCAGCTGCTGGGTCAAGGGTTTCAGCAGAATGTAGTAGAATTGGAGATAGTATCTTTCTTGCTTGTGCAAATATTTGCCGTCTTATGAAAGATATTTGTGGTCTTTGCCCATCCAAGATGTACTTCAAGGAAACACACTGGTTCTTGTTTTATTTTTAAAAGCAACAACAACCGACATTGGACTGAGTAAATAACAGGAATGTGAATCCTCAAAACCATGATTGGGCAAGAACCACAGTTCTAATCTTGTCGTAGGCCAAAAGTCAAAGTGCCATTGGTCCCATCCTGGCTGGAGGCAGAAGATCTCATTCTGACTGAAACTCTGCTCTCTTCTGGTTAACAGCTCTAGACTGGACCCAAAGAGTTACATTGTTGAAATGTCCTATATATTAAATGATTTTACTGAATCAATTCTTGAAGTGGGATGTTACTGGGATTAGCAGGCTTGCAGATGATTAATCGTCCTTCCCTCGTGATCCACTTTGGATACTACCTCATGTTCCCACAAAATATCAGAAAGCAAAGCTTCACAACTGCCTCTCCTTAGAACTTTGGGTGCCACTCGTAAAGGTGGAGTTGTCAGGGTTCTGTCCAGGGGGAGACATGACATTCTGATGTGCTGCAAAGATTAGAACGTTACATAAGTTTTGACTCCTCCACATTTGGTTCTGTCAACCAACTCTCTAGGAGGTCATCTCCCAGGAAGTCTGATTCACCTCCAGCCATGTTAAGGAGACAGAAGGAATTATTATTCCCTTAAAGAGATAATTTACTTTCCCTTCCAGAATCACCCGGAGTCCAGTGTAGTCACTTACGGAACCTTCTAAGCCTGCCCACTTTTTTTGAGTTGTTCAGAAAAACATAACTTTTTCTTCTCTATGTCTGTTCCAAAGCCTGGACCTTCTCATTCTCTGTCTTGAGCTACCCATGTCTCCTTCTGCCATGGGGCTGCTTAAAAACAGCATGGCTTTCACTCTTCCTTTTATCTATTTCTTTTCCAGTGGCAGTAAAGATTTTTCAGCTTGACTGCCCTAAAATTCTACTAAAATTGCCTTTGAGATTCCTACTGAGTCCATTTAAAAAATATTTTATTAATGAGAATAGGAACCCAAGAAATGGAATCCCAGATTTCTTGGTAACACATGACATACAGTGTGGAAGTTCCCCCTAATTTTCATTAATAATAATATTTAGTTATTTTTTTGCCAACTAACTATCTAAAAAGATTTTGGGATTAGTATTCAAGATTCTATACAATGAAATATAACTAAATAAATCTCATATTAGTTGAGAATATGTCGGAAGGGAAGATATCAGGAAATATAAACCCTAAAAGCCAGTGTCTTGAAGAGGCACAAATCCTCCTCATTGGGATAACTTGGACTCTGCCCATTTTATGTCTTTCAAAATATGGAAAACATTGGAAAGGCTTCTCGCTCAGAATACAATGCTAAGAAATCATAGGAATTCAGCATCTTCTTCTCCCTCTACCCAATAATATTCTCATCTTAGAGATCCAAAGAACCTCAGTCCGAGTCAGTCAAATGGTGTGACTTTTGCACCATTTGCAGAGCTGCAAGCTTTACCAGGGAATGTGATAGAATAGAGAAAAGACTGTGAGGTTTTTAATTATCTTTATTTCTCATCTGTACAAAGACAATGAGACTCTCTCAAGATTGTGCCATAAAATTTGGAAAATTCTCCATTTCCCAATCCACTCTCCTCCTCTCCCCGTTTCCTACAGACTTTAGAAACATCTCTCAGCACCTACACAGTGACTATGATACTGTAAAGAAGGATATGGAGGGAGGTGTTTACAAGTCAAAAAAACAATAATAATTGTTATAATGATGCAGTTTCCATTTTCTGTGGAAAAAAAGAAAATAACTAGAAAGTGTCTTGAAATTTTTCAGTGATTTTTAAGTATACCTATGAAAACTTCAAATTTATAAAAGGTATTATTCTCAGATCTCTGTAACTCTTACCAATCAAAATTCTTAAATTTCTGTTTTTATTAGTAGAATTACTTTCTTGAAACCTGGAAGTGCTTCTCATGTTGTTAGAGGTTAGGGAATGGGAGTGTTTTGGGGGTTTTTTTGGCTGGTTTTGTTTCGTTTTTCTTTGTTTTATCTGTTTGTTTGTTTTCACCAAACAAATGCTTTACTATATCTAACCCAAAGGTATAGGTCAGGCTGCCCTTGAACTTGTGATTCTTCTTCCTCAGCTTATTTGACTCTTTAACACTTTCTTACCTGCACAGGGTACATCAGAATCCCCAAGATAAAAGGCCTCATACAGGTCAAGCTGGTCTAGAGCTCACTATACAGCCAAACATGCCCTTAAATGCCTGCCTTGCCTACCTCTACCTTCCCTTGTGCTGGTACTACAGGTATGTGCCATCATACCTGGCCTGGAAGTTCTGATATTGAATTAAATATTTATTATTAGTTGGTCTGTCAGTAGTAAGAGGACAGAGACACAGATTCACATGCTCACCCTCAGTATATTTTGTGAGAAGATTCCTAAATCTTGTAGGAACTTCAGTGCAGGCCTAGCCTGGTTCTGTGATTTCAAAACAGGAAAGAGTTCCAAACCTGTTTGAAGAAGAGTTGGACATTTTATTAGAGTAATTTAATATACATTTAAAGCATGAGGATTGGGAGAAAGCAAGCAAGACAGAAAGGAAGACAGAAAGACAGACAGAAAGACAGAGAAAGAAAGAGAGAGAAGAAGGAAGGAAGGAAGGAAGGAAAGAAGGAAGGAAGAAAGGAAGGAAGGAAGGAAGGAAGGAAGGAAGGAAGGAAGGAAGAGGGGCAGAAAGAAAGACAGACATTCAAGTATGGGTGTGTACTCCTCAAAGGAGAGTCACAGGAAACAAGACATACCAAATAAGGTGTATTCTCCTCACTGGTTATCTTAGCCATAAATACCTTTTTCATGGCTCTCAAGTTCATTCAAAAGTTCACTCAAAAGAAACCTTTCCATGTTTTTTTCTCTGCTGTGATAAGTGAGACTACGGGGAGGCTCTGAAGAGAACTCTTGGGGCTATAAGCTGATAAGATAAAACTAGAAGTTGCTAGCCTTGCAGGAGGGATGTAGTGTGTATCATGTCTCTACAAAGAGTTTCTGCTGAGATGCCTAGAAAATTTTAGATTTGTGGCTGAAAAAACAGAAAGGCCCCAAGGAATTGTTAATAGTGCTAAGAATTCTTGTTTCTCTGTTGTTAAAAGCCTTCAACCAACCTCTAAGTGAAGGTTCTTTTCTTTGCTCAGGTCCCCCAGGATTTCTGTCTTTCTAGCTCAAATTCATCATATTATCTTAAAAACTAAAATTTTTTAAAAATAAATATATACAATTTTCAGACAAAATTAAATAGCAAGTTTCCATTTCCAGTTATGTCAGACTAATTGCCATAACTGATGACTCCAGTATGAACTCTAAATGACCACAAAAACACAAAATAAAATAAAATAAAGAAGCCAATTTGAAGGTAATGAAAAGTACATAAAAGGTAAAAATACTCAATTCTGTTTGTCTTTGTTTTGTATAGACAACATCTGGCTATATAGTCCTGGCTGGCCTGAAACTTGCTATATAGAACAAGTTGACTTATGTCCATCCTCCTGCCTCTGCCTCCAGAATACTGGAATAACAGGCACATACTACCATTCCTGGATAGTTTTTAGAGGAATGATATGACACGGGATAATTGTTCATTTTGTTTTTTGAGGCAGGGTCTCACTATGTAGCCATAGCTGGCCTGGAACTCACAGAGATCTGTCTGCCTCTGCCTCCAGAGTGCTAGAATTAAAAGTGGGTGCCACCACACTCAAAAACTCCTTTTTATGAGAATACTAGAATTGAAATACAAAATAGTTCCAGCAAGATAGCTCAGCAAGTAAAGGTACTTGTTATGCAAACATGACAACCTGAGTTTGTGTAAAAGCCAAAGATAGCTTGCAGTGATAATTAAACCCAATTATGTTATGGGAATGTGTTTTTGTTTTAATCCCAGGTGTGAGATATGGGGCTGCTTCAGTTTGTCCCAGCCATTAACTATAATTGTCTCAGACTCTAAGAGGGGCATGACTTTTGCCAGATGTGGACAGTTTAATTCTGTGGACTCTGGAGAGGGTATAAATGCCAGAGGTCTGAGAAAGCCAGACAGAGGCTCTCCAAAGGACGCTGCTGCTTCTGGTTGCTGTTGTTTCAGTTTGAGAAGAAGTTGGAGATATCCTGACAGCCAAGATTGGCCTGGACCCTAGAAACACGATGTCCCTAATTAGCAGGAAGTAGTCTAAAGAAGACTATGCCCCCTTTCCCTCTAACTTCCTTTCTTTCCTACCTAGTTTTATAGGGTTGGGAGAAATTAGGGTGGAACAAGGGTTGGAAGGGAGATAGAGTATTAAGAACCCAATAAAACAGTAAAAAACAAACAAAACAAAACAAAAAAGCACCAACAGTAACCTGTAAGCCCCACTTGCCCAAGGACAGATAACTTCCTGGAGTGTTGGGGGCTGCGATTCCTATGAGATAAGAAGCCACGAGCTGCGATCCCTGAACAAGTTTGTTTGACCCAACAGTACAGGATGCGCTTGATTGGATGTAGTGGGGAGGTACGCATGCCGGAAGCGCATCAGGATTTTTGCTTGCCCCTGATTGAACATGATGGGAAATAAGGTGGCCTTATGTTTTTGCCTTTTTAAACCTCTGAAAAAGATAATTTGTCACTATTTTCTGGGAACCCTGGAATGGTCCTGGCCAGAGTCCATCATCCTGGCTGGTATTTAATTCAAGCTTGCTTCAGATTGGCTCAAAAATTATGGCACTCTTCTTTCTCCTGCCATCCTCAGGTTTAACATTTGATCCACACAAGACCCAGAAGAAGGAAATAGCTGACTCCTGAAAGTTGTCCTCTGGCCTCCGTATGTGTGCTGTGGTGTATGCGTGCCCACACTCACACACACATTAGACATATAAACGACTTTTTTAAATCTAAGATAGACTATCACAAGCTGAAGAGATGGTTCAGTGGTTAAGATCACTGGCTGCTTCTCAAGGAGACCCTGTGCTGTTCCTATGACACTGGCCCCATAAAGAAACTGGAAGTGAGAGCACAGACAGCCAGTGTAGGCTAAAGCTCTCTCTCTCTCTCTCTAACATCCTTTCTTATGTGTAACTTCAACTGAGGAAAGCACACAAATAGGAGTGCCTAATGTGATGAATGTACTCATATAAATGCCACCAAAATGAAGACTGGGTGTGTCCTGGCTCCCCTAACCATTTCCGTTCTCTTTAAGGACATTCTCCTCATCTGTCACTGTAGATGAGCATTTCTATGTAGGGACATGCTTCTCTATATCCCTACATTTCCTTCTCCTTACCTCTCAGTCTTTTTTTCTTATCTTGTTCATTGAGGACTGAATTGGCCCCTCTGTCAAGGGCTCATTGGCAAAGTGCATGGACTCAGGGCAAGGAAAACAAACTAATTGACTTATAAAACAGAGGCATAGGACTTAGGACAAAGGCCTTGGCTACCAATTGTAGAGAGAATCTCTCCTGCACTGTTTAAAGGCATCCCCTGTCCCCCCCCCCCAAAAAAAAGGCTATGGCCAGTGAGCTGAGTTGAGGCAGGAAACAGAAGGTGGGGGGGTGGAATTCTGGAAAAAAAGTCAGATGCAGGAGATTCACTATGATCTCTGAAGAAAAGACGGTCACATAAATCTAAAAAAAGAGGTAACTAGCCAGAGGAAGAATGTAGACTAGAATAAACTGGATTATTGAGATATGAGCTAGTTAAGAAACAGAGCCAAACTTATAGCCTGAGTATTTATTCATGAAATATTAAGTCTCAGAGTCATTATTTCTAGGGAAAAAGTGGCTGGGTTAAGAAGCCCATAGTTAGAACCAATTAGTTCTTTGTTTATTTCACGACAAGGTCTCACCTTGTCCTGGCTGTTATGGAACACACTATATAGACCAGGCTAGCCTCAAATTCACATAAATCCATCTATCTCTGTCTTCTGAGTGCTAGTCTTAAAGGTGTGTGCCAATATGCCCAGCATCAACTAACTACTTTTTAATGGAACGAAACAACCATCTTTTCCCACTAAAACTCCAGTTTGTCCAACAAGCATACCAGCAGCCCCAGAGTCGGCCTGGATAACTCTAAGAGGACTCTGATTTCTGACTTTCTCTGGCTTTACAGACTCCTAAATGGGCTTCAGAGTTCTTTGTGGAGGGAAGGGGTGGCATTTCCCAACAGCAGCACTAGAAGCCGGCTGCAGCCAACGGCCCTGGCCCTGCCAGCTGCAGAACTTGTTAATGATGGTCACATCGGCCTTGAGCACAGCATCGCTGATTAGGAGGCCGTGGGTGAGGAAACGCAGCAAGCTCTGAAGATAAGTTAATTAATTACTGTGGTTATGGTAACATCAAAAGCCAGCAGCATGAAGGGCTCTTTGATCTCCAGTTCAGCACCCTTTCAAGTTTCTCCCTTTGGCCTGCCCAGAAAGTTCTTGCTTCTTTGCTGTCTTGAGTTTTAGAGAGAATCCTGGTAAGCAGGGCCTCCAAAGGCACCCACCCATTGAGCGATGAATGCAGGGCGGCTGAGGTGTCATCCTAAAGTACAGAATCAGCTCCCTCATGCTACAGCCTCACTCTCAGCTGTGCTAACTGGAATCATGGCTTCTCCTTTATGATGAGGTTGGATATCAAGTGACCTGAACAAGTGGCATCCTTAACCAGAGACAAAAAAAAAATAGAGTTCAAATGTTCTGTGACCACAGAATGAACACATTGCTAGGCATTCTAATCATGGAACCTGTACAATAAATCCACAAAAAATGGGTACACCAGGGCTCCACATAACAGTATACCAAACCAGCTAGGCATAATGAAAGAAACCAGCAGAGTATGACCCCCCCACACACACACACAAAAGCCAGAGATAGAAACAATCATATTAAACTCAAAAAGAAGGCAAGCTATTACCAGAATAGGACATGGAAGAGGTTGTTCTGCGATTAAGACATGTCATATCACTTAAGGGAGTGACGGCTACTAGGATGTTCCCTTTATACATTGCCTCTGAGCTCCTCGATAGATCACTAGATCATATTTCATAACTTTAAGAGGGAGAGAGAGAGCTTTGAAGGAAAGAACAAAGGTTATAACACGAAATAGGGGAAACCTATGGGGTTCCAAAAAAGAATAAAGAAAAAGCAAGAGTCTGTTCAGTTACTGAGCCTAAAAAAGCTTCAAATCCAGCCTAAGCCAGCAAGCTGTCAGAGTGAGCACAACCAAAAACCTAGGCAGTAGATTCATGCCTCGCAGAAAAGGAATCAGTTCTCTGGCTTCACCTACTCAGCTCACTGGGTGTCCTGAGTGTGTTCTCAGCAGGAAACCTGAAAGCAAATGTGGCTAAAACTCCCGTCAGAAGCAACAGTCGCTCTGCCAGAGATGAATCGATGCAGGACCTGTGCTTCTAACTTGGTGTGGGCTGAACCACCAAGGCACTTCATTCTCCGTGTGTGGCAGCAGGGGATGCTTTCCAATTATTCTGTGGCTCAGGCTGTGGTTTGTACTTTCACAACCTCCAACTGAGCTCTGTGGTACTGCAGACCAAACAAATTCAATTAACATTGCTTGCCCCAAAAGCCCGGGTTCCTGGATCCCGAGCAGCAGAGATGGGGAGCCAAGTGTGTTCTCCCAGGACAGGGGTGTGCTGGGTAATTTTGATAGACTGCCCTCTGCTGTTCAGAATCAACCAAGTTTTTTGTGTGCCATGTTCTTTCAATGACCTAATTAGAGATCCCGAAATGTCCTAACAGAATAAGAACATGCTTTAATCTGCAAAAAGGCACCATCATAAAGTATATCATCCTTACAAACGGCCTGAGAGGTAACTGCTGCTCTCAGCACTTTCTAGATAAAAGAAACTGAGGCAAAAAATTCAGATGCCTTGTCTAAGGTCACACAGTCAATTAGAGTTGGTGTTTAATTTCACTCTGGAACTGTCCCTCTGCAATGCCCTACTCTTCTCTGCACTAAGTATGTGAGGTTGGTGAGACAGGAGAGGACCAGTGCTCTGCCACAGATTGGTAACTAAAATTTCTTTCCAGCAGCCCTGGACTGAGAGTCAAAATCCATTGGTTGGCTCCTAATGTGCCTGAAATTCATACAACAACCACAGAAGACTGGCCTCGGCTGTTAGGGTCTGTTTATGCAATACTTTCTCAGCCTGCACAATCACCAGACCTAGGATGAATGTCACCACTTTTTGACCAGTACCTCGCCTGTACTTAAGCAGACCCAGCCCATGAGGGTTAAGCAGACTCTGGGCCTTCCTTGAGTCTGCTCCCTGGAATGTCTTTTCCATCATCTGTCTAGTAAATTCTGCATATTGTAAAGGAACCAGCTTGCTCTCTAGCTACCCTGGCAGAGCCTCTCACTTTTCAGTTACTACGGACTGAGTAGGGACTAGGCTCTGTAGAATCTGAAACTATCCAAAGTCTACTTTGAGAAACAAGTCAAAAGGGGAAGACAAGAAAATTGACCATGAGCTACAGCATAAAGAGATTACAATGTCTCCTGGGTGGATACGCACAAGCAAGCCATGGTGTACACGAGATGGTCAGAAGACAACAACTCTGAAGGATAGAAGTCCATTCTCTCCTTAGGTCCCAGAGATTAAACTCAGTTCATCAGGCTTAGCCGAAAGCACCTGTACCCATTAGCCATCTTGCTGGCCCTCAATCAAATATTCTTGATGGCCAAAAATGGATCCTAATTAATCAAGCCTTTAAACCTGTCAATCTATAGGCACCTGGGGGGATACAAAAACATGTCACAAAGACTACAGAAGTAGAATCGATGAGAAGCTGACTCCTGAAAATGAATAACTAAGCTGACCTTAAAAGCAAAGCACAGGCTGAATGGCAATCAAGGGGACATTGTTAATTTATTTAAAACAAACAAACAAAAAACCTTAAGCATATCAATCAAATGCAACCACAGACCTGACTTAGGAGAAAGATTTTTAAGAAGCAACTTTGGGGACAATTGGACAAAATGCATGCGATCCAGATATCCCATGACACTAGAGACATGATTCTCACTTCGTTTATTGTGACCATAACTTTGCCCTTATGCTTTTCAAAAAGCTTTTACCAGTTAGATGTAGATTACAAACTATGAATGATACTCTATCTGGAACTTACCTTAAATTTCTCCTTCAGGAAAGATAGTTAGAGAGGTAGATAATCCAGAATGGCAAAGGGGGAAGGGGGCTGCATTATACTTCACTGTATGTATATTTGAATTTTTCTATAGAAAATAGATTGCACGGTAAGTATGCTAATGGGTAAATGCAGAGGGGATCGAGAGCAAAGAAGAGGCTCCTACCTAGCCTGAGATGTCAAGGACATTGGGCCTGAGACCTTCTAATACCACACTGCGCTGTTATCAGCTTACATGGAAGGCAGCTAATTTATCTTAGAGGCCCTAAAGCGTGACAGAGAAAGAGCTAATAGCTGGATCACTCTACCACCCACTTAAGGGTTAATGACATAAAAGCCTCAGGTGGGCTGAGAAGCTCTGGACCAGAAAGTTGACTTCACTGAGGATACCTGTGGGCTGTTAGGTTCCCAGCCCTTTTGACTAGAGAATCAACATACCTCTTGGAGTGGAAGCTTCCTCTTTGAGACTGCAGGGGAACTGAACTGCAAGCAGACTCTTCAATCCCAACCCTTTCCACTCTGTAAATCCCCAAGCTCTCGGCACCATATCTGCAGAGGAACTGTGGTCCTTCTGTTCTGTCTAAAGGAACAGTTCTGCCTCCAGAGGTGCCTGCTTTCCTTTATTTTCACACCATCTCCATCAACTCCAATCTAGCACCCATTAAAGTAGTAAAAGCAGCTAATGCTGAGTGCCACAGTGGACATGGAAGAGACACAGAGAAATATAATATACCCCCTACTCTCCGGGGAAGACAAGTCACTGACACAGTGAAATAAGGGCTTTTAAAAATGAAATAGCATGCTGCTAAATGACTGGAACCATGTGCTGAGCCCTGCATCCCTAGAGGAACATCTGAGAATTTGTGCACAAAACGGCTTATGAGAGAAGGAGGCAAGCTGGAAACACGCATGTATGCAAGGAGAAGCAAGGCCTTTAGCAAATGAGGGTAACTGAGGAGATATAAAGGAAAGGGGGAGAGGGTGCAGGGACTCATCACAGCAGGAGAAAATGTGTTGGCAGAAACAATGGGGTTCATCCCTGACCATCGAATCTCACCTGAATTCCACTGCCATACTGGTGTGATAAAGGGAAGGCTGGGAGAACATGTTTATAGGCAAAGGAACCCTGCACAGACAATAGATTTTTACAAATACAGATGCAAAGGGAATAGATGGGCTCAAATACATCACTCTGACTTTAGCCACCGTACAACCAGAATCCTAAAAGTTCCACCCCCTCTAACAACATGGCAAGAGACCCAGATAGAAGGATTTGATCAAAACATGCTTTAGTTTTTTTGTCTTTGTAATTAAAATAAGACTGAGAAGGAGCCACTATCTTGTCCTTGTTCTCAATGGCTGAGAGAAGCCACTCTGGGCTCTGTCACAGATTCCATGGAATCAGCATCCCATGCCACACTCCTCCCCGAGAAATGAACAGGGAAACCTCAAGAAAGGCTCTCACTAAGCCAGTAAAATGTAGGCCCAAAGACAAAGCATCATTGGCCTGCAGAAGATGGATGTTAAAGGCTAGTTCTTGGCTGAGGCAAAGGGCATGAGTTTCTGAAATGACTGTTGAGTCCGTTAAAGAGCAAACTTCGTTCTACACTGTCTCCTTCTCACTGCTGCATTCGACTAGTATAAAACCAATCGCAAACAATTTGAAGTTTTCTCCTCTACCCCTGGACCAGATTGCGAAGAGTTTAGGAACATGGCATGGCCCCTTGAAGAAAGCTTTAGTAGAAAGCAAGTTTACACAGAAATCCCAGAAGTTTCAACTTCTTACTGTTATAGTGAGATATACACCTTGTATTTCAAACATATCTTTCAACTACGTAATTGTCCTTCATGTTGGTCATGCACTGTATTTTCGTGTATAGCGGATTCTGTAAATCGCACTTGTTAATATGAGCACTGATCCCATCCATCAATCAGGAAAGGCTCTATGTGTTTTCAGAGCTGTCAAGTTCACAGTTGCAAATACAAGTTTTTTCAGGGCAAGGTATATATCTCAGTGGTAAGAAAGCTTGCATGGCATGCCTGAAGGTAGTGCCTGCAAAGACTGACTGCTTAGAACTAGAATACGGTAGAGAGGCTGAAATCCTGTAGATGCAGAGTCTAATTACCCTGTCATAGGCTAGTTCTTGCCCTCCAGAACAGTCATTCCTGGCCCACTTCTGTGTCAGAACTAATATCCTGTGACTAATATATAAAAACCTTTAGCATCTGTTACCAGGCCACTGGCTTCCACTAACCCAAAAACCAAAACTGTCATCAGATAGCATCTTAGGCCTACAGAAAAGCTTCCTCCATCTTGATATAACCAACCACCTTCTGATGTACCCACCAATGTATTTTAAACTTGCCTTGATATGTGACCTTCTTTATTCTGCACCTCTATAAAACTGCTTCCATATTGGAACATGGAAATTGGGTTAACCCAAATCTATGCTCCTGGGTTGTGGTCACTCAAAATGGCTACAAAGTAAACTATCTCTTATTTTCTTTCAGATGAGAGCTGGGTTTTTTTTTTTTTCCAACAGATCCCACCTTTAAGAAGAGTTATAAAATTAACTTATTTTTCTGTGTTCTCTAGCTCTCTGGCTATACAGTCATGGACTTCCTCCTTTCTTTCAGGTCTGCCACACATATGCACCATGTTCTCCATGGTGGCTCTCTCTCCCACTCTTTTGTTTTAAGCTAACTCTTAGCATTTTTATGATGTCTATAATTCTCTCTCATTTCACAGCCTCATCATGCTGTCTATGGTGGTGATGCCGTCACTTCTTATGCTCTTTCACCTCAACACCTATGAGAACCGTAGTTCCTGTGACTTCGAGGTGCCACTGAACAGTGATGACAAGTTTATCCTGGGTATCCAATGCAAGCCTGGACAGCACAGTAAGACCGTAAGGAGGAAGGAAGGAAGGAAGGAAGGAAGGAAGGAAGGAAGGAAGGAAGGAAGGAAGGGAGGGAAGGAGGGAGAGAAGGAGAGAGGGAGGGGGAGAGGGAGAAAGGGAGGGAGGGAGGGAAGAGGGAAGGAGGGGGAGGGAGGGGGAGGGGAGGAAGGAAAAATTTATCAATTCACTAAACTGAATTCCTTCCTCTGTTCACACTAGAAATTAAAGCACAGACTTTGTTAAATTATAAATATCTTTTCTATGTAGCAACCAGCTACAGGACCTCTAACTGTAATAGCCATGGCATGAATGGAGAGAAGTTTAAAAGACACTATGTCCCTCCCTTTGACCATCAGACTATCACTATCAACCCATTAAAACAATGGTCGCTAAGAAACTGGAATTCCCCCCAGATATCTTATTCTGGGAAGAAGGAAAAAACTGAAGCCTGGTGCCAGACAGAGGAAAAACTTGTCTCCCAGGAAGATACTTCACACAGTTTTGAAAACATATCAGATCATCTTATAGCCCAGTGATGGGCACCCTACGTTGGCCAGGAGTCCTTAGTAATGTATACTTTTTGCCTTTTATTTTAACCTAACTCTCATGTCAGGACCCAAAGGGTAGACTTGGGCTGTACTGTGGTACTGCTACCCCTCCTTGTTCTTCTTTCCAATGTAGCTAGCAACACTGAATACACAGTCTGTGTTTGACCATCAGCTTGTCTGTTTAATTGGCCTAGTGAGGATAAATGGCTTAGCCTCACTTGTAGGACAACAGAACCCAGGCTCTAACCCTAAGACTTCTAACAGTACATGATTTTAAAAAAAAATAAGATCTACATAGAGAAGCTTCCCTTTGATCTGTCAACACAATCAGGTTTCCTTAACCCCTTCACCCAGTATCAGTTTTTAAGATATTATTACACATAGACTGAGCCAGAAGGAAATGAAGATAAAGGAGGAAAAGGAATCCAACAGCATGCCTTTAAAATCCACAAATCAAACCCTGGTTTTCTGCAATATCTAGCCACAGTTTCACAACAGAACCAGTGAGGTGCAGAGGAGAGCTGGCCCAAGGGCTGGGGTCCAGCGCAGGCTCGTGAGCAGCTGCTGAGACATGCATAAACTCCCCAACTCACTTCTGTTATACTCAGGAAATACACAACAGGTTTTCAATGCAAAACCAAAGACATTACCTCGTCAATAGTTTCTTCAATGTTGATTTCTGGCTGAAATGAAAAAATGTCACTTCGTTTTAGACAAGATTCGTGTAACCCAGGCTGGCTTCAGCTCTATCCTCCTGCCTCAACCTCATAAGCATGACTGTCTAGCAGTCTAGGAGTCAGACATCCCCAGTAGGAAGGCAAATACAGAGACCACAAATAGATAATAAGGATGGAAACTTCCCGATTTCTTCCTCGTTCTGACAGAAGACAAAGGCCTAAGCCTGGCAGGCTTTTTCTCTTGCCAGTAGGGTCCTCCTGCCTGTGGACTTACCAGCCAGGGCCCTCCACCCTGTAGATGTGTTTGCCTCAAAGTTGTGGACCTGTCTGCTTCTATGTCTTTATTTAAAGTGACCAACCCTAAATTAGGAAGATACCTCACAGGCCCTTAAAGCCCACAGACTTCAGGGAGAACCTGGACTTGTGGATTTTGAGTGTTCCCTCTGCTCTGAATTCATTCTGTGTGTTTCCTCACCCCTAATCAAAGCCTTTCTTCACTGGTTACTCATGTCTCCTGGAGCTGAGACTCTCTCCACAGCTGCTTGTCACTCTCAATATTTTCCTGCCTTTTAACTCTTTAGCTGGCAGAGAATACAAACCCAATCAAGACCCCTAGATAAAAATACAAGTGCTTGGGGCTGGAGAGATGGCTCAGTGGTTAAGAGCACTGACTGTTCTTTCAGAGGTCCTGAGTTCAATTCCCAGCTACCACATGGTGGCTCACAACATCTGTAATGAGATCCAATGTCCTCTCTGGTGTGTCTGAAGAAGGTATGTGCCACAATATCCAGCCCTGAAATAATAATCTAGATATGCTGTGCTATATAAAATTATCTAAGTCAAATTTATGCATTTCTGTTTTACACTTGTAATGTGGCAGCTAGGTTATTTGGATCAAATATGTAGCTGACTGTATATTTCCATTGACAGCACTTGCCAATATGTCAACCCAAATAGCACTACTAATAACCATTCCAACAATCAAGCAGAGATTCCTCATAAAAAAAAAAAAAAGAAAAAAACATTTTATTGATTCTTTGGAAATTCACATCATGCACCCCAATTCCACTCATCTCCCTGTCCCTCTATATCCACCCTTTGCCTTTTGCAATCTCCCCCTCAAAAGAAAACAAAATTAAAAATAAAAACAAAAAAAGAAAGAAAAAAATAACACTAAAAAAAATCTTGCTGTGGAGTCTGCAATGTGCCATGGTGTGTCCCCTTTTCCCAAACAGCTTTTTTTGCAAAGGTTCACTGCAGTGAGTCACTGGTGCAGTTCCAGGCCTCTGGCTTCTGCTAGGCTACCAGTACTGGATCCACTCCCAGGTTCCTCTCAGATATCTGCTGTGGCCCTGTGTTGTGGAGATCCTACAGCTTTGGCCCTACAGGCCCAGCTGCTTTATAAACTCCGGTAGTTTATAGATGGGTAGATGTTAGGGTGGACCCGTTCAAGGTCCTGGATCTGAGCTTAGTGGTGGCTCTGTTATTCAGCCCACCCACTCTTCTTTGCCTGGGCCACCAGCTCTCTCACTTTGCCCAAGGGAGGACCAGGGCCAGTTCTCTGGCTTGTGGTAGCCAGCAAGAGCCCACACCCTCCAGGCAGCTACACCACCAGGGCCAACTCTACTGTCCTGCCCAGGCGAGGAGATTCCTCATTCTTATTCTGCACTGTATCAGTATCTCTTTAATTCTTTAGTTTCTTCTGTATCTTAATACTAAAAAAACAAATGTGAAGAACAACTCACTCAGATTGTGCCAGCAGGAAATAAGAGAAGACAGAAATTCACAATCTCCTGATTTACTTAGGGTGTACACCAAACCAAAACAAAACACAAAACCTACTCCTCTATTTTTCTATCTTGATAGCAGGAGAGGTGGACTTACTTATGAAATTGATACCCTTCTAGAGATGAAAGAATAATGTACTAATGATAGATTAATGGCTGTTTGGAATTCACTAAAAATTAGTCTGTTGCGTTTGAGCTCTCCCATCACAAAACACTGGAATAAACCACCAATAAAATCATTCAATTCTTGAAAATAAATCTAAATCGATTCAGAGAGTTGGATTGCCATGTGGGGGCTTGTGGGAGGGCAGGTGGCGGGCAGTAGTGAGTGGGGTGTCGCTTGCAAGAAGCGAGAGAACAGCTAACTGTTCAGTTACATCCACGTGTCTCAGAACAGCTGGAGGACCGTGGGGAAGGCTAGAGGACTTACATATCTTTGCCTCTTTAAATAAACCTTTACTTCAATAATACCCAGACTGAAAGCTCGAGCAGATGCTAACAAAGGATCAGACTAGTAGTTTGGTGGCACCGGCTGAGATGTAGAGCAAGACGGTAGGAAAGTCAAGGCTTAGGTGGGTGAGACTTATTTGCCCAAGGTTCTCTCCAAGACCAGCATATTGCGTTTCCTAGGTTCCCCAATGTCTCTCAGACGACCTCGCCATAGTTCTTCACTTTCTAGTAGGCCCATCTATGCACCGGTCAGAAGCTTGCTAAACAAACCCTACAGAAGCCTGCAGGCAGCCCATCAAACTCAGCAGTCAAGTGTCACTTCCTCCTGTCCACCCCCCTTCCTATTGATTCCTGCTTACTGGCTCACCTACTGAAATGCTTACTTATTGAACAGAGCAGCATGTAGGCAAAGAAACAAAAATCCAGGCAAGTACAAATCTATAAACCAGTGCTCTCAGCCATGCCTCTACCTGAACAGTGTTCACTCAGGCTCTATGCTGTACCAAACGGGATTCTCTCCTCCGTCTACCTCCCTATTCTACCTCAACACAGTACTGGAGGGAATTCTTTGCTATTCTTCTCTCTGGTCTGCTGGGTTCGCATAAAGCTTATGAATTGCTGTCTGGTTTTCAAGTTGCCTGTCTTAAGCAGCCTCTCAGGTACCTAATGTTATAATCCCAATGCTGTCATCTTTCTCTTCCTGAGCCTGTGTCACCATTCCAGTTGCCTGGGAAGGACCCTACTTTACAAGTCACCACATGTGAATGAGCTAAGTTTTTCCTAGGATGTTTTGAGATGATGAAACCGATCCCTCCCCTACAGGGGCTGACTCAGTAAAGATCACACAAATGCCCTATATTTTAGTCATGGGAAAGGGATAAGAGGTGAGATCAGCTTGAAGATACCACTTTTCAATATTATGCAACTGGTTCATAAGTATTTTTGAAGTACTAAGAAAAATAAAAATACTCTTTAGCTGAAATAGGTGGCACAGGAGGACTAAGACCCATGCAGACACAAAACAGCATTGTTGATACAAAAACACAACTCCCACCTCAAGGGGGAAAAGATTAAACCAAAGGGGATCTATCTGATTAACCCAAGCTCCGTGTTTCAATCAGGCAGCAGTCTCGTGGAGTTTTTATAAAAATAGAACAAAGGAGCTCATGAATCAAGACGCTTTTTCAAATACATCAGGGGGGATATCAGACAGGTGGCTTATAGCAAAGCAAAACCCCTGTGATGTAAGCCTTAAATGCTATCTGATGACTCCATTAGCTTCTGAGTCGGTGGAAGCTTGTGGTCAGCTAAGTTAATATATTTCAAGAGGTTTGACCTTCTAGTCACAAGGATGTTACCACGCACAGAGATGGGAAAGGGACATCTATTAGAGGGATAAAAATAGGCCAAGATAAATTATAATTAGGTTCTGGATCTGCAACATTCCAATCTCTCAAAAATCACTGAAGCTCTAATCAGTCCTGGTATATGGGTCAATGAAAGAGGCATCTTCTTTCTGCAAACCTCTAAAGTATGTTGTTTTTAAGATGCACATAAATTTTAACCATGTCCATCTAAGGAATTAGCAATTCTCCCTATTTTCAAATGGAGTAATTTTTGTTAAAGTATGATTTTTTTTTTTAATTACCCAAAGGCGTATACAACCAAGAGGAATGAATCAGTGGAGCTTCTTGAAGCTGAAAGCTGACCATGGATTGTAGAAGAAAAATCAGGGAGAGGCAAGGAGACATAAAGTCCTTATGCTGGGGTGGGGCGTATCACTCTGAAACCTAAGATCTTCTCTGGACAGGAATATAAATCCACACATAGATCTTCTCATTAAATATTCACTCTTTTTGTTTTGTTTTTTGTTTTCTTTTTTTGAGACAGTGTTTCTCTGTGTAGCCCTGGGTGTCCAGAAATTTGCTCTGTAGACCAGGCTGGCCTCGAACACAATCACCTGTTTCTGCCTCCTGAGTACTGAGATTAAAGGCTTGCACCACATCTGGCTGAAATACTTACTCTTGGAATAATTGCAGATAAAATAAACAAGTGAATTACAGCCAGGTGAAGTGGAGCATGCCTATAATCCTGGAACTTGGGATATTGAAGCAGGAGGATTACTCTCTCTCTCTCTCTCTCTCTCTCTCTCTCTCTCTCTCTCTCTCTCTCTTTCTCTCTCCCTCATTCCTTCTCCCTCCCTCCCTCTCCCTCTTCCCTCTCCCTCTCCCCCTCCCTCTCCCCCCCTCTTTCTCTTGCCATGCCTTTGCTTCAATGTATGGATTCTAACCCCCTGAAACTGTAAGCTCCAAACTAAATGCTTTCTTTTATAAGCTGTCATGATGTTTTATGACGACAATAGAAAAGTAACTAAGACAGAAGTTGGCACCAGAAGCAGGCTACTGTGATGGGCCTGACCATGCTGTTGTTTGGAGGGAGGTAAAAGATTGGTATTTTTTACCAGGAAGGCAGTTGAGCACTGTCAGCAGGGATTAATGGACCATTCAAGTATAAGATCAGATGATAAGTGCTGAGGATAATGTGGCCCAGCTCAAGAGGTTTCAGAGGGGAACAATGTTAGCAACTGAGCTAGAGACCATTCTTGTGATATTTTGGCAAAGAATGTGACTGCTTTCTGCCCTTGTCCTAAGAATCTGGCTGAGGCTAAACTGAAATGTGTTGGAATAACTTCCTTGATGGAGGAGATTTCAAGACAGATTTCAACAGCAGGGTCAATGTTGTGTGGTTGTGTGGTTGTGTGGTTGTGTGGTTGTGTGGTTGTGTGGTTGTATGGTTATTAGTAATCACTCATATACATGTCTATAATGAAAAAGAGCCAACGGGACAAGAAAAATACAAAAGAAAAAGAATACAAAAGAAAAAGAGCACCAGAAAATTTAATATTAAAATGAATTCTTGTGCTGAAAGGGGTAAAATTAAAGGCCTGATCTAAATAAAATAAAGAGAGGGGAGTCCGCGGGCTAAACCCCACCCAGCAGAGCATCCAACTTGTAAAATGGACAGGCCTGAGGAATTTTCTGCATCTAAAAAGCACCAACTAAGGAAAGCTTCTGCAAATATGGTTCAGGGGGATAGGGTTTATCTCAAGTGGGCAGCCGTACTGGACAGTGTCATCCGCGTGTCTAGCTTTAGGTCATGAAGAAAGGATGCATAAGTAAAGGGGTTGGGAAATCTTCCTCCATGGGTGAGGTGAGCCACTGAGACCGGGTGTGTGATGGGGCAGTCCCTACACGCACACTCTGAGAAGCCACTGAAGGAAACTTTGAAGGTGAAACTTGAATTGTGTTGAAGAGCACAGATGGTGAAGAGGGCAGAGTCCTGAGATACCTGCCAAGAAAAACTGATTATAGGGAGTGGAACCCGCCAAGAGAGAAGTGTGCTGCAGTCAATCAAACTGGAAGGGAAGAGACACAAGCCCTCTAACATCAGCTATGGAGCTGCAGGACTTGAGATTTGCTGCTCCTGCATTTTGGTCTTGTACCATTCATTCCTTTGGGGATGATGGTGTACATTCTGTGCCTTGTGTGTTGAAACTATGTAATTTGCTTTTTTATTTTACCAGGAATTACAATTAACAGATTGCCTTGAGTCTTGGAAGAGATTTTGGACATTTAAGCTGTGTTGAGACAGACTGTGAAAGACTATGGGAACTTTGAAGTTGGGCTTAATACATTTCTGAATTATGATATGGCCGGGGTCTATGTGGGGCGGGGAGTAGAATGTGATGATTTGAATGAGAATGATCACCATAGGGGCATGTATTTCAATATTTAGTCCCCAGCTGTTGGACTGTCTAAGGACTAGCCTTGTTAGAGGAAGTGTGTCATGGGGAACAGTTTTTGAGCTCTCAAAAAACACACAATTCTCAGTCTATCTACCTCCATCTCTCCTTCCCTCCCTCCAACTTGAGGATCAAGATATAAGCTCTTAGCTGTTTCCGCCACCATGCCTTTTTTCCACCACCATGGACTCTAACCCTCTGAAACTATCAGTCCCAAATAAAACTTTTGTAAGTTGTCTTGGGCATGCCGTTCCATCAAAATAATAATAATAATAAAGTAACTAAGACAACTGGTGTGCTCTTTCCTGGGGAAAACTATTTCTCCCACTCTCAGCAGTCTGCAGCTGCCTGAAGTTCTTTGTGTAGGGTTGAGACTCATGAGCTTTCTCAGTTAGGGTTTCTATTGCTGTGATGAGACACCATGACCAAGGCAACTCTTATAAAGGAAAACATCAAATTGGGTCTACCTTACAGTTCAGAGAAAGTACTAGTCCATCGTCATCATGGCTAGAATGACCTCATGCAGGTGATGATGAGAGCAGCTGAGAGTTCTAAATCTAGATCCACAGGCAGTGTGTGGAGGAGAGAGAGAGAGAGAGAGAGAGAGAGAGAGAGAGAGAGAGAGAGAGAGAGAAAAGAGAGAGAGAGAG
>JANHMN010000004.1:103122842-103152220 GCA_030674055.1 Rhabdomys pumilio | reverse complement strand
AGAGAGAGAGAGAGAGAGAGAGAGAGAGAGAGAGAATGGTGTTGGGTTCCTAAGCTTCTGCAACTTTAAAGCTCACCCCCTGGGACACACTTCCTCCATCAAGGCCACACCTCCTAATAATGCCAATTCCTATGGGTCTATGGGGCCATTTTCAAACTACCACATAAGCTATCCCTCTTCCACATCATCATGTCTGTTGGTGTCTGCCCTGTTCAGGTCTTGTTTAGACACCAACTGGTGTTTTTAGAAGATGGTAGTATTGCCTGTGTGTGGTCCCCCTTACCACTGGGTTGTAAGAATGCCGCTTGAGCAGACTAAATGGGAGACATGAGACTGCATTTACCCTGTGCCATCATCGGGTGCTAGGCTTGTGAGAAATGTCAATGTGCCGCTCAGGGTGTGGTAGAATGCAGGCCAAGTGAGAAATGACATTGGCTGAGACCAAAGCTGGGGTTCCCTGACTCCAGGGTATCTAGTTGCTGCTGGAAACCAAGTTGGATACGGATGGCTTCACAGGCCTGTGAACAGGAGCCCAGGGCCAGGGCTTCCCAAAGGCCTGAACATCCAGATGTGTTGGAAGTCACAGAAAGTTGGGAACCTGGGGACAGCGACTTTGTAGACAAAAGCTTTCTCCATGCTCCCCATGGCAGTTCTTGGTGACAGAGACAGTCCTTGGTTCCAAACTGTTTATTGACTGTTCATCATGGAAAATGGGCACATACCACCTCCTCATGGTGGACCAGAGATTAAATATCTTTTGCAGTAAGGAATGTTCAGGAAGGGAAGCTTATTGGCTAAACCCTCAGGGCCTCTAGATACCTCATTAGCATGGAGAACTCTGTTCTGGGCTATGTGACCATCGGTCACATCCCTTTGTGGGTAGTGTGATCATGTGTTCTCAGCCAGGAATCTTGGTAGGGAACAGGGAGATACCTACTATCTTCAGATGGGTTGGCTGGGTGCCAGGGTCTCTGAACTCACTCAGCCATACCAAGTTTCCTGATACAGTCCACTGCCTCACACCTGTGAATATTCTATATCCTATCGTATTATCTTTTGTTGAGCTTGCTTTTTTCTTAAAACTCCGTCTCCTCCCTTCCTTGCAGCTCTTTACTGGAGTGTCTGGCAGCTGCTAAGATCAGCCTGAAACCATAATAAAATGAGTTTACAACCTGATTTCAGGGTTCACTTGACATTTCAACTGTAAGACAATTTAGAAACTTCTAGAAATGTTTTTAAATAGAGCCAATAATATAATGCACATATAAAGTTCTTAGCATAGTTTCTTAAAAACTTTATTTTATGTGTATAGGTGCTTTAACTACATATAAGCATGCAGCATGTGTAAACCTAGGACTTGTGGAGGCCAGAAGAGGATGTCAGATTCAGATCCCTTGAAACTAGAGCTACAGTTATAAGCTGCCATGTAAGAACTGAGTTCTCTGGAAGAGCAAACATTTCTCCAGCCCTTTAACATGGGTTTTTGTTTGTTTTATTGTTTTTGTTTTTCAAGACAAGGCTTCTCTGTAACCCTTGGCTGTCCTGGAACTCTGTACTCTGTGGATCAGGCTGGCCTCAAACTCAGAGATCCTCCTGTCTCTACTTCCAAAGTGCTGGATTTAAAGGCATGCACCACCACCCAGCTGGCATAGCTCTTAATATGAACGTTCTTTAGGTTAGCAATTCCTATAATTTTATTTTGAAGCACCAAATTCCAATGTTATTATCTGACTGTGTGCTGCTAAATCCCTTCCCTTATGGGAACATAAAAAATTTTTACTCTTCCTACTATGGTATCAATGAAAAACCCAAGGTGTAATTCCACCAAAGTCCATTCTTAGAATCAGTGAGTTTATTAGGCTACCTTGCAGGGTAACAGGCAGGAGCATGAGTAGTTTTAAAGCAGATGCCCTGGAAGGTCTATGCCCAGCATGGATGACAACTCCACCATGACTGTGTAGATGGAGGCCCCTCGCCTAATCCTTCCCCACCTACATCTTCTAGCCGTTCCTGGAGATCCCAAGAATACAGGTAATTAGGGAGAGCTGTTAGGAGGAATGATTGGCTACTTCATTGAGGGTACCACAACCTCCCCAACCCCTCTTTCAAAGAAGGAAGTCAACAGTCAACAAGCTCATCTGTTATAATCTATGGCAAGTAGGCCCAACCAAACTCCTGATGATGGCAGTGATTGGCTCAGAGGACGGTAGTGTGATTTAATAGCAACCTCACCCACAAAAAAAAAAAAAAAGGTGTTAGAACTTTGTATGCTGATATTGAATGGTAATTAAACCTTTAAGAACTGAGGCTTGTAATTAAATTATTGAAAGAACTGACTTTAGAAAGACTTAATGCAGTTCTCATGGGAATGGGTTAAATGAAAGAGCAAGCCTGAATCCTAGATGGTCCCCTAGAAGTGGCTCCTATGAGTTGTCCAGTATTCTCCACACATGCAATGTAGCATGTGTAAAACCTTTATATAAAGAGAACGATTTCTATCTAAAAGAACTAAAATTAGAAATGCTTAATGGTTTAAGGGGCAAATTTATTTACAGTGGAAACTTAATCTGGACTATATTATATACAATTTACCAAATGAATTTGCAATTGCTTTCTTTTTCATAATTTTTATTCAGTTTACATCCAATCACAACTCACCCTCTCCTTTCCTCCCAGTTCTGCCCTTACAAATCCCTCCCCCATTAGCCCCTCCTCTTCTCCTCAGAGAAGGAGAAGTCCCTCTTGGGTACCACCCCACCCTGGGACATCTAGTCCCAGCAGAACTAACCTCTCCCTCTGAAGCTCAGCCAGGCAATCCAGCTAGAGGAATGGCAGGCAACAGAGTCAGAGACAACCCACCCCCACTCCAGTTGTTAGGAGACCCACAAATAGACCAAGCTGCATATCTGCTATAAATGTTGGGGGGGGGGTAGGTCCAGCCCTTGCATGTTCTTTGGTTGCTAGTTCAGTCTCTATGAGCCCCCATTGGGCCCACATTAGTTGATGCTGTAGGTCTTCTTG
Organism: Rhabdomys pumilio; assembly: GCA_030674055.1. Lineage (NCBI taxonomy): Eukaryota > Metazoa > Chordata > Mammalia > Rodentia > Muridae > Rhabdomys > Rhabdomys pumilio. Next base: position 103,149,199 of record JANHMN010000004.1, on the reverse strand, counting down.
TGTTGTCTCTAACCCCTCCAGTTTGCTCAATTGTATCTCCCACTCTTTCACAAGTCTCCCCAAGCTTCACCTAATGTTTGGCTGTGGATCTCTGCATCTGTTTCCAACCGCTGCTGGATGAAGCCTCTCAGAATACAGTTATACTAGGTTCCTGTCTGCAAACATAGCACAGTATCAGTAACAGTGTCAGGGGTTGTCTCTCTCACGGAAGGGGACTCAAGTTGAGGCAGTCACTGGTTGGCCATTCCCTCAGTCTCTGTTCCATCTTTATCCCTGAACTTGTAGGCAGGACAAATTTTGGATTGAAGATTTTGTAGGTGGGTTGTCCTCCTCCCTCTAGTGGAAATCCAGCCTGGCTACAAAAGGCAGCCACTCTGGTCTCTGTATCCTCCCATAGTAGACGTTTCAGCTCGGCTAGCCCCTTACGCTCCCCCACAGACTTCCTCGTCCAAGGTCTCTGACTAGTCCCAGAGATGCCTCCAACTGATTTCCTTTCTTACTCCCAGCCCTGTTCCACTTCCCTTCTCCACACATCTGATCACCATCCATCCCTGTTCTCCTCCCCAACCCCTCTCCCTCACAGTTCACTTTCTCTGTCCACCTCTGATGACTATTTTATTTCCACTTCTGAGTGAGATTCATGCATCCTCCCTTGGGAATTCCTTATGACCCAGTTTCTTTGGGCCTATGGATTGTAGCATGGTTATCCTGTGCTTTATAGCTAATGCCCACTTATAAGTGAGTATATACCATATTTGTGTTTTTCTGGCTCTGGATTACCTCACTCAGAATGATATTCTTAAGTTCCTCCAGTTGACTGAAATTTTCAATATATCTTTGTTTATAAAAGCTGAATAGTATTCTGCCGTATAGATGTACCACATTTTCCCTATCCATTCTTTAGTTGAGGGACATCTCGATTGCTTTCAGTTTCTAGCTATTATGAATAAAGCCGCCATGAACATAGTTGAGCAAGTGACCTTGTGGTATGGTGGGGCATCTTTTGGATATATGCTCAGGGGTGGTATAGCTGGGTCCTGGGATAGAAATATTATCAGTTTTCTAAGAAGCCACTAAATTCATTTCCGAATCAAGTTATACAAGTTTGCACTTTTAGCATCAGTGGAGGAGTGTTCCCCTCCCTCCACATCCACACCAGCATGTGCTGTCTCTTCAGTTTTTGATCTTAGCCATTTTGAAGGGTATAAGATGGAATCTCAGAGTTGTTTTGATTTGCATTTCTCTGTAGACTAAGGACATTGGACATTTCTTTAAGTGCTTCTCAGACACTAGAGATGCTGAGTTTTTTTTATATATTTTGGATATTTATCCTCTGTTGGATGTAGTGTTGGTGAAGATCTTTTCCAAATCTGTAGGCTATCATTTTGTCCTGTTGAAAGTGTTCTTAAAGAAGCTTTTATGTTTCATCAGGTCCCATTTATCAATTTTTAATCTTAGAGCCTGAGCCTTTGGTGTTCTGTCCAGGAAGTTGTCTCCTGTGCCAATGGGTTCAAGAGTATTCTCCACTTTCGCTATTAAGTTTAGTGTGTCCAGTTTTATGTTGAGGTCTAAGATCCACTTGGACTTGAGTTTTGTGCAGGGTGAATATGGGTCTATCTGCATTCTACTACATGCAGACATCCAGTTAGACCAGCACCATTTGTAGAAGATGCTTTCATTTTTCTATGGTACGGTTTTGGTTTCTTTGTCAAATCTAAGTGTGCATCGGTATGTAGGTTTACTTCTGGTTTTCAGTTCAATCCCACTGACTACATTGTCTGTTTTTATGCCAATGCCATTACGTTTTTATTCCTATTGTTCTGCAGTACAACTTGGAAATCAGAGATGCTGACACCTCCAGGAGTTCTTCTATTATACGAGATTGCTTTAGCTATTCTGGGTTTTATGGTTTTCCATATGAAGTTCAGAATTGCTCTTTCAAGGTCTGTAAAGAACTGTGTTGAAAATTTAATGGGAATTGCATTGAATCTGTAGATTGCTTTTGGTAGGGTGGACATTTGTCCTAGGTTAATTTGACCAATCCGTGAGCATGAGAGATCTTTCCAATTTCTGATATTTTCCTCAAATTCTTTCTCCAGAGGCTTGAAGTTCTTGTCACACAGATCTTTCACTTACTTGGTTAGAGATACACCAAGATATATTATACTATTCATGGCTATTGTAAAAGGTGTTGTTTTCTTAACTTCTTTCTCATTAGATTTATTGTTTTTATATAGGAAGGCTATTGATTTTTTTTCAGTTATTTTTGTATACAGTCATTTCAGTAAAGGTGTTTATCAGATGTAGGAGTTCTCTTGGAGAATTTTTGGGGTCATTTATGTATACCATCACATCATCCAACAATAGTGATACTTTGACTTCTTCATTTCCAATGTGTACCCCCTTGATCTCCATTAGTTGTCTTATTGTTCTAGCTACAACTTCAAGTACTGTATTGAATAGACATGGAGAGAGTATGCAGCCTTGTCTTCTTCCTGGTTTTACTGAAATTGTTTTAAGTTTCTTTCCATTTAATTTGATGTTGCCTATTGGCATGTGTTTTAGTTATGGTTTTACTGCTGTGAACAGATACCATGACCAAAATCATGGAAGAAAATTTCCCCAACATAAAGAAAAAAATGCCTATAAACATACAAGAAGCTTACCACATACAAATTAGAATGTACCAGGAAAGAAAATCCTTCTGCCACGTAATAATTAAAACACTAATCAACCGAAAAAGGGGAGAATATTAAAAGATAAAAGGGAGAAAGGCCAAGGAACTTACAAAGTTAAAGCTATCAGAATTACACCCAAGTTCTCAACAGAGACTCTAAAAGCCCTTGCATTTTGGGTATAGAAGTTCAGACTTGAGATATCATAGAAGAAATTGATACATCAGTTAAATCTAAAAAGATGTCATCTTCTTGGATTTTTTTTTGATGAGTATGAAGTGTCCTTCCCCATTTTTTTATTAATTTTTGTTGAAAATCTATTTTGTTAGATATTAGAATGATTTTGTTGAAAATATTTTCTGGTCCTTGGAGCTGAGGGTCTTTTTCTTCTATTCCTATTCCTTTTAGAGTAGGTCTCTTGTTAGTATCCCAGATTTTCTGAATATTTTGAGTCAGAAATTTTTTAGATTTGTCTGAGGTATCAATTTCTTCTATGATATCTTTTATGCCTGAGGTTTTCTTCTCCATTATCTTGTATTCTATTGGTGATGTTCCTGGTGTATCAGGTACTTGGGAAGGCAGGCCTGCTAACCTGGATGTTCCTGGTGCAGCAGAGCTCTGGTGGGCAGCCTTGGGATGGACACTGGAACTCAGGGAGCAGTACACATCTCCCAGCAGATGGGTGTGCCCCTGGGGACAATGCAGGCAGGGGACTGGGTGGTATGGGAGAAAGGGAGCTAACCCGCACATTCCTGGTGTTGCAGGCCTCGTGAATGCTATCTTAGGACAGCTGGGAGTGCCCTAAAGGACTTGGTGGACAGGGGTATAGGTGAAGGGAAGAGATGTAACTGTATTTCCTGTTGTTTCAGGTCTGGTGAAGGCAGGCAGAGAGATGGTCAGACAAAGGAACTCTGGGGGGACAACATGCCACTCAGAGCATGTGGGCATGTCCCCAAATTTTAAAGGTCAACTGATTTAGAGGTCAAACAAGTAATAAATATAGTGGTTAGGGGAGAGGGGTTCCCTCTGAACTTAATAGTAAGGTTACTCTGTGGAAGTAAACATAGTAACACATAAGAGGTGAGATGAACTATGAACAGAAATCCTTTGGGCTAGTGTGACAGCCCACTGGCTAAGAACACTTCTTGCTTTTTCAGGAACCAAAGTTAGATTCCTAGAGCTCATCATACCAGGTGGCTCACAACGGTTTGTAACTCCAGTTCCAGGGAGGATTCTGACTCCCCCTTTTGGCCTCTGATGGAACCTGCACACATTTGTGCATACACACAGAGACACAGTTTTTTAAATTGCCTGTCCTGTAATTGGTGTGCATGTATGGGCGGTGGTGGCGCACGCCTTTAGTCCCAGCACTTGGGAGGCAGAGGCAGGTGGATTTCTGACTTCGAGGCCAGCCTGGTCTACAGAGTGAGTTCCAGGACAGCCAGGACTACACAGAGAAACCCTGTCTCGAAAAACAAAAAGCAAAAAACAAACAACAAAAAACAAAGAAAGAAAGAAAATTTATCATCTCCAATTTTAGTGAAGTAAAGTCCCAGAGCTATAGAACAATTAGAAGCAAAGAAAAGAGGAAAAATCACTTTGGTACCCTTCTGTTACCCCTTCCCCTTCTTCCCTATTACTGGAAGGTACCTATGGAAGGGCCAAAGAGTACCTTTTCCAGCCTTCATGCAGCTCGAGGTTAAAAGGCTTTGTTGTTCTAGCCGAGAGAATATAAGAAGAAATCCACTGAGCGACTTCTGGGAAAATGTTTCTCTGCGGTACTCCTACTAATAATAACAATGTTGCTATCTAGAAGAAACAAGCTTACCTGTTCCCCCGGGCAGAGGTTGAAAGGGGAAATTGAGATGCCGCAAAACAAGTGTAGGCTGAGGCCAGTGTAATTTGAACTTCAGAAGAGCTGATATTATAAATGTGTGTTTACTCTTAGAGGATGTCTTACAGATCAAAGGGCTGCATCTAACACTTCAGTCTGCCTCCAAACCAAACACCACAGGAAATAAGAAACTAGGAGACAAGGTTTGGAAAAATAAAAAAAAAATCTGGGAGAAAACAGTCATATTCTCTGTGAAGAGAGTTGATAGTTAACATTTTGCTAAGGGATGCTCCCCAGAGACCAAGATTAGATGTCCTGTTTACAGCAAATATTGTGACAGATTTTACAAGTACAGTTAGTGAGCTTTGTCAAAGAACGTATAAGGTCAAAACAAAAAATAATGAAATTTTGATCACTTCTCCAGCTTTTTCCACATCAAAGGGAACACCAAGGAAGCCCCTCTGAGGCACTGCTTCAGCCTCTTAGACTTCCCTTTTCTGCAGCCTTCAGCATCCTGCTCCAGCTCAGCCAATGGAAGTCAGTTTCACTGGTACATTCCTCACTGGACGCTCCCTACTCACCTTTTGCCTTATGTCTTTCCTATTGATGTTAATGAGCAAGACCCCAAAGACACACTCTTGTGTGTTAGTCAGGAAGTGCACAGCAATTAACACCCAGTGGGAAGATGCTAAGTCCAGAGAGAAACATGAATCAACAGTGCCCCCTTTATTACCTGGGAATATTATCAGATATACATGTATACACACACATACACAGAGGGAGAGAGAGAGAGACACAGAGAGACAGAGACACAGAGACAGACAGAGACAGAGAAAGGAGTTCTCCAAGATCAAAAACTCAGTTGCCCCTAATAAACATCCTCACAGTGAGTTCTCCTTGTCTAACTCCACCCTCCCCTTACTCCTGTTCAGTTGGACAGTCGCACTGCTAACAAAATAGGAGAACCAAGTTCTAGCCTCAGGCTCTGCTTTCTAAACAACACAGACTCAGAATATATTTGATTGGTTTTGGTTTTGGTTTGTTCTTATTTCTTTCTTGTTTTGTTTGTTTGCCGTGCAACAAATGACCGCAAACTTGAATGTGTGCTTATTCTTAGAGGATGCCTAGAGATCAAAGGGTTGTATCTAAACCAAACACCAGAGAAAATAAGAATTCAGGAGACCAAGTTTGGAAAAATAAATTAAATTAATTAAATTAAAAAATAAATTCTATTTCGAAGTTCCTGATTTTGTAGGTCAGAAGTCTACCAGCAGTTGGGTTTATACCTCAGGTAATCAGAAGACTAAAATCAAGGTATAGGCTGAGTTGGAGTCTCACGCGGAGCTGAGAATACCCTGCTGATCTTTGTAGTTTTGCCTGAACTCTGTTCCTCGTAGGACTGAGGTTCCCATTGTCTTCTGAACACCAGCCAAGGCCTGTTCTCTGCTTACTAGAGGCTACCTGCATGTTTTCCCATGAGGGTCATTCCATCTTTAGAGCCAGAAACAGTTCATTGAGCCTGTATGACAAGTCCCTCTGACCTCTAGATCCAGTTATAACTGATATATTTCATTATTAAAAACCTATTTGTATGATCTCTCATCTAAAAGTCTATTAATTTAAAATATTAACTTCATTTACTGCTTTGCAATATAACATAGTCACAAATTCTACCCACATTCAAGTTGAAATGTATTATAGAAAGTCAAGGGGCTGAAAAAATGGCTCATTGTTTAAAGGCAATGGCTTCTCTTCCTGAGAACCAGGGTTCAATTCCCAGCATACACATGGTGGCTCACAACCATCAGCATCTCCAGTCCCAGTGATCCAAAGCCACCTTCTAAACCTGTGTAAGCAATGAATGCACAGATACACATGCAAGCAAAATACATATACAAATAAAATAAAATAAATCCAGGTGTGGTGGTATGGTTTGAACAGATATAGTTCCATTAACTCCTGTGTTTGAATGCTTTACCTGTGGGAGTCTCACTATTAGGAGATGTGTCCTTGTTGGAGTAGGTGTGGCTTTGTTAGAGGAAGTGTGTCTCTGTGAGGATGGGCTTTGAGGTCTCTTAATGCTCAAGATCCACCCAGTGTAAAATTTTAGACCTTCATCCTAGTGCCTGTGGAAGATAAGTCTCCTGGCTGCCTTCAGATCAAGATGTAGAACTCTCAGCTCCTCCAACACTATGTCTGTCTACACTACTACCATGCTTCCCACCATGATGATAATGGACTAAACCTCTGGACTGAAAGCCAATCCCAATTAAATGTTTTCCTTGATAAGAGTTGCCTTGGTCATGTCTCCTCACTGCAATGGAGACACTAAATAAAATAGATGGTAGATGCCTTTATTTCCAAGATTCAAAAGAGGAAATGAAGGCTGACTCCATGAGTTTGAAGTCAGCTTGGTCTACATAGTGAGTTCCAGGCTGTCTTAGTGAGGGTTTTACTGCTATGAACAGATACCTTGACCAAGGCAACTCTTATAAGGACAACATCTAATTGGGGCTGGCTTACAGGTTCAGAGGTTCAGTCCATTATCATCAAGGCAGGAACATGGTGGCATCCAGGCAAATGTGGTACATGAGGATCTGAGAGTTTTACATCTTCATCTGAAGGCTGCTAGCAGAATACTGTTTCCAGGCAAGCTAGGATGAGGGTCTCAAAGCCCATACCCAGAGGGACACTTGAACTAATTGGTATTAATAGACATAGAAGACAAGGAAATGGGATATGGTATAGCTATACAGACTCAAAAGCACAGGAGCAATTATGACTAAAATATAAGAAACATACTTTCTGCTAATAACAGAGTTTGAAGTCTTACAAATGGAAATAAGTGAGTCAAGCCAACCAGCTTCATATTCAAACCCTGCTTCGAACGCCCTCTTCTAATTATCAGCTCTCAATCTCTTTTCCATGCTAGCAGGTTAAATGGCTTCCAGACCAACTATCTCATGCCTTGGGAGGCCATGACCACCAGGCTACCTCCAGAGCTATCTACAGGTGAAGGCATCCAGACTGTGACCTTCTTCTGGCTTTCCCTCGATAGGTAACTAACTGTCCTTCCTCCTCTAACACTAAACTGACATCAGACACCTATCATTCTAGAACATCAACATCCTCCCTGATGATATTACACACAACTCCATGAAAACCCCTCTACAGGACCACCACTGAGTGTTCAAAGACATATAACCCTATGTCAATCAATTATTTGTTTGTTTGTTTTGTTTGCTTATTGGTTTTTCAAGACAGGGTTTCTTTGTATAGCCCTGGCTGTCCTGAAACTCCCTCTGTAGACAAGGCTGGCTTCAAACTCAAAAAGCTCTGCCTGGCCCTGTCTCTGCTGGGATTAAAGGTGTGAGCTACTATCACCTGGCTTATTGATTTTCTTAATAAAGGCAAGATGGTCAGAAGGTGAATGTTCAGTTTCCCCTGATCTTAAGATCCAGGAGTCCTCTCAGTGTTGTGTCAAGGTTCAGGGAACAGAAGGCTGTGAGGTTAAATTCATGTTTAGACAACACAGTGCACACAAGAATATCCAGTAGGAATCAGCTAAAACATGGCTGACAATGGATATGATGGTTTGAATTAGATGTCTGCCATAGTCCCAGGAGTTTGAATTTTTGGTCCACAGTTGGTGGTGCTGTTTTAGGAAGGTGGAAAGGTGTGGCCTTTCAAGCCTCAAGTCATTTACAGTTCAATCTCTCTGGTTTAGCTTGTGTTTTAAAATGTGAGAGCTCATCTTGCTACACTAATCACCCTGCTGTGATGGTAATGGACTTTTATCTCTCTAGAACCATGAACCCAAATAAACTCTTTCTTCTCAAAGTTGCCTTGGATCTGGTGTTTTATTACAGCAATAGAAAAGTAACTAAGACATTGGCTATCCAAGAAGCTGTGAATCAGCACAAAATGGCTCACACCAGATGTCCAGGGAACCTCCAAAGTAAATGGTGATATAATTTGTTATGTAACTATTCCTGGCAGAGTGCCACTTTTGTGTGGGTTCTATATAAATATGATGTCTTAGTTAGGCTTACTATTGCTTTGACAAAAATGCCATAACCAAAAAGCAAGTTGTGGAGGAAAGGATTTATTTGACTTACACTTTTATATCTCTGTTTGTTATCAAAGGAAGTCAAGACAGAAGCTCAAACAGGCCAGAGCATGGAGACAGAAGCTGAGGCAGAGGCCCATGGAGTATTGTTTACTGGGTTGTTCCTCATGGCTTGTTCAGTCTGCTTTCTTATAGAATCCAGGACTACCAGCCCAGGAATGGTACCACTCACAATGGGCTGTGCCCTCCTCCACAAATAACTAACTAAGAAGATGCCTTACAACCAGATCTTATTGAGAAATTTCCTCAACTGAGGTTCCCTCCTTTCAGATAACTTTAGCTTGTGTCGTTGACACAAAACTAGCCAGGACATATGGCTTTGAGGCCTGATCCTTGTCTTAACCTTAATCTCAACCCTCATAAGCCTACCTCTATGTTTGTGGATGGGCCCATAGTGGTTTGAGTAAGAATGGTCCCCATAGGCTTATATATTTGAATGCTTAGTCACTAGGGAGTAATGCTGCTTGAAAGGATTAGGAGGTGTGGCCTTGTTGGAGCAGGTGTGCCAGAGGGAGAAAATGTGCCATTAGGGATGGGCTTTGAGGTTTCAAAAGTCAAAACCAGGCCCAGAGGCTCTCTTCTGACTGCCTGCAGATATGGATATAGAATTATCAGCTCCTCCAGCACCATGCCTGCTGCCTGCAGCCATTCTCCCCAGCATGATAATAGTGGACTATATATCTTTGAAACTGTAAGCAAGTCCCAATTAAATGCTTTCTTTTGTAAGAGTAGCCTTGGTCCTTGTTCCCTTCACAACAAAAGAACACTAGAACAAGGTGTGTGTCCGCCTTTGTGCTTCCTGTGTTTGCCATAATTCTAGGTGCCTACCACTGGGTGCCTGCATAGCAGCTGTGATTTAGAGTAAATAAACCATGTTTGTGAGTCTTCAAATCTTGCCAAAGCCCTGGCCTCCCACCTTCCTCCTTTCCTGGAACTGAAGTACATGCCTCACACAAGCTATTTAGAACCTAGACTTCACCATTGTACCTGACTTTGGTTCAGTCAGACATTATTTAGATGACATTACATGGCTATCATGTAACATTGAATTTCCAGGTTGTAAGTCCCTTAGATAACTTAAGCCAGATTTATATTTTTTTCTAGTCAAGACTGACTCCCTCACATATCTACTATGTAAAAAATTTAAACTTGGAAGTGGAGTGCTTTGGGTTTTATTTTTCTTTAAACATGTATTTTTAATATGGCAACTCATCTCAATCCATCTTTCTTATACTCTGCAAGTGAAGACCCCTTTCCTCTTCTAAATATTCTTCTTGCCTCTAGGCCTTCCTTCAACAGCACCTATCAAGGACTGAGGTGTGGCTCAGCTGGCAGAGTTTGTCTAGCATGTAGAACGTTCAATGGATTCAATGCTAGGCACATAAACCGGACACTACAAGGCATGATGATGCACAGTGCTAAGTCCTAGCACTTGAGAGCTTAAGGCAAGAGAGTCATCCTCAGCAACAGAGCAAGTTGCAGGCAAACATGAGCTATATCAGACCCTTTGGGGAAGGAAAAGCAATGTGTCAGTTTGTACATGCTCTGCCCAGGGAGTGGCACTATTAGAAGGTGTGGCCCTGTTGGAGTAGGTGTATCACTGTGGGTGTGGGCTTTAAGAACCTCATCCTAGCTGCCTGGAAACAAGTCTTCTGCTAACAGCCTTCAGATAAAGATGTAGAACTCTCAGCTCCTTCTGCATCCTGCCTGCCTGGATGCTGCCATGTCCCCACCTTGATGATAATGGACTGAACCTCTGAACCTGTAAGTCAGCTCCAATTAAATGTTGTCCTTTATAAGACTTGCCTTGGTCATGGTGTAATGACAGCATATTATTCAGAAACATAGAAGTAAATGTCAAGAAACTACTAATTTTTAAACTATTTTTCAAAGCATTACAAACATTGAGAAGTTGACATTTTGCCTTACATAAAGAACAGGATTGAGAGCTGAGTGTGGTGACTTGAAACACCTGCACTTGCACTGAGTGTGGTGACTTGAAACGCCTGCACTTGCACTGAGTGTTGCAACTTGAAATACCTGCACTGGCAAGACTGATACAGAAAGATTTCCGATGAGCCTGGGAGGGCTAATAGTGAGTTACAGGCCTGTCTGAAATACCTAGTGAGACTTCTATACCAACAAACCTAGGGGTCTGGAGAATCCAGCTCAGTGGTAGAGCACTTCTCTAGCATGTGCAGGGTCCTGGGTTTAAGTCCTAGAACAGACAGAGAAAGACAGAATTAGGAGATACAAAAATATTGGGTACGGTAATATTTTTAAAACACTGTACATATTATTTACTTTTTAAAAAATAAAATTTCCAGGAAATCAGAGTAATTGGATTAAGAGTAATTGGGGAGGTGAATGGGAGAGCAAAGCAGAGGAAGGAAAATGAGGAGGGATTATTAACAGGAAAAGCTTTTTGAAAAGGCCTTTAGTTCTAGTACTGGAAAGCTTCCTAAAATACATATTTGTGATGGTTTGAATGAGAATGGCCTCCAGACAGCCATCATAGGCTGACAGGTTTGAGTACTTGATCCCTAGTTGGTGGACCTGTTTGCAAAGGATTTAGAAGGTGTGGCCTTGTTGAAGGAGGTATGTCACTAGGGGTGGGCTTTGAGGTTTCAAAACCCCATGATACTTTTAGTTAGCGCTCTCTCTCTCTCTCTCTCCATGCTTTTTTCATAAAATGTAATCTCTTTGCTGCTATAGCTGCAGTGCCACGCCTGCCGCCTGCCTGCTGTCACGCTCCCCACCATGGTCGTTATGTGTGGGGCAGTGGACCGTGCCACAAGACAGAAAACTTGGTGTGGTCAAGTGGATTCAAAAACCTTGGTACTCTCATATCTGAGAACAGTAGGTGTTATATCTACTCCTAACCAGGTTCCTGTCCTAGAACACATGATCACGACACCCCATGGAGACCCTATCCACAAGGAATAAAACATGCAAGTTATTTCATCAAAGACGGTCTGAGAACGTCTGTCTAATAGTGCTGTAACACTTTGAGGAAGAGAATTAATTACTGAAGCTTTCATTGCTGGAAGCTGCTTGAGCCTACCACAATCACTTCCCACTTACTTCCTCCTGACCTGGGCTTCTAGTCCCCTGTTGTGCCCCACTGGCTTGCCATGGCCCACTGGAAGAGACCCAGCAGCCCACCTTGATTCTACTCCCCCTCCCCTTCAGAGAGTGCAACTCCAGCTGGGCCAGAGCCCCACAGATCTCCACAGATCGTGTCCAGTACACAGACCAGCAGTTATGTACTCTACAACCTTCTGAACTATGAGCTCCAAATTAAATGTTTTTGGAATTATCATACAGTGGGTGAGATAATGCCCCAACTAGATGTCACACACTACCAAATAGAACCACTCAGTACCAGAAATGGGTTACATTTCTTATTTCATTGGCCAAACATCACACAGACTATTTGCCAAGCCCATTGGTCATCCTCTACAACCTGACCCTTAAGTCATTGAACATGGAGAGACTGAGCTGGTGCATAGCTGGAAGCTCCACCCATCCTGACTAGCATTCATAGTGCTGGAAGATGCTACACAAGCTCCTGGGGGAGAAAGCAGTCATTGATCCCACCCAGCTATGACTGTGCAAGCTACAATATCAAACTGCCTGCAAGACATACTAGTGGCACAAATATCACTGAGTAAACCTTTAGTTTGCATTTCAAGCCTACTCCATGAAATGGAATCCACGTCTGAGAATGCTAAAGTGGCCAAGAACCATTAGATAGGTCATGGGAAAACCTACTACTATTATTCTGTTTAACAAACATAGCAAGTAAAATGACTCATAACAGCATAGTGCTATACCCATGGACCAGAGCATCTCTCATCCCTCATCAGAAAAGCTTCTTGTAGTAAATAGTCACTAATGCAGAGACCACAACAGGACAATGTTCAGAGAGCAAGAGATTTTGGAGCACTCATCTCTAAATGAGATAGCTGCATCAAACCCCTCCCTCAAGGAGCTATGTGGAAGAGGAGGCAGAAAGCCTAAAAGCAAGAGGTGGGGTCAACCCCAAGGAAATACTGTTTTCTAGATACAACAAGGCTGCGCACACAAAAATTCACAAAGACTGTGACAGCATGCAGAACATCAAACTAGACCAAATCCTATCACAGAGAAGGGGAAGTGGGCACAAAGTCCCACCCCATCCAAGAAGTTAAAATTGGCAGCTGATGGCAAGGAAGGAAAACCAGCTTCCTTCAGTGGAGGAACACTCGATGTAGCAACAATGGCCCAAAGTAGGCCCTGTGGTCATGACTATCTAGACAACACAAAATAGACTCCTTTCAGATGAGGTAGTTTATATATTTTTTATTATATTTTGGGGTTTTGTGTGAATGTGCTGTTTTGTTTTAAGAAAAAATATGAATTGGGGTAAAAGAAGAGGAAGATCTGGGAGGGATAAAGGGAGAGAAAAGAATATAATCAAAATGTATATAAATGAAAGCTCAATTTTAAGCAAAGGCAGGCCCAGAATAACAGTATAGTCAACACATCAACACCAAATTCTTCTGTTTATCCAATAGAAGAGGAGAATGCCAAGCCACACTCCAGAGTCCAGAGTCAGCTGAGACTTAGGAATGGGCCCACCTGCCCGTGCTCATTCCAGGATTACTGCCCGAAGCCTTGGCAACTGTGCTCAGCTAACTGAATGCTTTAACTCGGCATAGGATTCCACTTGGCTCCAAATGTGTGTTCCTCTTTGAAAGACTCTGGTATACATGAAACTAAACCCACAAGGCAGTTTTTTTCCCCTCCAACATTAGTACTTTGTTAAAAGAATGTATTAAATGACCACATTTTAACTTAATTCAAGGCAATCGTGCAAACGTTTTGAGAAAAGTAAACATTAACTTGACCTCTGAAGCTATTAAGGAAAAATTAACCTGAAAACATAAAGCCACATTTAGTTCTGTAAAGACAGAGTCTGTATAGTTGTGCTCTGGATCGTCGAAATCGCAAATGCAAAGTGTAGTCATATCTTACCCTAAAGTTAGTCAAATGGCAGAACACACAGAGGAAAGTAGTTAGAAACAAAGCCTTCGTTGATCTCTTAGGAAGCCATGTTGAAGAACATTATCTACTGTCCATGAACTGTACAGGGGCTTTGCGCTCCACTGTTGGAATACATTAGTGTCTTTCGAAAGAAGAGCCAAGTGGACAGTCTGGAGAGATGGCAGAGTGGTTAAGAGCACTGGCTGTTGTTCCAGAGAACCCAGATTCAGTTCCCACATAGTGGCTCAAAATTGTCTGTAACTCCAGTCCCAGGAGATCTGACACCCTTTCCTGGCCTCTATAGCCATCAGGTCACCAGACCCATGTACGGTCCACAGACACACATGCAGGCAAACACTGATATGCAAAATAGCTTAATAATAATAATTTTTAAAAGAGCCAAATAGAATAACTGACACACACTTAGAATTGTGGAAATTAAGTGCCGATATGAGATATGATATGATATGATGACCAAAAGAGGCATTATCAGAAAGAGAAACATAACCCGGGAAATAGTGTGCAATGAAGGTAGAAGGGTCCTTATAATCAAAGTATATTTTATGTATTATGAGATCATCACAATGAAACCCATTCCTACAGATACTAATAAAATTGAATAAAATGTCTTCAGCAACAGAAGCAAGCTCAGCTTTTCAAGGTGTTCACTTTGCAGGAAGCCCTTGGGTTTTGAGCAGAGCCGGGAAGGGCTTATCTGTGCTTTAGCTTACACTTGCTTATTGAGTGGAATGAAGGGTAGATCCTCTTAGCTACTCTGAAATTACTTTTTTGTCGTTCCAGAGAGCAAGTCACCCCGTTACATGAGAACACGATGCAGAATAAATAATTTTGAATTAAAGAGGAGTCATCTAAATAAGCACGTTAGGGATACATTTTCACAGTGTAATGGCAAAATGTGCAGCGATGCAATTTCTGACTTTGATTTGAAAATATAATATCTCTGTACCTTTGAGATTTCTTTAAGCAAAAAAAAAATATGCAGAAATGATGGTGTAGAAAATAATTTTGGTTTTGATTGTTATTTGTGTGGAAATTCTAATAAAGATGCACAGTCAAGATGAGCGACCAGAGCTATTCTGAAAGACTGGAAAAGGCAGCTTTAAAACTGAACCTTTTTAAAATGAGATTTGGAGGCTGGAGCACAGCTCAGTGGTAGTGCGTGAGACCTTTGGTTCTATCCACAGTTCCCAGGAGAAAAAATAAAAAGATGATACATAAGGACAGGGCAAGGTTACAGGGTTCCAGGCAGGGGAAACAGACATGGGAATGCTAGCAGCTCAGGAAGCATGTGGTTTATTTAAAAACTGGGAGCAGCTGAGCACAGCTGTAACGAGAAACCGAGAGTGACAGGCATACATAGAGATAAAAGGACATCCTTTTATCCTTCATCCGGAACATTTGTTTAGATGCACAGAAGTCCCTAGAGAACAACACGCTGTATTTTTATTTAAAAAGCAAAACAAAGCAATGTTTGACTAATGGCAGTACATGTAAGAGAATTCTGGAATTTTGCTTGTTTTTTGTTTTTTGGGGGGGTTGTTTTGGAGTTCCCCCCCACCCCCCACCCCCCGCTAATAGCTTTTAGTAAAGAATTGTCTGCGTTCTTCAGTGTAGCTAGTGTCTCTGGAAAGGTGGTACTGCTAGAACAGAAATATAAGAGGTTCATCAGTAAACTAGCAACAACCAACCAAAATTTAAAAAAAAAAAAAAATTGAAAGAGAGAAAAAAAAAGACAAGAACAGGCTGTAGCTGAAGGTAACAGGCAAGCAGCTAATCCAGGACTCAGTAACCAGACTGTCTTCTTTGCTCAAGTGCCTTCACTGTCTTCATGATGACCTTTTGAGGCACTGAAGTTCTCTTTGTGATATGAAACAATCTAGGCTCAGAAAACACAACTGACGCCAACTACTTAGTCCGTGCTGCGTGCCCACCGTGTGCAGAGAGCCCAGAGTGTCCATTTATCAGAGAGCCTAAACTCACAGAATTTACATTCCAGTAGGAAAGTGTGGTAGAGGTCATACAGTTGATAAAATAAAATTTTGATTTTTCTAATTAAAAAGACCAGACTTCCCCTTCCTTTGTACCACGTTGAATAAGAAAGAGCATGACTGCTTGTTTGCTTTCTTTCTTTTCTTCTTTCTCTTCCTTTTTTTTTCTTGAATTGATAGCCAAGACCCCTGAATGATTCACTAGCACTGAATTATATTTTAGTGTTGCTTCAACTAAGCATTCAATTATGTCCTGGTAATGACAACAGATCTGTTGGTTATCGGTGACATTATAATCCTGGGAAAGCTTTCTAACAAAGAGTTGGATTGACTTTTCATCAGAGTTAGAACCACTCAGAATAAAGAAAAGACATGAACACCAGCTTTGAGGACTGACTTTCTTCTACTTGGCTGGGCTTTCCAGTGACCTCCTATCAGCTCACTTGTCTTCTTTTATATGTAAAGCCCTCAGAAAGGAAACTCAGTCCCTGCCTCTATTATAGAGACATCACAAATTCTCACAGGCTCTGCTTATTATTCGGGTATTTGTGATGGTGTCATACATTGAAATCCTTAGCTCTAGTCTCAAAAGAACAAGGCAAAAGTATAAGGCTCTTTCTTAGTCTCAGAATTTCTCTAACCCTGTCTGGTGCCTTCCCGACATTCAGAATTGGGGAAATGAAATGTTTTCACATGCTACACACCCAACAAGGATCAACTTAAAAACTTCCATAGAACAGTGCGGGGTGTCCCCCAGGTCTTCATTTTGACATGTTTTCCTAGGTTGTAGCTATGACAGAGAAGTGATTGGAAGAGGAAAAGGTAGGTTTGACTTGGATCCTTTGTTCTTCTACATTCTCAAAGCACAGCCACAACACAACCCACTAAGAGTTTTATCTATAAGACTTTGCTAGTCACAGTTAACAAGTCAAAATTCTTTTATTTTCCAATTCCTTTTCTACTTAAATTTTTTTATACACTACACTTTGATCATATTTCCCCCTATCCCAACTCCTTCCCCGGCCTTCCTACATCTCTACTCACCAAACTTCAGGTTTGTTTTTTCTCTTTGGTCCCCAAAACAAAAAATCAAAACAAACAAAAATACTGAACCAAACCAACATAAAACAAACAAAAAACATAGAGTTAAAAAAAATCATGGAGTTCATTTTGTGTTGGCCAACTCATCCCAGGCACAGGGCCTACCCTGGAATGTGGGTGGTATACATACACAGTGGCATTCCACTGGAAAACATTGATTTTTCTTTCCCCTCTCCTAGCATACATCAGTTGCAAATCACGTCTTGAACCTGTGAAGGTCTTGTGCATGCCGTCACAGGCTCTGTGAATTCATATGTGTGTCAGTCCTGCTGTGTCTAGAAGACACTGTCTCCATGGAGCTATATACTACCTCTAGCCTTACAATCTTGCCACCTCCTCTTTGGCATGGATCCTTGAGCCTTGAAAGTCTGATGATGTAATGTGAGTAACCAACCATATTTTGATTTGGATTTACAGCCCACCTCACGAGGTGGAACTCACACCCGACACTAATAAAACGCCCAAGAACCACAGACTAGATATGTCATAGGCCTAGGGGAAACCCTACTACTATCATCCTGCTAGAGCAGAATTTCTTTATTGCTATAGCAATTAAATGACAACTAGTGACATATTCCTCTGCCCACAGATCACCAGAGGAGCTTCTTCTTGCAGTAGATGGGGATTAACACAGAGACCAAAAACTGGATAATGTGCGGGGAGTAAGAGAGTTTGGAGCACAGTGCTGGAATTTTTTAGAGGCCTTTTTCTTTCATTTTTAATTCTTTGGAATCTAAGATCACCCATATATTCATACTACTCTGTCATTGTTTGCAAAACTTTCAGTGAGCTCCTTCACCAGAAAGGAAGGATTTTTTTTTTTTTAATAAGGAGACACTCTTCCAGAGACAAGTTTGTGCAATGCCTACACCCCACAGCTCTCATGGGCGCAGCCTCATGGTGCCAGTGCTGTGTTCATTGTGTTGGTTTAAACTCACAGAACATTCCAGCACTGTCCTGGTGTGACCCTCTCAGTAAGGACACTCCTATCTAGTGAAATTTTACCAGCTTCTTGTCTTACATAAACAGATATAACCAGCACAAACAAAAGATTAATGATTACAACTAAGAATTCGTGCTTCAATATTGTAAAGGACACAACGGTGACTGGTAAGCCAATATGCCAACCACAAGAACACAATTGTGCCAGCCAATGTGCTAGGACCACCAAGAGAAAACATACAATGTGCTATCTTTCTTATCCAAGGCCAAGAGGTGGTATACATCCTAGCACAGGCAGTGGCAAGAGGATCTCTGTGAATTTGATGCCATTTTGGTATACATAGTGGACTCTGTTAAGGTCTAAGTAAAATGCCAAGGCCTAGGTAACTGTTACCTGACTAGCCCGCCATTTTGTGCTGTTACTAATGTCATAAGGAAACTTTACCATATGTTGTTACTGCTGCTACTAGGATGTTCTGTGCTTTGGTGTTCTTGGAAACCAACCACAATAGAAGCCAATTAGAACTGCTTTGTATAGTTAGCAAAAATAAACTGAGACCCAAACCAACCACCCAGAAACTCTTCCTGCACTTGTGTATGCGCTTTTATAGTTTTTGCTTTTATAAGCTGCCCTTGGAATAGACCTTACACAATACAGGAAGCCATTTGGAGTAAAACCTCCATTTTGAGTAGAGGTTGAGTAAAGTTTAAGTTCCCAAGACCACCCTGGGAACTGACATCCTGACATACATTCTTGGTAGAAGAAGACATGTATATGGGTAACTGACATCCTGGTTGAAAGTTAAGACATAAATGTTAGGCAAGTCCTCTGCCACAGTTGAATACCCCAACCAATGAAAACAGAATAAGTATACAACAAAGACAAATTTCTAAGGAAATATCTTATCCCTAAATCTTGCTTGATGAAATAACTCGGCACGTATGTTTACAGATTTTAGGTTTAAAAGCCATATAGGATCTTAACTCAAGGCTCAGCCAGCTCCTGAATCTGGTTTGTGGCCCTGATCGATAAGTCTTGGGGTGTAGCATTCAATAAACCATCCCTGTTTGACTGAGATGGTGTCTGAGTTGTTTATGCAGTAATCTCCAGGCCTCCCACAAGCTCCAGTTCAGCCAAGACTCCATAGAAAGACCCTGTCTCTAAAAACAATAGAGAAAAGCAAAATATTCAGCATCCTATTAAAAGGTTGGCATCAGCCGGGCAGTGGTGGCACACGCCTTTAATCCCAGTGCTTGGGAGGCAGAGGCAGGTAGATTTCTGAGTTCGAGGCCAGCCTGGTCTACAGAGTGAGCTCCAGGACAGCCAAGGCTACACAGAGAAACCCTGTCTTGAAAAACTGAAAGAAAAAAAAAAAAAAGGTTGGCATCAACATTGCATGTAATTTTAAAGAGTTTCAATTTCAGAGGTCATAGTGTACTATGAGATCTTTGGTGTTCTAATTTGACCTGTCTATCTTCACTGACATTTCACTGTCTGGATAAGTTCTGATCTTGCCTGGATTTTCATAAAAATCTTGTAACCATTCTCTTCATCTCTACCTGCTCAGCCTATCTGATTCATTCTCCATAAAGCAGCAGAGCTAAAAAAACAAACAAAAAAAATAAAAGACCACTCCTTGTGAAACCTCCCTGCATATCATGCTATCAGCTTCCCTTTGAACACATTAGAATAGAAAAATTCACTTGAGCCCGAGAAGCTACACCCTTGCCTGTGTCTCTAGGCTATATCTCCTTTGATAGGTATTTTTTAATTTCTTTTTTTTCTCTTTCTTCCATTCTTCCCCCAACCTTTTCTTCCTTTCTTTCTTGACAAGGTCTTGCCAAGTGCCCACTTCTAGCCTTGAACATGTGGTCCTCCTTCTTCAGACACTCAAGAGCCACGCCTCCTAACTAGTCTGCCCTTTGTAGCTCTTGAATCTGCAATGTTTTTCCCACCTTAAAGATTTTGTAGCTAGCTAGGCTAGCATCCTGTCATCCCGGAGTGTTCTTCCCTGTCTTTATTCCCTACTCAATTCTCAAATCTCCTTGAAACACAAGCTTCCAAGAGAGGTCTGTTTCCTCTGTTCCATCTAGATTATATATTTCTGTCCTCCCTTGCACTCATTTAACAAATCAACTTTCATTTGTATGTTGGTTTGTTCTATTTCTATTTTCACTACTAAAATAAATAATGTCTAGTATCTAGACCAATACCTAGCACAGTGGTAGGTATAGATGATTAATCGATGAAGGAGTAGATGGATATTAGTGAAAGAATAAGAATCACAACCTTCAAAAGGTGTTGTAGGATATTTGATCACACTGTAAACCCCAAGATTGTATTATTTACAGAAAAAAAAGGCTGTTTCTAGTTGTGGTGTGGCTCAGTCTTCGAACACAACTTGCATTCCTTTGTCTGGAATACAGACATGACCTTAGTACACACCTTTCATCCAAACAATGAAGGTAGAGTTAGTTTGTAGAAGGAAGCACCCATGTTTGAAAGTGATGTCTAATTGAGTGGCAAAGTGACAAATCAGAGAAAGATTTGACAGAATAGGATATGCCCACTCTCACGAGAAGAGTGAAAAGGGAAGCTACTAAAGAGCAGTGCAGAGGAGGGAGGGAGGAGAAGGAGAGAGAGTTCTACAGAGACAGATTGCAGAAAGAGAACATGCTAGACACAGGTGAAGACAGAACAAGCCAGAGAATGAGGAGCCAGAATACTAGAACAGAGTGCCAGAGTGAGTTTGAGGCCGATCCAACCAACGTGGTCAGAAGTTGAAAGAAGCCAATTTGAATCAGTTAGCTTGGCAAGGAGTCTGAGCCAGATCAGCTGAATTGACCAGAAAGCTAGAGTTTAGAAAGAACTAGAAAAGGTGAGTTTATTTAGCAACAAGTCTCAGAGACTAAAAACATTCTAGGCCTAGATAAAATTGTATGGAGGCTAGAAGTTTCCAGAACTAAGCCAAGGTTAGCAGACAGAGGCAGTAAGCCTCTGAGATGACAACTATTCAGGTGTATAAAAGATAATATTATCAAAAATAAAAGCTCTCAGTTATCGGCAGGATCTCTCCATTAAACAGCCTTGTAACCTCTATATAGACCATCAAATGTGGTGTCTCCTGGACACACTATAGTCCATACTGAGATCTGGGAACAGAAAGACAAAGCAAGCTTGGACAACATGATCAAAAGCAGGCACATAGGGCAGCAGAGCTGAAAAGACCAAAGGCAACAGGACAAAGATAAGAAAAAGCCTCAAAGATGGATAACTGACACCTGGGAAGAAGGCCAGTGTGGAAGCCCCACTTCTTGCCTAACCTCCACTGTTTGGATTTCTCTTTCTGTGTAAGTGAGGAAATAACCTTGGGCAGCATCACCTTAAGACTCTGTTTATTTGTAACTCACTTAACGTAGTCTAGGAATGGCACAGCCCATACTTCAAAGAACCTAACTGATGTTTGTAAAACACAACTGCCTCCTAAGATGATTGAGATGAGGTGCATGGCTGTAGATCCTATAAATGCCTGGGTTTGGTCCTGTGCTGAGAGAGAGGCAGTGGCCTCCCATCTACACTCTAACCTTGTATTACTTGGTGTCTTCCTTACTTGTTTACTGAAATAATATGGAATTTATTTAAATTATTGCCAATGAAACTAAATTTGAAAAAGGTTCCTGAAATCTTGGTTCATTCATAAAATGTCTGAGGAAAAAACAAACTTGACATAAGGTAAATCATTTGTGCTTATTTATCTACTTCTTTAAACTTCTCTCTCTCTCTCTCTCTCTCTCTCTCTCTCTCTGTGTGTGTGTGTGTGTGTGTGTTTTGTGTTTTGTGTATGAGACAGTGAGTGTGTGACTTTTCTGTACTTAATAATTCTCAGGGTGATGACTTTACTAGAATAAATAAAATGCCATTTTATTTTTTTTATTTTTTATGTTGTGTATATGGGTGTTTTGTCTATATGTAGATTTGTGCCCCATGTGAGTGCCTGGTGCCAAAAAGGCCAGAAGGGGGCATCAAATTTTCTGGAATTAGAGTTACAGATGGCTATGAACTTTCAGTGGGTTCTAGGAATTGAACCCAGGTCCTCTGAAAGAGCATCTAGTGCTCTAATCACTGAGCCATCTCTTCAGCCTCCAAACTCCATTTTTAAAAAATAAAAAATTACAAAATCTCATTTTCTTCAAGTTCAGGATTCCTAAGAAAACAGAAATTAGCCAACTTCAATAGCAAGCCTACCACAACATATAAAGATTTTTAGAATCATTACATGAAACAGTTGAAGTTTCATGGGTTTTCTTTAAATCTCAAGGAAATCCTTTGAGTTGCTCCACTCTGTCTCCTTAAACAAGAGACAATGATTGCATGAGGGAGCAAAAGCAAGCTGAAGTATAGGCACATTTGCTCTGCCAGAAACACAAGAGTATCCTGCAGTTCTCTGTCTTATCTGTCTGGCTGATACCTTAGATTCTGGTACAGTTAATAATAACATAGAATATGAAACCAAGAAGGGAGCCTTGATTCTCCCTTACAAGCACTCAACATACAACAATCTTTCTAGAGTGGTTTTTATCCAAGCCAATGGTCCCCAGCACATACTCCACTAGAGGACCCACATACAGAGCCATACTCGAAGAACAGGTGACAGAAAGTTCTGTATGCTAAAGATAGCTAAGACTGGAGTAATAATAGAAATTTCATGTAGTTTGTATATGTTGAAAATAGTCTGAAAGTCTTCCTACAGTAAAGAACTGGAAGCCCTTCTCAGAACCAAAGCCAACAACTAGGAACAATATCATCTCATTTACCACTCTGTGTGGTGCCATTTTGTGGTTTTCATTTTTCCCTTGGACTTTTAAACTTAGATGACAGCTCTGGTTGATGAACAAACGTGAAATCTTCCTGCTGTTCCAAGATGACAGATAATACCACCAAAGGCATGAGCATGTGAGGGTGCAGTATGTTCTCCATGATCCGGAGAGTGCTCGCTGATAGCTAGGCTTTGGTTCTGAGCGACTGAGCTCATGATGTATATAGCGAACAAACATAAAAGAATAAATATTGAGAAGTAGATGGAAATGAGTAGCAGATAGACAGCAGACCATAATCAAATTGGGCAGTCACAACATCCAGCAGGGATGACTGATTAAGAGAGCAAACAAAAATGATGTGATCAAACTGGGGACTTACAAACATTCTGCAGAGATTGGCTAAGAAGGTAAGGTGGTTTCTCTGCATGGCTGAGCTTCCTATAGGAACTTGCACCTTCTCTTCCCGCTGCAGTCTGTCTTCTACCATGGGATAAACAATAGTACTTCAGTTGGAAAGAGTTCACAATCTAGCTGTTCTCAGAGGTGTAATACTCTTACTCTTGGGCTATCAGCTGTTCTCTCTTCCTGTTACAGAGTCACAGGGCTAACCTGGCCTAAGACAGTAAGGTTTGGAGGAGACAGAACAATGCATTATGCTCCCAGAATCTGATCTCAATAGACTTAAACAACACATGGCTATTTACCAATATAGTGTATATTGCATCTTGTATGCATAAATGTGGGGGTTTCAGAAATAAGAGATAAGCATTCTTAGTTATCTTTTGAGTTCATGTGTAGTCTTATTTAACTCACTTAGACTGAACACAATCTGATGGTACTGGCTTTATGTAATATGTTCTTGACAACACAAAGTTGATGTCCTTTTCAATAAGAAGCCCAGAGTAAAAATTTATTAAATAAAATATCATGACTTTAGCAGGATGGCCATCTGCAACAAGTTAGATAATGTGGAGCCTTTCTTTTTAAAAACAAAGATATATCTTTCAGACAGGAAACTACTCATCTGCTCGATCACAATCTTATGGTGAAAAGTCAGCATTCAAATAAATAATCATCAGAACAGCAACAGAAAGATGAACTGGCTCACTGCTATTTCTCATTGTCTGACCTTGCCATAATTTAGTTTTTACTTGGATTTTTCCATTCCAACTTTCAGAGTTTAAGGCACACAGGAAGTACACACACACACACACATACACAATGGTAGAGTAAATGACTTCTTTATTGTTAAGGCAAACATATTATTATGGGTGTAATTAATAATAGATATAAATAATAATTTATCCAGTGAACAAGGCAAACAGAGAAACAGAACAAAACAAAATGAAAACCAGCCATGCGAGCAGCTCACTCCTAAAGGAAACAATGGCATCTCTGGGCTCCTGAGTTCTCATTTTATCTCATTGTCGCTTCAACACCCTGTATGTTAGCCAGCCGTTACAATAGCCCTCTGAGGTAAGTGGGTGAAGATGATAACCTACATGTGGCAGATGGCAGGCTGAACATGGGCATTTAAAAATTCTTCTAGTCACCAGGAAGCCAAGGGAAATGACCAGCTTCTGCTTTTACATGACTATATGGTAAAGCTAAGCTTGCTCTCCCCAGTCATTGTTGGACCACAACCTGGCCCTGGATGCAGAGTGAAGACAGAAGCCACCTTTCCCATTCCCTAAGAAAAGAAAAAGACTTCATACATTGTTAAGCTTTGGTCTATTTTGTGGGTTCCTTGTCAGTAGATAGATAATTTAAATAGTCAATTTAAGGAGATTGAAAATAAAGAAGAGATTAAAAGAGCAATTGTCTGTCTTCTGGACTTGGGAGAACCAATGCAGTGATGACTTCAAGACATCCATGACCTGCCAGCTATGGACCTACACAAGACTATTCCCATCAACATTCAATTATATATTGTGCAGGGGCTTACAGGATTCACCCCCTCCCAGATGAACTATTCTAGGAAAGGGCAGTTCCTGCTTTCAGTTGAGTATTCACGGAGGAGCCCACCAGGTTCCAGTGAATAGTTCCAAAGCCATGTTCACACATCCTGGTTGAACTCATTGGGTCTCAAAAGCAACAACATCTTATGAATGTGGAAATAGACTTTGTGGAGAAGTGGGTGGTAACAGAGTGGAGAGAAACGTTAGACAGGATGTGTTATAATAATTAGAATATATGTTATACATCCCTGAAACTGTCAAAGAACAAATCCAATCAATGTTGGGTTTTGTTTGTTTATCAGGGCAAATGTGATGAGCTTTTTCTATGTTAAGAAGATCTAAGACATTTCAATTCAATAGTCTTGGGAAAAAATTAAAACTCAGTTCATATACTCATCTGCAAATCCGTGTCCTTAATCTGCATAAAAACAACTGGAGCTAAAGGATGGTTTATTAACATAAACAGTTTGATAAGCACGAGGCTGGAAATATTAGTCTCAGCCTGGGAAAATCTGAGCAGACTCCTCAAACATGCAAACAGGCAAGTGAACAGTGTCACAGTCACCTCAAGCCCTCTGCTACCCCCACCCCCAGCTCGCCCCTCGGGACCTTGGCATTCCATGTTCCTTTTAGCATTAGTTTTAGTTCCTTTTCTACTTCCTAAAATTGTCACTTGGAAAACCAGGTGTGGCAGTGTGAGCCTGTAACCCCAGTGCTTGGGAGATAACAATTCAAGGTTATCTTCAGTTACAAAGCAGATTCAAGGAGAGCCTGGTGCTAAACCTGATGACCTAAGTTCAATCCTCAGAACCCGAAGGTGAAAGCAAGGAACCAACCCTTCAAGTTGTCCTCTGACCTTCGAGCGTTTCTTTCTTCTCTTCTCTGTTCCAATAACTTGGACCCTAAAAGCATTAGGTGGAGTGTGGTAAGGTAACATGTGAACCTGTTAGAGACAACTATGGTGGCCCAGGGCTAGAGTTGAGCCTTAGTGGAATGAAGGTGTGTCCATATAAAGGGCTTCTCAGTGTTGGGGTCAAAGCTGGAACGGAGTAGGACAGTTTTCTTGCAGGGCAGCCTGGCTCAAAATGGCAGGATCCAAGTGGGCTGGGGAAGGCATCTCCACAAAGGGTGCTCAAGAGTGAAAAATAATGGTCCAGGCAGAGTAGGAGGATACTCTCTAATGTGTCAGAGGCTGACTGCATATACAGAGGAGAATGATTGGATAAGCCACTTATTGAGGAGAATGAAGGGCAAGTGTCCACTTGTTATGGACAGGAA
Organism: Rhabdomys pumilio; assembly: GCA_030674055.1. Classification (NCBI taxonomy): domain Eukaryota; kingdom Metazoa; phylum Chordata; class Mammalia; order Rodentia; family Muridae; genus Rhabdomys; species Rhabdomys pumilio. Next base: position 103,123,427 of record JANHMN010000004.1, on the reverse strand, counting down.
TTGAAAGTATTGAAACAGATGTAGAATGAATTGGAATCAGTGGTACCCAGGTAAACCAAGAATGTCAATAGGTTTATATAGATAAAGAAATATGTGTATATGTACCTACATTGATCCTGTGGAAGATAGAATTATAGAGTTTCAAAGTTGTCCATATTTCTGAAACCTGTAAATATATAGCAAAGGAGAATTATAGGAGACATTAATGACCTTGTAATTAAGGGTAGGTGGCCTGGATTATCCAGATGGTAATAATACAATCATCTCAAAGGTCTTTGTGAATTGAGAGACAAGGACAGAGGATGATTTGACAATGCTATGCAGTTGGCTCTGGAAATAGAGAAAGGGGCCTGTATTAATCTAATTTTCATGGCTATAGTGAAATACTCAAGAAAAGCTACTTTATAAAGAAAATGGACTGACTTAGCTTACACTTTTGAAGGTACAAAGTCAAAGGGCCTCATCAGCTGATAGTCTTTGCTGGCAGATTAGAAAGATGTTACTTTTTCTTTTATGGCTGTTTAATTTATGTATGTGTGTTTGTGTGAATATATATATATATATATATATATATATATATATATA
>JANHMN010000004.1:102931853-103122832 GCA_030674055.1 Rhabdomys pumilio | reverse complement strand
GAGCTGACAAGGGATGGTGAAGAAAGGAAATGACTTTTTTTTTTTAAAGTTGCTAAAAAGTTCTTGCTTCACTTAATACCTGATTAAAATACCCAAGTCCAAATATATATATATATAAACGAACATGAGCTGGAATTGTGGTTTTTTTTTTTAAAGCATTTCAGTATGACAACATACCCTGTTTTCACCATTCAAAGTGCTATTTAGTGGCTAAAACTTAAGTTATTTAACGTCATTTAGTTAAGTGATCAAATGATAACAAAAAACAACTCAAGGCCACTTGTGATTTTGAACTGTATCTTTCTGCTGTGAGTCTGGTGAAACATAAATGAGATCTGAACGTTAGGTGGTAGCAATGCAGTGATGTAATCTCCTAATTTTGATGGCTGTGTTGTAGTTAAAGGAAAGGCAAGTACTGAAAAACTATGGACCATCTGGTTGCCAGATTATAGTCATGGTTCTAGAAAAAAATCTACTTAAAATGTTTCTGCATGTTGGGGATCATTTTTTATTGAATGTGTATCATATATTCTCAAATTCACTTTTATACGATAACTAAGCCTTCTCCCTTCTACTGGTGCTTTCATTCCCTTAGTAGAAATGAGCACGTCTTGCTTCCTCGGGAATCAGGACATCTCTGGGCCAGTCGTTTTAACCGGAGGAGGCCCTGAGTCTGTGGTGTAGAATCCGGCAGGAGCTGACAAAGGACAGTAAAGAGAGAAAACGATTTTTTAAAGCAGCTCAGTGTCCTTGCGTCACTTAACACCTGATTAAAATGTCCAAGTACATTCATAAGATGCCAAGAGGAGCTGAATATAATGTATTAGTATTTTTGTTTTATGGTCAGTTTCTTTCTAGGGCTCTTTGTTAGGGGAAAAAACGACCCATTTTGTGCTACCTCCCCCACTCCACACGGTATACAGACTTCCTGCATCCTGCTCCAGGGTCTAGCACCATGACCAACCAACCCTCATTTTTCCATGATTTGCCAAATCTAGCCCAGGTCCTACATCCTGTGCCCCAACCTAGTCTGACCACCATGTCTGCTCTGCATCTAAACTCAAGGCTTCCACCACACCTACAACCATCCACAGGTCCCTTCTAGGCCACTTTCACCACCCAATTTAATACACAGATTTCCTACATCTTCCCCTGGGGTCTAGCCTGGTGAACACCCCAGAGTCCCCCATCCACATCTTTCTACAACATACCAGATTTAGCCTGGGTCCCACAACCTAGTCTGGCCTTCCCTACCTTCATTGCAAAGGAGCTCTAACCTGCCTGATACCCGAAACTGCACACATTACATCCAACCTTTCCACTCTGATACCCACACTTCAGGCTTTGAACACAAATCCCTTCTAACCACCTAACTCAACAACCCCCCACATCTTCTCTTCTAAAAACTCAGAACCAACAAAGTCCACACTCACAGATCTCATCTCAGGAAAACAATACGAAAGGCCAAACCAGTAACTTCTTCCCAATTCTGTAGAAATGCTTGCCGATGAGAATTACCTAGATGAACTCCAGAACACAGAAGTTAAAGAACAATCATAAACCTCTTCTAAGAATTCAAGGAATTTAAAGAAACAAAGAAACAATTTCTGAAATCAATGAGAAAGAACTTCAGGAGACTAAAGCCTGGGTGATGGCCAAGAAAACACAAACATAAGGTTGATGGAAATAACAAACACAATCCAAGACTTGGGAGTGGAATTCCATCAGGTGATTATAACACTGAAAAGGACTCAAGCTGAAGTGAAGCCAACGACATAGACCAAATCTTCAACCAGATCATAAGAAAAAAACTTCCCCAAACTAAAGAAAAACACACCCATACACATACAAGAAACACACAGAACACAGGATAGACAAGACCAGAAAAGAAAATCTCCACAGCATTTCATAGAAAGCACTAAACATACATGAAAAAGAAAGTGTATTGAAAGCTTTCAGAGAAGAAGAAAATGGAAGGGAGAAATGCTGTAATTATTTGTATGTATATTATATTTATATATGCATATATTACATACACTATACATTGTGTTTTATAAATGTATATTATATGTATGTGATTATATTATATATAATTACATTATATATTGGGGCAGAAGCAGGAGTGATCAGGTGAAGGGGGAAGACAGGATGAAAGGAGAGAAAGCAAGGAGAAATGGCTGGAATTGGGGGCTTCTGAGGGAGGCCATTTGGAAACCTAGTGCAGTGGAATCTTCCTGGAATCTGTGATCTTTGTGAGGACTCCTAGTAAAGAGGGATACAGATCTTCACCTGGCCATCTCTAATAGCCAGGCAAGGCTTCCAGTGGCGGGACTGAGTTAAATTCGGTTGAATTGCTGGCCAAGAGAGCCCAGTGGAGATCTACAAACAACCCAGGCTGATGCCAGGACAGAGAGTTGCTATCCTCAAACTAAAAATGGGGCCCCATGGCCAAGGAAAACATCTGCACAGCTCATTGACTGTGGATAAATTGAACAGATGCCTGTTTGGAGTCTTCATTCCTATGTTCGGTTTTTTTGTTTGTTTGTTTGTTTGTTTGTTTGTTTTGTTTTGTTTTGTTTTGTGAGGGAAGGTTCTTTGCAGGCTACCAACAGAGAAATATGGACACAAACCCAGCCACAAAACCTTTGACCAACAATCTGCTCTGCCTATAAGATGCAGAACTTGTGGGAGTGGCCAACCAATGTCTGATTTAACTCCACAGCAGGTAGCCCATGCCTAACACTGCTTGGATGGCCAGGAACTGAAAAACTGGGTTGTTCAGTGACCTAGAATAGAACCAAAGGTAACTGGTCTTAAAACAAATCAATGAAATTATTCCTAATGGTATTCTGCTATATTCATAGATTGGTTCCTTGTCCAGTTATCATCAGAGAGGCTTCCCTTGACAGCAGATGGGAGTGGATGCAGAAATTATGTGGACAGAGAGTCTAAATCAGAGGTCTCCATCAGATCCCTCCGCTTGGAGCTCAGGCAAGCCTGTGAAAGAGAGGAGGAAAGGTTAAGGGGTCAGAGGAGATGGAGGACACCAGTAGAACACGGCCCACTGAATCAACTAAGCAATGGGCATATGGGCTCACAGAAACTGAAGTATCAAGCATGGGGCCTGCACAGGTCTTCACCAAGTTCTCTGTATATATGTTCTGGCTGTTAGCTTGGAATTGCTCATGGGACTCCTAACTGTGGGGGATGGTGTGTCTCTGACTTTTTTGCCTGTTCTTGGGACTCTTTTCCTCATGTTGGCTGCCTTGTCCATCTTCCATGTGAGGGCTTTTGCCTTGTCTTGTTGCATTTTGTTCTGTCCTGTTTGGTTGTTGTCTCTTGGAGACCTGTTATTTTCTCACAGGAAATGGAGGGGGAGTGGGCCTGGGAGGGGGGAGCAGGAGGAGCTGGGAAGAGTGGAGGGAGGGGAAACTGTGGTTAAGATGTATCATATAAAGGAAGAATCCATCTTCAATAAAAAATGTAAATCAGGGAAAACAACTGCAAGAATTAAAGAAGGAAAGTGAACAGAGAAATGTGATAATTATAATCTCAATTTTTTTTAAATTTAAAAAATTAACATTTTTTAAAAGAAAGATAGACTAACTTTTTCAAGCTACTTAATCTGAAAGAATAAGATACTTAGATTATTACTTAGCTTGTGAATTCCAGCCCTTTCTTATGAATAGTTTTTCTCAGCAGATTGGTCCCATTTTGTTTGTACATCTATTTACACTTATGCAATCCTAAGTGATATTTCAGGTTCTTGATCTACCTGGTATGACGTGAAATAGAAGCTACACTGGGCTGTCCGGGAGATACAGAAAGCTTATAACACCCATTAAAAATATAGGACTGCTATGTTTTAAAAAAAAAATCTATAAAACATAATTTGGAGACAACCAAGGAAATAACTATAAATATGTACCAATATTATAAATTAGGAAGTTATTGTTTGTTGTGTTAGTCATCCAGCTCTCCATGACAATAACAAACACTGAGACAATCAGCTTACAAAAGACAGAAGTTGGGGCTGGAGAGATGGCTCAGAGGTTAAGAGCACTGGCTGCTCTTCCAGAGGTTCTGAGTTCAATTCCCAGTAACCACCTGGTGGTTCCTGACCATTTATAATTAGATTTGGTGTCTTCATCTGATGAGCAGGCATATATGCAGGGAGAACATTATATACATAATAAATAAATTTTAAAAAGCAAAAATAAAGGACAGAGGTTATTTGGGCTCACTATTTTGGAAGTTCTACTCCAAGGCTGGCCTTATTTTAAATCTGTAATAAGATAATGTATTATGTTTATGCATAATGGAGCAAAATAGCTTGTATGGACAATGTGATCACTAATCTTGACTGTCAACCTGGTGAGACTTAGAATCACCAGTGAGATAATGCTCTGGGCATTTCTATAAAGAATTACTTAAATTAGGTTAATTAAGGTGGTAACCCCCATCCTAAATTTGATCTTCCTCGGCAAGAGTCTCAGAGTGAACTAGGAGACACTGAGCCCAACACAAGAATTCAACTGATTTCTACTTCCTGACTGAGACTGTAGCAGCCACCTCTTGCTCCTGATGCAGTCAGTATCTTCCCTTAGAAGATGGACTGTACATCCCTGCCCAGAACAATAAATCAAAATAAACTTTTTCTCCCTTAAGTTGTTTCTACTAGGCATTTTGTCACAAGACAAGCAACTAATACAGCCAAGAAGGAAGAGGAAAGGAATGGGCTAGGATCACGCCATGCCCAACCAGGGCACACACCCATGACCTAAAGACCCCCTACTAAGCCTTAAAGGAAATGCTGTTAAAATCCCAGCACCTCCCAACAGAACCTGGGAACTAAGGCTTTGGGAGACATTTTACATGGAAAATGCATCAGTCTATGAGTGTTCCCAATGGGTTAGGTTATCGTTTGTATATTAGTATCTATTTTTCCATTATTTACTCATAATTCTGCTTTTTAAAAAGACATTTTGGATGACGGGCATGGTGGCTCATTACTGACCTCCCAGTGCTTCTGAAGCTGAGGCAACAAGATCACCAAGAATTCAAGTTCAGACTGGGACAGTGGATTCCACAACAATATGAACTAAGTCTCAAAACAACCTTTGGGGATTGTAGTTTCATACTATATACATCTGGGAGTAAATTTAGATGCTAAACATAGTGTTTTTGAAGTCATTTAAATTTTTTACCTACTTTTCAGACTGAACATTTAAGTATTCTACAGAAATATTCTGTTTTCCACCAGTGTATCTCTGTTGAGAACCACTCTGCCCCACGTTGGTGGCCAAAATGTCAGGGACCGATCTATCAAATGTTGGAACCCACACTGCCAAAAGCCTTGGAGGCTAAGTTGTTAGAGCCCGCACTGCCCCAAGCTGCTCCAGTCTGCAGGTTGGGGTTCAGCAAGAGAGAGAGTGAGGACAGACATGAATGGAGACCAGACAGAGTGTGAATCAATCCCATTTATTCTTCAGTCTCTCTTCTTCTCTCCAAGTCCCTAGTTTCAAGTCCTTAGTTCCTAGCACCAAGTCTCAGGTCCTAATTCCAGTTCCAGCTGTAATAAATCTCAAGTCCTAATCCCAGTTCCAGCTGTAATAAGTCTCAAGTCCTTATCCTAGTTCTGTGTTGCTAGTCTCTTCCTCAGCTCCAAGTCTCAAGTCCAAGTCTCTTTCCAAGTGCCTGTGTCTAATAATTTCTTCTGTCTGCCTCTCACCTTCTATATGTCTCACTTCTAAGCCATGCCTTTAGGTTACGCCTTTAAGTCTTATCTCTAAATTACACCTTTAAGTCTGGTTCTAAATCACACCTTTAAGTCACACACACCCAAGGGAAAATCCTGGGTATCTAAAACAAGATGTTATCAGAGTGTGCTCAGCTGTTGTAGGCTATTGTAAACAAGTCTCTTGTCAGGGTATATGGCTCAAGATGGCTGCAAGGATGATAGCCTCCTTCTGTTGGCTCCCCACACATCTCATTCTCTTTCTTGCAGGAAAATGAGAAATTAGGTGGGGTTCTTCCAGCTCTTAGCTGACACTTTAAAAAATAAGCTTATGCTGGGCAGTGGTGGTGCATGCCTTTAATTCCAGAACTTGGGAGGCAGAAGCAGGTGGATTTCTGAGTTCAAGGCCAGCCTGGTCTACAGAGTGAGTTCCAGGATAGCCAAGGCTACACAGAGAAACCTTGTCTCGAAAAACCAAAAATAAAAATACAAAAACAAAAACAAACAAAAAAAAAAAGAATAAGCTATTTCTAAGAGCTATAGACTGAGACTTCTAGATCTCTTCCTGTTCATAAGGGCCTGTGCTATTGTCTCTAAAAAGCCAGACAGCACACAACAACACAGAAAAACCCTACCTGCCATTCAAGACTCACCCCAGTTATCACACAATAGCTCTTCTAGGCACAATTACTTGCTTGGTTAAGTAGGCTCTAGTGTTTTGTTTACGCCCTTATAACAATGGCCACTGTGGGAATTTACACATGTATCCATCTGTCTTCTCCATTGGTTCTGCCATGCCTTACTAATCATGTACTGTGACTAATAGCAAGTGTACAGTAAATCTTGTGAATAAAAGAATGAATGAATGATTAGATAAATAAATACTTGGTTTGTGGTTTACATAAGGCTCAAGGACTTGCAAAACCAGGGCATCATCAACTCCCTTCAGAGCCTCAGGTTCTGATGCCTAATGCGACACAGCACCTACTGCCACTTAGACTAAACCCAAGAACTTGAGAGGTATTTAAAGCTTAAGGATTTTTTTCCCTAACAATTTTCACTTTTTTGCACAGCCAGAAAAATTCAGAATTCTAATAACGATCCAGAATATTTGCCAAACACTCCAATGTAGCAGTTTTTCTTCCTTCCCTTCCAGGTTCTTACTTCACTACCAAGAAGAACAAAGTGCATGGATCACTGAGGGTGAGAGAAGCAGAGAGAATTTTATTTACTTGGAGTGACAACTCAATAATGAGAAGCTGTCTGCACAACATCAGTGAGAATGGATGGCAGGCCAGAGCAGTAACAAGAAGTGAGCAAAATCACCAGGAAAAAAAGGCTGTATACATTGGCTCAGGGGGCCTCCGGTTGGCTGGGTATAAAAAGGCAAGGTAATGTGCTGGTTACGGTTTCTATTGCTGTGATAAACACCATGACAAAAGCAACTTAAGGAGGAAAGGGTTTGTCTGGATTACATGTCTTGGTCACAATCCATCTTAGACAGAAGCTAAGACAGAAAATTGGAAACAGAAACAGAAGCAGAGACCAAAGAGGAATGCTGTCTAGAGACTTACTCAGCTTTTTTTTTTTTAATACAACCCCAAACCAACTCTTGGGGTGGCCCCACTCACAGATAACTGGGCCCTCCCATATCAGCCATTAATTGAGAAAGTACCCCATAGATTTGCCTATGGGCCAGTTAAGTGGGGGTGTGTTTTAGTTAGGGTTTTATTGCTATGAAGAGACACCCTGACCACAGCAACTCTTATTAAAGGTAACGTTTAAATGAGGACGGCTTACAGTTTCAGAGGTTAAGTGCATTATCATCATGATGAGAGCATGATAGCATGCAGGCAGACATGGTGCTGAACAAGGAGCGCTCCATCTTCATCCATAGGCACCAGAAAGAGACTGACTTGAGCTTCACTGGGCATGGCTTGAGCATATAAGACTTCAAAACCCACTTCCACAATGACACTCCTTCAAACAAGACCACGCCTACTTCAATAAGGCCATACCTTCTAATAGCGCCACTCCCTAAGGCCAAGCATTTAAATACATGAGTCTGTGGGGGCAATTCTTACAAAAAAAAAAAAAAACTCACACAGAGAGATTTTTCTCAATTTACAGTCTCTCTTTCCGGATCCCCCTAGTTTGTTATAAAGTTGACAAAGGGAACCTATATAAATAAAAAGTTAAGAGTCAATTAGGAGATAGCCAGATGGGGGTAGTGTTAGGAGGAGGGCCACCAAAAGGGCTCTTGATTCCATCTGAAGACTGTTGCCTTTGATGTTACAGTGTCAGTGGGGACTCAACTCTCTGGACCATACGGCAAAAACAGTAGGCACCTCATAGTTTTGAAGTCCCTTTTTCTACTGACTGCCATCATGGTAAGGTTATAGAGAGAGCCCTCTATTTCTGTCCAAAGGACAATATAACCACTGTGCCCATATAAAACACAACAGTTAGGCATGGTAACCATGCTAGATTCAGAAAATTCCATCCAAAAAGGGAACATTATTTTTCAAGCACCACCAACACTTATACACAGATCTACATGAAGGGCTATACATGCACTAACATTTAACACTAATAGGAAATTTGTAACTACATATACAAATTAGTGAGTCATCTGTAAATAGAAGTTGAAGTTATGTGAGTCCTTAGAGAGCTATTAGGTGAGATGGTCATGGAGCTGAAACTGGGACTAATGAAATCCAAACTTAATGCTAAATGAGTACAAAAAAAGAGATAAAGATATATAAAACTTAAATATGAACATTAAGTGCCATGAATTCACTGCTGACTGATTGTGGAAGTTGTCTGAGGCATAAATGGAAGTAGGTGCCTAAGCTCATTTAATTTTTTTGTAGGCAGTAAATAGAAGGATTTTGTTTCATGATCCATTCAGACAGTATGGTGGTTTGAAAGAAACCATCAGCTCATAGGAAGTGGTACTACTAGGAGGTATGGCCTTGCTGGAGTAGGTGTGGCTGTGTTGGAGGAAGTGTGTCACTAGAGGATGGGCTTTGAGGTCTCACATGCTCAAGACAGGCCAAATGTCGTCGTCTCTTCCTGTTGTCTACAGATCCAGATGTAGAACTCTCAGCTCCTCCAGTACTATATCTGCCTGCAAACCACCATGCTTCCTACCATAATGGTAATGGACTAAACCTCTGAAACTATGTCAGCCTTAATTAAATGTTTTAGTTTATAAGAGTTACAATGATCATACTGTCTCTTCACTGCAATAGGAATTCTTAGACTGTCAGTAGTTAGAGCTTAGATTAGACTAGAGAATTGAGATCATTGATATTTAATTATTATTGCCGTGTGTGTGTGTGTGTGTGTGTGTGTGTGTGTGTACACACGCACGCACGCGTGTGCGCACACACGTATTAGTGGTGGTCATTACATTGTTGATTGTATTCTCAGAAGTGTTTTGTGTTTGATAATTATGGCTTCGTATTTCTTTCTACAGTCTGTTATGCTCATTCTGCTTTTCAGTCTGAAATAATGTTTATGATGCTAGTTAGGGTTTCATTGGCATGAAGAGACACCATGACCACAGTAACTCTTATAAAGGAAAACATGTAATTGGTGCTGGCTTACAGTCTCGGAGGTTTAGCCCATTATCATCATGGCAGGAAACATAGCAGCATGCAGATAGACATGGTGCTGGAGTTGCTGAGAGTTCTGCATTTGATCCACAGGCAGCAGGTAGAGACTGTGTGCCATATTAGGTGTAGCTTAAGCAAATGAGATATCACTGCCCCTCTCCACAATGACACACTTGCTCAAACAAGGGCACACATACTCCATCAAGGCCACACCTCCTAATGATGCCACTCCCTATAGGCCAAGCATTCAAACACATGATTCTATGAGGACCATTCCTATCAAACTACCACAGTCATGGGAATTTTTTTCTTTCTCCTTCAATTATGGCAGACAGTTTTGCTGGATATAGTACTGTAGGTTAGCAATCATAGTTTTTTAGGACTTTGAATGCATTGTTCCAGCTTTCAATGTTTCTGCTGAGAAATCTGCTGTTATTCTGCTGGGTTTTCCTTTATATGTGATGAGTTTTTTCTCTTGCAACATTTAATATGCTTGGCTTGTTACATTTATTTAGTGTTTTGGTACACCATGGGGATTTTCTTTTCTAGCATTGTTTTTTTTTCTTTTTTTTTTTTTTTTTTTGGTTTTTCAAGACAGGGTTTCTCTATGTAGCCCTGGCTGTCCTAGAACTCACTCTCTAGACCATGCTGGCCTCGAACTCAGAAATCCATCTGCCTCTGCCTCCCAAGTGCTGGGATTAAAGGCGTGTGCCACCACCGCCCGGCTCTAGCCTTGTTTATTTGGTGTTCTGTATGCTTCTTCTACTTGCTTGAATGCACCTTTTCTTAGTTGGGAAACTTTTCTTTTATGATGATGCTGAAGATCTGGTCTTTGCCATTGACATGAGATTTTTATCCCTCATCTATGCCTATAATTCAAAGGTTTGTTTGTTTTTTTTTTTTTCATCATGTTTCACATTTCTTTTGTGTTCTTTTACTGTGTTTTTGTGTTGTTGTTGTTGTTGTTGTTGTTGTTGTTATTGTTGTTATTGTTCATGTTACTTGCTTATTTGGCCTGAATCCTCTATTTACTTATTTTTAAGATCTGATTTTCTCTTCTGCTTGGTTCATTCTACTTGTGTTTCCTTTGAATTTTCTACTTGTGTTATTGGGTTTTTCAATTCCATCTTCATTTCAGCTTGAGTTCTCTTCAGTATTTCTATCTCCCAATTGAATTTGAATCTCAAGTCTTGGATTGTTTTTGTCATTTCTACAAGCCTTATGTGTTTTCTTGGGCATCACCCAGACCTTTATTCTCCTTAAGTTTTTCTTCTTGATTTCATGAACTTGGTTTTTGTGTGTGTGTCTTTTTAAATTCTTTGAAAATTTTGAAGAAGTTTATGATTAATCTTTTAACTTTGTGTCCTAGAGTACATCTAAGTAATTCTCATTGGCAAGCATTTCTACAGGTCTGGAGGTTTTAGGAATAAAAACCTGGCTTGATCTTTTTCTATTGCTGGTATGAGAACTGGGTGTGTGGACTTTCTTTGTTCTGTTTTTTTATGGACAGAGAAAGTCAGGGAAAAACTGAAAATGTTAGAGCAAGTTGGGTCTAGAGGTTAGATATGGTTTGGATGGAATAAAATCTAGACAGAGAGAACTAGGCTTATATACAGGATGTGTTTTTCTTGTTCCAAGCCAGGACTGTGAGGATAGATAGGTCTAAGTGGAAAGGTTGGATATGAGGATGGAGAGTCCTGTGGTTTGGTGGATAAGTAGGGAAGATATGGGCCTAAGGCTAGAGCTCCTCTGCAGTGAAGGCAGTGAAGGCTAGATTAGGGTAGTAGATTGGTTGTGATGTCTGTACCAAATGTGGTAGACTAAGAAAAAAAGTGTGGACGGTCAGGGTTACTCACCAGGCTAGTTTCTGGAGGAGAATGTTAGATGTCTGGGTATTGAGTTGGATGGTGGAGGGGACACAAAGGGTCCAATGGGTGGGTTCATTAGGGAAGATCTTGGCAGAAGTCTGGATGATGATTATGGCCTAGGAGAGGGATTAAGACTAGACTAGAGCAAAAGATTTGGGATCCTGTGGAAGCCCAGAGGTTGGCTGCTGCAAGGCACAGGTAACCAAGTTAGGCTGGGGCACTGGCTGTGGAACCTAGCTTAGGTTTGGTAAGTTGCAGAAAAACAAGTATCAGGTATTGGGGTACTCCACAGGCTAAATCCTTCAAGGAGGTTGTGGGAAATATATGTATGCAGGCTATGTAAGCACTTTAGAATATGTATATGGACTGGCAACATACAGACAGATGTAGCAAGTACACTGTCACTGAGCAACATCTTAGTCCAATTAACTGATTAACTTCACATTACTTTTATAAGTGACTTGATGCCTGCTAATTTGGAAATATGGCTGACTGCCTTTTAAAAAGAATCCTCACATTTATAGGATTTTTTTTTTTTTAAGACATGATTTCTCTGTATGGCCTTGGCTATCCTGGAACCCACTCTTAAGTCAGGCTGGCCTCCAACCCAGAGATCCACCTGCCTCTGCCTCCAAGTGATGGGATTAAAAGTGTTCAGTTGCCACCACTGCCCTGCACTTTCTAAGATTAACCTTTGCTGAAGTTCCTGGTGACTCTAGCAGCATATTTTCCTACATTGTGTTCCCAGTCTTTTGCATTTTGTTGAGTTTCTGACGGCAGTTGGTTTCAAATTTTGCTAAAAAGGTTTTTGGCATTCATTACTTTCTTACTCTTACACCAATGTAGGGTCTAATGTCAGGTTAGACATTTCCTACTCTCTGCTTTTGTGCTTTTTTTTGATATGGTGTCTTCTTCTGTTGCTCAAGCTAGCCTTAAGTTCCTGAGTCTCAGTAAACCTATACGACTGATACACAAATGGGCTGAAGGCTTGAGCCAACGCAGCTGTACCTGACTAAAAGACCTCTGTGCATGGTGTCTCATTTGGATGTGGTCACAGATATGGAGAGAGGCCTGACTTCTGTTTCAGAGTCCCTCCAACTCATCAATTTTCATGTTGAAGTTTTTAAGGTAAATCAGAGACATCATAATATCCTGGGCATAATGCTTTGACATGCATCACTAAGAAGTTGAAAAAAAAAACCCTTATTTTCTTTGTAGCTAAAATAAGACTACCTCACTATTAATGTGAACACTTCACTCACATACTTACCCCACATTTAAATATCCTCCCAGTGTTCTCCTCTTTTATAGATGTTTGTCCCATAAAGGCTTCTCAGCTGGAGAAAAGGATTGGAAAATAACTATACCAAGATATCTCAAAACAATATATTACCTTTAAAAATTTGTCCTTCTAATTGAATATCTTTATGCACTAACTAAAAAGAAATATTTTAAGGACCTTCCACACTGATTCCCATAGTGGCTAAACCAGTTTTCACTCCCACCGACGAGGAATAAGTGTTCACCCTTCCTTCACATCCATGGGGTGTTTGTTACCATTTGTTTTGGGTTTTGTTTTAATCTTAGCCAGTTTGACTCTGTAAGATAAAACCTCAAAGTACTTTTAATCTGAGGCTAAGGGTATTGAGCATTTAAAAAACCAACTGAGCCATTTTTATTTCCTCTTTTGAGAACACTCTGTTTAAGTCCATGCTCCAATTTTTAGTTTTCAATTTTCTGTTTATTTTCTTGGTGATTAGTATTTTTTAGTTCTTTGTATATTCTGGGTACTTACCCTCTGTCAGATATATAGCTGCCAAGGAATGTTCCCATTCTGCAGGCTACCTCTTTGTCATAATGTTGGTGCCTTTTCCTGTATACAAGGGTTTTAGTATCATGAAGTCCCATTTATCAGTTGTTGGTCTTAATGCCTGCAATAAGCAGGGTCCTATTCAGAAAGGCTTTTCTGTGCCTGTAAGCTGAAGTGTATTCCCTGCTCTTTTTTTTGTATTTAATTCAAGGTATCAGGTCTATGTTGAGGACTTTGATCCATTTGAGTTATGTGCATGCTGAAAGATGAGGATCTGGTTTCATTCTTATTCATGTAGCTATCTAGTTTAATCAGCTCCATGCAGTTTTTTTTTTCTCCAGTGTATATTGTTGGCCTCTCAGTCAAAAAATCCAGTGGCTATAGGAGCCTCTGATAGTATCTAGGCCCTAAATTCTACTGAACTGATCAATGTACCTGCTTGTATGACAGTATCATGCTCTGAAATATAGCTTGAAATCAAGGATGGTGATTCCTCCAGGAGTATTATTATTGCTCAGGGCTGGTTTGGTTATCCTGGGTCTTTTTATGTCCCGTAGCTTCCACCTCTATGCAAATTCCTCTCTAGGCAGATGGGAATCAGGAGAATTTTGAGAAGATTATCACATGGCACCTGATGTTTTGCTCTAGGGTGCAGGGTTTGTCTAATCTTGAGCTTTTCCTTGAGCATATGAACCTCACGTTTTTCTATGGTAAACTGGATGTTGATAGAGTCTCCCTCACATACAAAGCACCCATTACTTGACACATTTAAGTAACATGAGGTACTTCCACCTTCACTGTTACTTCTTCCTCTGCTGAGACTTGACTGGTGATATGAATACATGTTATATACATACAGGGAGAATCAGTCTTGGAGATTAAAAAATATAATCTGGCTGAGCTCTCTGCAATGCTCATTTTTAAGCAATTTCCACTTTCGGCAATCTCTACTGTCATGGGATTTGGATGGAAAGCATCTCAAGAAACATATATTGGCATAGAGTTTGGAGTGAAAATGTTCATTAGTGATCAATACCTGTGGAAGGAAGAAGGAAATAAGATGAAGCAGACATCCTGTTTGTATGTGAAGGTTTCCTGAGGAGGGAAACACTCTCCACTAAAATCAAGAGTCCCAAGGAATCCCTAGCTAAGGCCTGGGTGAAATGTCAGTGAGGCTCACTAAAGATTCTACTAACAGGCAGGGAGGTCTGTGTGAATATCACCCATCAGAACTGTCCTATGTTGGGCTAAGGTGTTGGGCTTTTCCCTACCATTCATGGGAAAACTGTGACCTTGGGCTAAGCAGTTGAGGCAAAGCCTGAAGGAGATGATAGATGAAGGGGTGGAGGAGACTAAACACAAAGTCCTTTGAAGGAGGAGTGGAGGTCTATCTCTGTGTCTATAACAAGTATCATTGAGTGTCTGTTTTTTCATCTGAAAATTTGGAATAAGAATGGTATGTCTAATAGTTATGTTTTGAGAGGTGAATAAGTAATGTATGTAACATGATTAGTGAGCACCATGTAAGCTCCTACTAGCTATTGCACCAGGTCAAGTGTCACACCTTCTGCTGGCAACTGACACCTCCTGAAATTCTTGATCTTTGGTCGCCTTTGTCAAGCCATTAAACCAGAGTTCATCCTTACTTCACAGTGGTTGTAATATACATCTCTGGCTGTTTAGTCTGATTGAATTTGGTTGAGAGTTTGTTTCTTTTCGTTTCGTCTTTAGTTTCGTAGTCTAGGAATGGAGTCCTAAGTCTTTCACATGCCAGGTAAGTGTTGTACCATTGAGTCTCAAACATCAGGTTTCTCGATTACTGAAGTAGACAGATCTTCCATTTCACACCATATGTCTATTATTGTTTGTTTCTTTGTTTTTCTTTAGAGTTAGTAGCCTGCTCACTGCCTTATACACACCCATTTTGACTAATAGAAAATGGGAAATATGAAATGAGGATAAAAGTGATACAAGCAGAAGGAAGAATGTTTTAGGTAAGAGCAGCTTGTAAATGCACGCGCGCACACACACACACACACACACACACACACACACATGCATGCACACACTTAAGGGTGACAATTTGGAAGCAAAGAGGAAAGCATAAATGGTAGAGTTATTACAGATAACTTTTAGCCAGAGCAATTTCTGTGATTGTGAAGCTGATGAAATAAATAACCCTTGACCTGCCTTTGCTTTTCTGTAAAATAAACCGTGATGTGTGATTCGGCTTCACGACAACATGCTTTGCTTATTGCTATGTTCTGAAGAAGCTAGAGTTACTAAAAGTCTCGTGAATTTCCTTATAAACAACATCAGGAAACACTGTTAGGTAAAATTTTGAATTTGACTTTGTCATCATGCAAATATTTCCCTGCCCCAAGAGCTACACACAAATTACTTTTTATAGTAGTCCTTGGCTTTCGTCTACTCAAGAGGGAAGTATGAGGTAGCAAGTTCCAAATGCTATTTACCTGCATGATGGCCTCGGTGTCATCTAAACAGATGCTGTTGAGAACACAACAGTTGGCTATTTACTTCCTCATCTCCTCAGAGATGAGGAAGCTAAAACAAGCAAGCACACAACTGAAGCAAAAAGACAAAGTTAGATGCCAGTTAAAAACACTTAGATCTTGCACTGGAAGGATGGCTCAGCAGTTAAGAACTCTTGGCTTTTCTTTCAGAGGATCTAGGTTCAGATTCCAACATCCATATAACAGATAACAACTATTTCACAGGATCTGATGCCTTCCTCTGGATTCCACAGGCACCAGGTAGGCACAGGATACACATACATTCACAAAGGCAAAATATTCATACACACAAAGTGAAATAAAATATGCAAACATTTTAATGCTTACATCTGATTCAGCTTGCTTTTCTGTTGAATTCTTGGTATTATGTGCTAGGTTTCCTTGCCTGAACTGTTGGCACACAGAGGCAATTTACCGCTCCAAGTGCAGCATTCCTTGGACACTGGACCAATGCAGTTGGCTCATTCACGTCATTACAATGCTTCTCCTGGCTTTCTGCATGTCTGAAGATGATTGTGCAATGATGAGCAAAGTGGATACAAGCTTAGCCCCTTCTCTGGCATTGACTCTCACTTCTCCCAGGAAGCAGCAAAGGTTGCTTTATCTCAGTTCCTTTATAATTTCATAATTATCATGGTAAAGATCTGAAGGAACGAGGACTTCCTTTTTCCACTGTGAAGAAAGTAACTAGCACTTTTCTGGTCTTTTGTTTTTTCTTTTCAAGATAGAGTTTTAAGCAGCCCAGGCTGGTCTGAAAGTTTCTCCTGAGTGCACCTCCTGAATACTGGATTACAGGCATTCACTGTCATGTTGGAAGTCAAACCCAGGGCTTCAAGCATGCTAGACAAGCACCAGCTGGTCCACATCCCCAGTCACTGGTTGAGATTTTGACCTCTCCACAGAGGAACTTGGTCTGGCTGGGGGGTGGGGGGAGGGGAACCTCTAGAACATCCTAGAGACCTGGGATGGAGGAGGCTCCCAGGACTCAATGTGGGTGACTTTAGCCAAAATGCTCAACAGTGGGGATACAGAACCTGAAGAGACCACCTCTCTCCAGAGAGACAGACAGGATCCTCATTGGAGGGGAAAGAAATCAACCCACCTATAAAACTTTTGACTCAAAATTGCTCCTGTCTTTAAAAAACCAAAACGAAAAAACAAAAACAAAACACCAGGTAGGAACAAAAATGGAACAGAGGCTGAAAGAAAGGCTCTAGTGACAGGCCCATTAGGAATCTATCCCATGGACGAGCACCAACCCCTGACACTATTACTTACGCTGTGTTGTCCTTGCAGACAGGAGCCTAGTATGCCCCACTTGTAATTTTAACTACAAATGGTTTTACACCACCTGTTCCAGGAATGGCAATCATGTCTTTGTTTCAAAAAGTTGTGTATAACCATCTGGCAACCCTACCTTTGTTTTAAAAGATTATATGACCATCTGTGACTACCTGGTTATGACTTCCTATTTTTATAACCACCTTGCAATCGTATTTTTGTTTCAGGAGGTCATCATGACTAACTTGATATGCTTATGTTCTGCTCCTATAACCCCTCCTATTTTGCCCACCACATCTCCCATTTGGAAACCCCTACCTTTGAGCTACAAAAACTTTGTCTTCCTCACATGCAATGCTGACTTCTCAAACCCCACCTTAGAGCAAAGCAGCCTGTGTACACAAATATAAAACGCTTGCTTTAATTAATTTGGCCATAATGATTTGGGTTGGTGGTCTTTTTCCTTCCATCTTTGGGATTAACACCTGGGCTTTGGAACTTTTTCTTCTGTCCAGATGGCCCAGTTAAGCCCTGTCCTAAGGATAAGCACCCTGGTGTGTCATTCTAGGAGGTGCGTGTCACAGCATCCCTTTCACCTACCTGTCTATTCCCCACCCACAAGAAACCACAGGACACATTCCCTATTCTAGAATCTTATGAAATAGGCACCTGACTCAAGTTACAGACACCCACTCTGCATCTTTTCTCTGAACTCATGCAGATGACCTTGATCTCAGATCCCAGCCAACTGTAGGCACCATTCCCTGGAATCTTAACCATCACATAAAGACCCTGAGCTAGACATGCCTATTCTTAAAGATATCTGTTACCACTGGGGCTCAAGGCTGGGATCCCAGTAGTCATAGACCGATGGGGACAGTACTGGAAACCTGACAGCAGAATCCTGACTGAGGACAGTCTGTGCAGAAGAGCTTCAGAGAGCTGGTGGTTCTGCCCTCCCCCTTCCATCATGAGACCTGAAGATCCTCTTACTGACTGGAGGCTTTGGCTCAGGCTTCTCATTTCAGGCTCACAAGAAATAAGATGACTAGGCTGGTATTTGAGCAAAGTATTTACTCAACTTTTTATAGTCAGAGAACTCCAGAAACTGTTAGCTTTCTCATACATTTTGCACTCTGTCCTTCCATGCTGCTGACAAATAAGGAAAAAAAAAATAACTATAAAGCATAAGACTTGGGGAAATCCATCAGTATGCCTAGACTCAAATTGTATTTTATACATTTCACCCAAAATAATACATCGTCTTAGATCTACTTAAACTGTGTAAGTAATGCATGGTTAGTACATGCAAGATGAAACTATCCATATCCCACAAAAAGAACTGGATGGGTTCAGTCTTTTCCCCTCATCCCCCCACTTTCTTCCCACTGTATTTAAAGTATAACCACCGTTAGACTAATCTTATGGTCTATTTCACATACATAAAAATATGTTGCTTAGTGCATACATAATTAGGTATTTCAAACTGGAATCTGTATATCTCTCTGGACCATTTGTAGACCTAGTTATCAAACATGCAAGAGGGGAAAGCACTGCATCACAGTGCTGTCAGCAGGCCCTGATGAAGGAAGGGGCCATCTTCTCTCCCAGTCAAACCATGCCTTGCACTTGCCCCAAGTCACATTTCTCCTCTCTCTCTGCTGCTTCCTTTTTCATGCAGCTAGTCTTCCCACCACAGCCTCAAAATGGCTCTCCACTCTGCTCTAGGATTCAGCAAACAAAGTAACTAAGATTCAGAGATACTTTCTCCTCCTCAAATATCCCTACAACACATCTTTGGACTAAAGTCAAACTTAAAGTGATTATATAGTTCTTGGAATGTCTCCTCCTGTAATTCCTTTTATGATAGTTTGGCAGCTCATGAAATGTCTTCCTCAGACCATTTCTGTACGTCTCTGTCACATTCCCCAGTGATTCTTTGCTTTGGCTTTTGGTGAGCTTAAACAAAGCTGCAGGAGTTCAGTACATAGGAGCAAACTGTGTCTCCCCATGGAATCAAAATACACATCCAAAGAGCAGTAGAAATCTTGTTCCTGTAAAGTTCAGAGGCATTTTTGAGTCATTTTCTAGAGGAGAGATGTTGAGTGTTGTTTGCAGAACTCAATCTGTGGGCATAATATTGCTTTATGATCTTTGATGAACCATAAACTGGAATTGTTAAACTAATTACAGGTGGATAGATGCCAAATGGCAAAGCAGGAGTAAGGAGTGTTTCCTGCTGAGAAAACCCACCCCACCATTTCTGCAAAGCAAGACTACAATACTCTGAATCCTCTGTTGATCTCTAAAATCCTGGGCTTCTGAGTGTGGGTGACTAAAATGTCCTGATTAAAGTCATTAAAATAAATGCCAGTACTGGTGCCCGGGGAAAACTGGCAGTATCTGCTGAGAAATTCTCTAACTGTTTCATTTTCCTAAGGCCTGGTGCTTCTTGATCACATTCTGGATCTACTTGCCAAAGCCGCCTGGATTCTGTTGATAGGCAAATATCCCAAGGTGGAGGGAAAGAAGTCACCCACGAGTGGGTATTCTAGCAAAGGCACGCTGTGTTGGCACAAATTTCATAGAACAACTGACTGTTTCAGGCCATACTGTGGAGGGAAGACTATTAATAGGACATCAAGAAATGGAGCCTGTCCTCCCTTAGGGAATCTTCTCAAGCACTGTCCAGGAATCTCAAAATTTAGACACATCCTGTAACCTGATACCACAGTTCTGCAGCCTAGTGTGCTGTGACCCTGCCCTTTGACCAGACCTAAACTTGAGCAACCAGGATTGCCCTTATTTGCATAGTCTGATTTGCATGGCTCCTATTTGCATGGCAGAGATTACACAACTGGAAGTTACCTGCAGTGTCTCGGGATAATCTCTTAGACCAAGCCTGCATGTCTTTCTTCACATGTCATGAATTAACTTGCCAGGAAACTAAACACAAAGAACCTCACCCTCATTAAAAAAAAAAAAAAACTTCTCCCAAATGGAGGGAATCCATACCTGTCTCTCTACAGGCTGTATCCTGGTTGCTATCCATTGTGTGGATACTCAGATTCTTTTTTTTTTTTTTTTTTTTTTTTAAAACTCTGTTCTAAGGAAAGATCTTATTAGTCATCCACCAACTTCTTTCCTACTACCTGGGTGGTGCTATGCTGATTTTCTAGTTGCTGATAGGAAGCACCAGAACAAGAAATAGCTAGCTAGCTATTCATAATAAATAGGATGAATTCTAAGGCAGCAGATAGAACCTGGTATAACATGAACCTATTTGCGTGAGGGGAATAGCATGGAAAGCATGCTGGAGAAAGAATCAAGAAATGGAAAACATGGGTAGCATCCTCTGTGATCCTTCAGCTCAGCTCCATATCTAAACTCTAGAGAGAGGGCTTTGTGCCACCATTTTGTAAGGGAAACCTGTAAGACGAGTTAGCCTTGGCTACAGTGCTAGGTCTTCAGGGATGACAGAGAGTGAAAGCACAGAGACGAAGCATAGATTTGTCATGCTTGGCATGGACCTAGGTGCTGAGCCAACACCTACAAATGTTGTCTTAGGCAACTGCCAATAAAAGGGAAGCAGCTGGTGATTCTGGGAGACTTTGACATTGTGCAGGTAGGAACAAGAGCCAGTAAAAATGATGTTTGTCATTCTATAGATTTCTTCTTTTACTTAATTAAGTGGCTCTGTATACCACCTCTGGGTATCAAGTGACAACTGTCAGGAGCTGGATCTGGTCTACCATTATATGTTCTGGGGATCAAAGTCAGGTTATCAGGCTTTTGTGTTGAGTGTGTTTATCTGCTAAGGCATCTCTCTGGCCTAATATTATCCTATTTAGATCAACAATCTGATGAAGAGAGCTGAATAAGAAAAATAAATCCTCTGAATCCTTTAGCCTCACATTAAGTAAGCCTATTATTCAAGTTTTTGTTGTTCTTGCACACAGCATAATCCATTCTTGCTCATGTCAAAATGAGATGACGGTATTAAGTAGTGTTAGCACATTATCTATGAGGTACAGAGAATCATGCTTCAAAACCACATGGCAAGAAATCACATCCAAACCATAGTACTGGGACATTGCAGCAAAAGCACCACCAGCACTCACCCTATAACTGCACCAATAACTCCCTGCCAGAAAGCCAATCTAACAGCAGCTGCCATTTCTGTGTCTCTGCCCCTGTGTGACACCTGCCTTTTCTTCTGCATTACAATCTTGCAGGACCACGTGTGATGATTAAAAACCAGGTCACACACTTGTATCTTGGTTGCAAACGAAGCAGAGAAAAGAAGCTCTAGCTATATGCTGGAAGACAGAACTTCCAGTTTCCTTGATGAAAGCACTCCCAAGTGATGGTGTGACAAATGTGTGTACCAGGAAGGCACGAACTAATCAGACAACGGACTCTTCCAAAGCAGTGAGAGGCCGGCATGCAAATCTGCTAGTGAGGAAACTTGTCATGATTCAGTCCGGCATTATAAAGGGTCTTTTCTATTACCAAAATCTTCCCAGTTGCTGCCTGGTTTTCCTCTTCTAAGTGCCAGAGATATGATGTCTTTTTGTCTCAACTCAGACTAGAAGGATATTCTCCAGTCATTAGCACACTGGAGAAGAGTCACATCGTCACCTTGTCACAAGCTTTAGAAATGGTAGACAAGAAAAAAATGATAACAAATCAAGTATGTTGAGACTGTGTAGTAGGAACCCAAAGGTCCCCCGAGTAGATCTAAGCAGATGCAGACAGAAAGCCTAGGAGCTGGGAGGGCTGTGGATCAGGGCACAGCATCAGGCAAATCAAGAAAAATCGAGACCTGAACCAAGACAGCAAGTTTTCCTTAAGCCAAAATCATCCAAGACAGAAATAGATTTTGTCTTACATATTTAGACCTATGCTCTGCTTATGACTACCTTGGTTACCTTGTTATGAACTACCAAGAAAAAAGATGTCCATATGTAAACGTATTTCCAAGTCAATACTTAAAATTTTGCATTCTGTTTTTTTTCTTATTCTTTGAAACACAAAAGTCCTTTTCTGCTATTTGCTATTCATATTTAGTCTTTTCAATATTAATTTTGTGGTGCATATGTGGACAAAGCCTCATCTATTCAATCACTTTGCCATCATTTTATACTTTAGAAGACTAAGAAGGAAAGAACTATATTATTCTAGAGAGCTTTTCATGAATATGGCCGCATTCCATCCTTCCTGTGCAGATTCCATTGCATGTAAAAGAAAAGTGGGCCGTGAATCTGACATGGGCAGAGAGTTTGCCTACCATAAGTAATGCTATGGGGTTATCCCCTGAGTCACAAACATTCAAAAAATAAACAGAGTAAAACATAACATATGAAAAACCAGGCTCAATCTGCACTTAGAGACTTTCTATGGAAAGACTTCGAAAGTTCTGAAATAGATTACCAGGCGACACATCACAACACAATCTCTGTCCCTGGAGGAAGACCCAGAGTAAGGCTGCCTCACCACTGAAGTTATCTTGAAACCTCAGTGAGCAAAGCCTGGATAAGTGAGGAAGATACAGAAAACTGCTTATCCTCCTGTGAACTTTTACAAAGATTTGTTCTTATAAATTAGGTATTAATACAGTGTGGACATGTGCACGCTAAGTACATATGAGGTGACTGAGGAGGCCAAGGGTGTCAGATGACCCGAAACTGGAGTTAGAGGTGGTTCTGCATAGCCTGATGTGGGTACTGGGAATCAAATTCAGACCCTCTGCAAGAGAAGTATATGCTCTTAACTTCTGAGCTCTCTCTTCAGCCCTCTTCTGTGGGTTTCCTTTTAATATTTATTTATATATTATGAATTATTATTTTATTTATTATTATTTATTCATTGTTTTTCATTACATTTATTCATCATTACTATTATGAAATTATCATTTATTATTATTTATTATGTATATGAGTGCATTGTAGCTGTCTTTACACACGCCAAAAGAGGGCATCAGATGGTTATGAACCACCATGGGAATTGAACTCAGGACTTCTGGAAGAGCAGTCAGTGCTCTTAACCACTGAGCCATTTCTCTAGCTGTTTTCTGAGGGGGTTTTAAAAGCAGCATTTTTATTATTTCTTTGAGAATTTTATACTATATAACGACTCTCCCAGAACAACTCACGTCTCTTTACTTATCCAACGTAATGCTGTCCTTTTTAAAATAATACCTTATCACGGCTGCCAGAACACTCTGATGTAGGCCATCCCCTGAGTGTGGTTAACATATCAGGAGCTACATCCATAAAGAGAGCTGACGTTCTCTGTCCCAGCAGCCACCAATCGCCAATAGCTCTCCAGCTCGTCACCACTTCCCCCTCCACGCTAGGATCTGTCAAAACTGAACTTGCCCAGTTCATTACTTTCACAACCACTGTGAGTTCATTTATGCAACTTCCCTGTTATGCCCAGAAAACACCCACTCCTTCTTGCTCTCAGTCTTCCCTCCACCTCTTCCATGATGATCCCTGAGCCCCGTAGATGGGGCTGTGATGTAATGTCCCACTCAGAGCTGTACATTCTGCTATCATCTTATTTTCTATCAGTCATTCTGCTTAAAGTAAGATGAAGTCTCAGAAGATGCTAAATATGTTAAAAACCATTTCCCATCTATTTATATTTCATCTCTTACAACTCTCGGTTGGGTTCCTTGTCCCATTTTTAAATTGGCTTATTCATTTTCATAATATTTTGCTTTTGTTAGTTCTTTGTATAGTCTAGATACTAACTCTCTTTCAGATATTTAGGGAGTAAAGCTTTTCTTCCATTCTGTAGGTTACTTGTTCATGGCTTTTTTAGTTTTATGAGGTTTTCGTATGGAATTTGGGATTACTTATTCAATTTCTGTAAAGAATTCTGTTGGAATTTTGATAGGGATTCTGTTCAACTTTGATTTCTTTCTTTTTTATTGATCACTTTCACTACTCTTGTTCTAGCTGAGACTACAAGCACTACATTGAACAGGTGTGGGGAGAATGGATACCCTGTCATGTTCCTGGTTTTAGTGAACATGCTCTGACTTTTTCTATGCTTAGCATGGTTTAGGTATGGGGTTGTTGTATATTACCTTTATTTGTTTATTTATTTTTAGATATATCCCCTGTATCCTTGGATTCTCCAAGGAATTTTATCATGAAGAAATGTTAGAGTTTTGTTAAAGAACTTATCTGCATCTAATGAGATGATTATGTGGTTTCTGCCATTCAGTTTATTTATATTATGGATTATGTTAATTGATTTACATATGTTGAATCATGCTTGCACCTCTGGGAAAGAGCCAACTTGATCATGGTGGAAAATCTTTTCGTAGTGTTTCTGAATTTGGTTTATAAGTATTTTATTGAGAGTTTTAGATGTATGTTCATCAGAGGCACTGACCTGTAATTTTATTTTTTGTTTGGTCTTTGTTTGGTTTGGTATTAGGCTTTGTAATACTGAAGAATTTGAAAAGGTTTCTTTCTATTCTATTTTAGAGAATAATTTGAGGAGTATTGATGATCTTCTTTGAATGTCTGGCAGAATTCTATAATGTTTTTACCTGATCCTGGGCTATTATTAGTTGAAAATTTTTATTTAGTGCTTCTATTTCATTATTAGTTAAGGGTATATTTAAAGTATTTACTTCATCTTGATTTCTCACATACATCATATACATATGCATCCATTTCTTTTAGATTCATTATCTAATAATATCCACTACTATTCTGTATAATGTCTAGTGTTACACAGAAATATCTAGATTCCACTATAGTAGAATATAGACTTTTTTATTCTTCTCTCATATAATAAATCCCAAACACAGCCTTTCCTCCCTCCACTCCTTCCAGCCCCCATACCACACCCAAATCCACTGCTCCTGTTTCTTTTCAGAAAAGAGCAGGCCTCCCTGGGATATCAACCAAAGTTACAATAAGACCAGGCACAAACACCTGCATATCAAGGCTGGATGAGGTAACCAAGGAGAGGAAAAAAGAAGTCTCAAGAGCAGGCAAAGTCATCAGAGACACCCACAGTCCCACAATTAGAAATCCCACAAGAACACAAAGCCACACAGAAATATAAACTTTTAAAGTATGTCCTTATGAGTCTTTGAATTTTTTCAGTGTGTTGTAGTGTCTCACTTTTCATCTCTGATTTTGTTTGAGTAATACCTACCTCTACCTCTACCTCTATCTATCTATCTATCTATCTATCCATCTATCTATCTATCTATCTATCTCTCTCTCTCTCTTGCATGCACACACTAAAGATTTGTCAATCTTATTAGTATTTTCAAAGAATCAACCCTTCATTTCATTGATTGTGTTGTTAATTTCTGTGTCATTAATTTCATCTTTGACTTTGATTATATCTTTCCATCTAATGACTGTTTTTAGGTATTGTTTGTTCTTGTTTTTCCAGTTATGTACATCACTATTTTATTAATACAGGTCTTTCAAAATTTCTCTGTGGGAACTTAGTGCTATAAATTTTCTCCTAGGACTATCTTCATTGTTTGCCATAGATTTTTGTATGTTATGTTCTCATTTTCAGTCAATTCTAGAAAAATTTTAAATTTTGGTCTTGATTTCTTCCTTGACCCAATTTTCAATCATTAGTGTGTTGTTTCGTTTCCTTCCTTTACTTTCTGTAGTTTCTACTGTTGTCAAATGCAGCTATGTTCTTTTGTGGCCAAATTGAATGCAGGATGTTATTTCAATTTTCTTATATTTGTTGAGACTTGCTTTATGTTTTAATATTGGTCCATTTTGGAGAAAGTTCCATGGGCCTCTGAGAAGAAAGTATATTCTTCATGTTTGAGTGGAATGTTTTGTAAATGTCTATTAGATCTATTTGACTTATAATGGCACTTAACTCCAGAGTTTCTCTATTTAGTGTTTGTCTGGATAACCTGTCTATTGGTGAAAGCGGGATTTTGATGTCACCCACTATCACTGTGTTGGAATAAATATGTGATTTTTAGATCTAATAATATTTCTTTTATAAAATACTATGTTTAGTGTGTTTACCCTGAGTTTAGTGCATAAATGTTTAGAATTGTATCCTCTTTGTTGATTCTTTCTTTTAATGGTATGGATTATCTCTCTTTAATATTCTGACTAGTTTTGGCTTAAATCAGATACTGGAATATTTATGTCTATTGTTTATTAGTTCTATTTTTTTAGAACATGTTTCTTATGCATTTATGCTAAAGTGCTATCTATTGTTGGTGGTGAGGTGTGTTTCTTGGAGGCAGCAAAAAATGAATCCCATTTCCTAATCTAGTCTGTTAGTGTGTGTGTTTTTTTATTAGGGAATTGAAACTGTTGATATTTAAAGACATTATTTAGCAAGTCTTGTTATTTTGTTGTGGATGTATTTTCTTAGACTCCTTTTGATTAACCTTTATGAAATTTTTTATTCCCTATGTTACTTTTGATATGTTCAACCTTCTCTTCAGATGAAGGTGTTTTGTCTAATATCCTTTATAGAGCTATCATAGTAATTACAAATCCCTTAAATCTGCTTTATTATGAAAAATTTTCCCCTTTAATTATAACTGATAGTTTTGGTGTGGTATAGTAGTCTCTTCTTGTTCCCAAAATCTCCACTGAGAAGTCAGGTGATTTTCTCTGAATGCCCTGCCTTTATATGGGACTTAGCCACTAGGACAACTTTCCAGCCCCTCCACTAAATGTTTTTACTGATTAAATTTTCCACTAAATTTTACTTCAGTTTGATATTTCTTCTGAAATTCTATCTCTATTTAATTTCATTTTAATACATTGAATTGTTTTCTTTGTTTTATCCAACTGTGTTTTCACGGTCTTCACTCTGGAATTAATGCTTATCTTTGAGTTCCTTGAAATAAAAATATGTGTATCTTTTTTTTCAATTTCTTACTGGTTTTGTGAGTCTAATAAGTCACTTTTTTCAAGTAACATTCCAGTGAGGGTACGACTTTTTGGAAGAAACTTATCACCTTGATTCTTCATACCTAGGGTTGCAAGATACATCATAGTCCCCAGTGGTATGATGGATAGGGTGTTTGGTGGGTCAGTGGGCTCTCCTCTAGATTTTGAGATAAGACTTTAGCACCCAAAATAACAGTGAGAGTCTCCTGTCTTCACATCAAAACGTGTACGTGTGTGTATGTGTGTGTGTGTACATACATGTTCTCAAGGTCATTTGTTTTGCTTTGATTTTGCAAAAAGGTCTTGCTTTGCATTCTGCTAGTCCTATCACACTCACTCTGTAGACCAGCCTGCCACTGGTCTTGCACCAATTCTGCCTCTGCCTCCTAAGAGCTGAGATTTCAAACATGTGCTGCCATTAGAAGCATCCACAAAAATTGTGAAGTCTCTCTGGGAAAAGTAGATAAATGATACAGAATTCCACATAGCTTCAATAAAAGATTGTTAGTTAGAAGCAGAAGTTATGATGTGGTTACAATAATCCAATGTAGAAAATACAGTTTCTAGATATTATAGAAGCAATATAAATGTAACATGGCTTTTCTCCTCCCTGGAGTAAATTACTTTCCTGTTTGTCTCTGGGATTTGTCTGACACATCTTTGTATCTCTTTCTTTGAAGACCTTGCTGACTCATGGTTTCTAAGTTTCCTCTGGCTCTGAGGATCAGGAAGATCTGGCATACTGTAGCAAGCCAGCTGGGCATGACCTTGCAATTTGGCTCCTCACAGGCAAAATGACTCAGCCTCTTTGTCTCTATTCCAGATTCCTAGGAGAAAGTCTGACCAACCCAGCTTAGATCACATGTTCCTTTGTCTCTATTCCAGATTCCTAGGAGAAAATCTGACCAACCCAGCTTAGATCACATGTTCACCCTTGAGTTGGAGATGCTGAGACTGGTGGAGCACAATAACATGACATGAAATCCATCCCTCCTGGAGTTATAAGCAGGGTACAGTCTCCATGGTGGAATGTGGGAAGGAAGGAAGGAGGGAATGTTTGGCATCTCTGAAGATGTGGGCCTGAAGGGTAAAGATGTTTGGCCTAGCTGTGGATACAAATAAATAAATGAATAAGTAAGTCATAGGTTTAGAAAGAACAAAAGAGACTGCTATTTGTTAGTCATAGAACAATATTCTTAATCGTTCAAATTCCTCATTTCATCTATAACCATGGGTATATGATTACTGTTTGTATCTTAATAATGTCATAAGGAATGACCAATTTTTTTTGTTTTGTTTTGTTTTTTTGTTTTTTGTTTTTTCAAGACAGGGTTTCTCTGTATAGCCCTGGCTGTCCTAGAACTCACTCTGTAGACCAGGCTGGCCTTGAACTCAGAAATCCACCTGCCTCTGCCTCTCAAGTGCTGGGACTAAAGGTGTGTGCCACCACCACCTGGCAGGAATGATCAATTTTAACATCAGAGATTTGGCAGTTTTCATATGAAAAAAATCATTCAACAATTCTCTTTGCTATAATATGAGTGTCATATTATCCCCAACCTTACCATAAATATTTCTGGAAGGCAGTGACATGAGCTGGCAATGCTCAAGTCTCTATAGAGTTCCTTGGTGCGGGGGATGCCATTCTAAAAGGAGAAGAAATCTGACATTGCACTCAAAGAGTTTGCCTGTCCAGGTGTTTGAGACTTGAAAAGTAAAATTGTGAATAAATGCTTCCTTTCCAACAGAATATCCACTGGATGCTCACACTACTCCAATCTTAGTATTGGTAAACTGTCTGCTGCAAATGACAAAAGTTCTTTACTGAAATTGCTTTCTCTTTGTTCCAAATGAACATGACTAACCAACAGGGTATGAAAAAGAGACTTCTATAAAGTTGCCTGCACAGCAAGACAAATTTCTCCTCCTTGAAACCCACTGTGGTGCTGAACACTTAACATTTTTCTATCAAGAAAAGAAGCATTCAAAGAGATTTAAAAAAAAAAAAAAATTCCTGGTGAGAGTTTTAGTTTCCCTACACATTCAAGTTCTTCTAAAATAGTCCTTAAGCACCTACACAAACCTATAATTTATAGCAAGCATGTGTGTTTCTGGAAGTAACCTAGACCACCTCCTGCTTTCCAAGGTTAACCTCCAAATCTTACTGTAACTCCTCTCTCTCCCTTCCCAAGGCGACTTCCCTGGCAGGGGCTGGGCTGCCCTTCCCCCAGAGGCTCTTCCCTATACAATTCAGACATTTTGGTCCCCCTACCTTTTTCTCCTCCTCTTCTTCCTCCTCCTCCTCCTCTTTTCCCTTCTCTTCCTCCTCTTCTCTGTCTATGAATGCTTTCTCTCCCCACAGCCCCATGGTGACTTCCCTGGCCTAGATCCTTGAGGCCAGTGAAATTCCCTGAGAGCAGCTTCCCAATAAACCTGCATTTAATATAATCTAATCTGGCTTGAATTGGCTCATTTCACCAGTGGAGAAATAACGTATTGCCTTCACTCAGCCATATCCCTTGACTCCCATCATTTGCTTACCTCCTCTTTTCATATGGCAATATAACTATGCATTCTTTCTAGGCTTTTACAGAGATCAGTTCAAGTTTTAAATTCCTCTGTAAAAGAAGAGAAGGTATTTGGTTATAGGTAAGCCAAATTCTCCAAGTACAGGAGCACTAATGTACTTACAGGAGCTAGAAGGACCTGACCTTTCTTGTGTCCACCCTACAGAAGTTCTAACAGTTCAGGCTCTGGGCAGGACATCTATTCTTGCCATGTTGTGTCATATAACACTGGGAAAATAGTCATTATTTTTGGTGGAGTTAGGGGTGGTTTTGTTTGTTTTTAAGAGTGGAATATAGTATATATACTATGAATCATTTACATCATACACTTCATATGTTTAAAAAATAAGATGATTTTTTTATCCATTCTTTTTGTTTGGTTTTAGTTTTGGCTCTAGGGCTTTTATGTAGAAAATACATCTTATGCTCCAATGTTTGGTAGTATAGGGGCTGTCCAGGTGTTCAGCAGTCTCTATAAATTGGCTAAGTTTTAGAAGCAATGCTTAGTGCTTCCCATAACTTCAGTTAATCTAGTCATTCTAGATTTCTGACGGCGTTGAAGACCTATAGACTCATAGCCAATCCTGGCTATTTACCTTGAGAGAAAAGATCTGAGTGGAGGGTTTTCAGCTGACATTCATTCTAAAGCCAAGAAAAAGCCAGGTTCAAAATTAAGTGTTTTAGTCAAGAGAGACGACAGAGGTTCTGGTTAGTCAAAAAGAGGAGGGACTGGGTATTAAGACTATCTAGTACCTCACTGGTACAAATAGGAATAATTATGCTCTAATTGTATTTTGTGAGAAAAGTTTTATTTTAACAGGAAGGGTAATATGTAGGAAGAGCTAAGGGGGAAGGAGCACCGAGAGGAAAAGATGGAGTAAGGAGAGGAGAAGATGAAGTAGATGAGAAGCTCGGTAATGAGAGAGAAAAAGAGAGAGAAAGAGAGAGGGGGCATGGAGGCAGAAGTTCACATGTCTCCACCAGTCAAAGATAGTTTACATAGCTAGGTTGGGTAGTAGGTTACACTTCTGATTGAGCATTACCATACTTATAAAGTCTTTGATTAACATTTAAAAAAAATTGTATAAAAGCAAAATGGAAAGGGGGCATGGGATAGGGGTTTTCTAGGGAGGGGAAATGGGGAAAGGGGTTGGTATCTGAAATGTAAATAAAATATCCAATAAAAAAATAAAAAAATAAAAAATAAAATAAAATAAAAAAGAAAATACATCTTAGAATACGCATTAGAGAAACCAGAATTGTTAATTACGGGGTCCCATTTTCTTCCATGGAAGAAAACAAATGATGCCTGATCACCTGGAATGCTGGAGTGACATGGTCAAACAACCTAGTGATCCTTTGCTTGTTTGTTAGGAATCAGCCTCCATCTGAATCCCTCAATATCCTGAGCATCATTTAGGCCCTAATCTTACGGTGCATAGAACACATTGCTTTGAGAGAAGCCCCATGTACTTTGCCTTCTCCACCAACATAATCTAACCTTATGCTTATCACAGATCTTCTCTCTAGGCCCTAGTCTAGAAATAAATTCTATTTATCAGCCAATAGAATTTATTCTTAATTGTAACAGTCATAGGTCACAAGTTCTACTATGTTTAAATGTGTAAGACAAGTAAACCACGGAGTCAGGCTCTGGAAGGCTATGACTCAGTGTCTACAAAGATGGCGCTGTACTGAGTTTCATTCTTCATCTCCCAAGGATCATCCTCCACAGGCCATGAGGCCAGCACTATTATATACATCTTACATAAGGACATATCTTGTCCTTTATAATGATCCCTGAGTGGTCCTTGGTACCACAATCCCTCCCTTCACTGAAGGGCATTTGTAAAATTTTAACAGGCTTATGCATACTCTGTGTCATAGTCAGTGTCTCTATTGCTGTGATAAAACACCATGACCAAAAAGCAAGTCGGGAAGGAAAGGGTTTATATTCCATGGCTTACCCTTCCAGATCATAGTCTATCATTGGAAGAAGTCAGGACAGGAACTCAAGCAGGGCTGGAAACTGGAGGCAGGAGCTGATGCAGAAGCCATGGAGGGTGTTACTTACTGGCTTTGTTTTCCATGACTTTCTCAGCCTGCATTTTTATAGAACCCAGAACCACTCTTCTGTGCTATATTGCTTCCACTGATCACTAATTGAGAAAAATGCATTTCCTCAACTGAGGCTCCTTCCTCTCTGATGATGACAGCTTGTGACAAGTTGACACACAAAACCAGTCAATACACTCTTATGGTAAATGCTTATAAGTAAACTCCCTGGGTTGATGTTATACACATTTTAAATTGCAAATTGTAATACTCAATAGCACACCAACAAAGTATTTTCTATTCTTCAACTTTGCAACCACCTTTGTTTATATGAACTTTCGATTGATTGATTTTGTGTGCATGTATGTGTGCATGTATGTATGTATGTACATGCCGTGGCATTCTGTGAGGTCAAAGGTCAACTTATAGAGTCAGTTCCCTCCTTTAAACATGTGTTTTCTCAGGATCCAATGTGGGATTATCAGGTTTGGCAAGTGCCTTTACCTGCAGAGATATCTTGAAAGTCCTACCTATATTTTTTATTATTGCCAACCTGATCACTCAAAAAGTATTAGGTTTGCATTGTTATTTTAATTTGCATTTATTTGAATATTAATAAAGATGTATGTCTTTTCAGTATTCATCGAGCATTTCATGTTTTTCTTTTATTA
This sequence comes from Rhabdomys pumilio, assembly GCA_030674055.1. Taxonomy (NCBI): domain Eukaryota; kingdom Metazoa; phylum Chordata; class Mammalia; order Rodentia; family Muridae; genus Rhabdomys; species Rhabdomys pumilio. The sequence continues at coordinate 103,090,766 of JANHMN010000004.1, read as the reverse complement.
TCTGACATTTGTTTCTCCACTCTCCTACTCTGTTTCCTGTCTCGAACTTTGAGTTGTATATAATTAATACACACAACTTTAGTTGGAAACACCAGAGCCGGGGATAAAGCAGAAGCCTGGGCAGAAAATTACCTCTTCTGAGTCTTTGGATTTAAGAATATAGAACCTCTTTTGGTTGGTTGGTTGGTTGGTTATTTAATATATTGTTGTTATTTTTACACAGCCCGGGCTGGATTGAGATTCACTCAGTCTACTGAGTGCTTGGATTCCAGGTATGTACCACCATGCCTCAGGCATCTGTTATACTTAGATGAGATTTCTTTTCCTTTTTTTGTTTTTTCTATTACTCAAGGTTGTATATTAAACAAGCAGTCTACCACTGAACAATATCCTTGGGATGGTCTGCTATATTTAAAAACTAGAAACAATACAGAAGTTAATGTGAAACTGGCTGAGTCAGCTACTTTCAATTCCACAATCATAAACAAGAGAAAGTAGGTGTGCAGAAAGAAAAACAGTATTAGATCTCGGATGTAGAAGAGTCCAGGCACTGTGGCTTTGGTCCATTCATATCCTGTAGCCTTTCAAGATTGTTCTACGTCTTTTAGTTTGGTTACATTTCTATTAGGATAAGCAGTGTCACACATTGCCCTTTATGATATGAGGAACTGGGGGATACAGACAGTTTAGGAAGACTGTTCTGCTCTTAATTTCCCCTTTTCCCAGGCTCCTAAGCCCAGGAAAGCCCTAACAAATCTGTGATTCTCAATCTTGAAGGTGACTGTGGTGATTTGAATGAGAATGACCTCTGTAGGCTCTCATGATTGAATACTTCTTCCGCACTTGTTGGAACTGTTTGGGAAGGATTGGAAGGTGTGGCCTTGTTAGAGGAGATGTAGCACTGGGTATGCTTTGGGGTTTCAAAGGACCGCACCATTCCCAGAGTAGCCACCCCCTTCCCCTCCCCCACCCCCACTCTGCCTTGAACTTGCAGCTCAGATATAAGCTCTCAGCTGTTCTTGTCACCATGTCTTTGCTCTGCCATCATGGATTCTAATTGTCTGAAATCATAAGCCCAATTAAACTCTTTTATACGTTGCTTTGGTCATGATGTTTCATCAAAGCAACAGTAATGAATACAGAACATAAAAGCAAAAATTGTACAATGGACCAACTGTTGTATTAGGGTTTCTATTGCTGCAATGACCAAAGAGCAAGTTGAGGAAGGAAGAGTTTATTTAGCTTACACTTCCACATTGTAGGCCATCATTGAAGGATTCCAGGATAGGGATTCAAACAGAGCAGGGACTTGGAGGCAGGGGCTGATGCAGAGGCCATGGGGTTATGATACTTACTGTCTTATTTCCATGGCTTGCTGAACCTACTCTCTTATAGAAGCCATGGCCACCTACTTAGGGGTGGCACTACCCACAATGGGTTCAGCCCTTCCCTATTGTCTTAGGGTTTCCATTGCTGTGAAGAGACACCACGACTAAGGCAACTCTTATAAAGGAAAACAATTTAATTGAGGCTGGCTTACAGTTTCAGAGGTCCAGTCCATTATCATCATAATGGGAAGCATGGCAGCATGCAGGCAGACATGGTGCTGGAGAAGGAGCTGAAAGTTCTGCATCTTGATTCAAAGGCAACCAGGAGAGACTGGTACCAGCAGGCAGCTAGGTAGGTAGAGGCTCTCTTCTATAGTGTATTGGGTAGAGCCTGAGCATAGGAGGATAACTCCAAAGCCCACTCTCACCTTGACATACTTCCTCTGGCAAGGCCACACCTCCTAACAGTGTCATTCCCTACAGGTCAAGCATATTCAAACCACCACACCTATAAACCACTAATTAAGAAAATGGCCTAGATCTCATGGAGACATTTCCTCAGTTGATGTTCCCTCCTGTAGGATGTCTTAGCTTGTGCCAAACTGACATAAAACTAGCCAGGATGTATGTCTTTATTGCATTAATCCTTGGATTTTTTTTTCTTTCAGGATTCTTCATCCAATCAGATATGTAGAACTTTGCTCCACTCAGCTCTCTGAAAGTCCCATCTGAGAACTGCTGGCTTTACCCTCTAAAGAAAGTCTTCACTGAGCATTTACTATGTGCTTTGCATCCATCTAATTATTGAACCCAGGTAGGGATGTCATTGTTCAATGGCAGATGAAGCTAAAGAGGAAATGATAGCCTAGTAAATTGTTCAAGAGTACTCAGCTAGAACATGGCAAAGCAGGAATCTGGTATCTGCTGTCTGACTGTTACATCCCTGTTTCCTGGCTGGCCCAGCGAGGCTTAGAGAGTCTAGAGCTAAGAGGATATTGGTCCTGGGACAGAATTCAGGTCGTTTACTTTCAGGACCCCTCTAATCACCATCTTCAGATCCTTTCTCAGAACAAGAGAATACCTGTATACTTATATTCTAGCCGCTGGCAGCTCTTTTGACTATCCTTCCCACACAAAGTTTATGTCAGAACTTGGTGCTAAGTTACTGAGCACTGAAGGATCCCAGGCTGTATCTAAACCATGGGTTTCTATCACCCATTCACCATTCTATATAAGGTAGTTCCTGAAACAGGTGTCTCACTCCTTTGTAGCTACTTCCTTCATAATGTTAGTAAATACCCATTTGCGTCTCATATCAGCTCTTATCTATGAGTTAGGTGCTATAAAACCCCCATTTCACAAGTTAAGTCAATAGAGGCTAGTTTTGTGTCATGCTCAAGGTCACAAAGCTAATAAATGGCAGCCTAGATTCCAGTTCAAATGTCAGTGACTCCTTTGAGAAGCTAATGAAGCCTAACATACCTCACAAAAATGTATACTTTCATGATCCCTTCAGCCTCTGGGGTTCATCTTGAGGCCTCTCCCTACAGTCAGTCAAGCACTTTGCAGAGCAAAGCTCAGAAAACTCATTTGTCCTCCAGGTTAAGGTAAGAAAGATTGAAGAGGGAACCAGCAAAATGGAAAAAATATAGTGGCCTAGAGAAAGAGCACTCCCTGTCCCTGTCCCTGTCCCTGTCCCTGTCCCAGTCTGTTTCTCTGTGGCTCTGATAAACCCAATGACCAAAAGCAACCTGGGGAGGAAAGGGTCTATTTGACTTACATGCTCCAGTAAAATTCTATCACTGATGGAAGCCAAGGCCAGCACTCAAGCAGGGAAGGCATCTGGAAGTAGGAACTGAAGAAGGGATAATGGAGCGGTGCTGCTTACTACCTCACTCCGTGGCTTTCTCAGCTTGCTTTCTTATACAAGCCAGGATCCCATGCACAGGAATAGCATTGCTCAAAGTGGTGAGCAGAGGCCCAGCCCTCCCACATCAATCATTAATCAACAAAATGACTTATAAACTTGTCTACAAATCAATATAATGGGGGTAATTCCTCAATTGCAGTTTCTTTTTCTTCAAAGTAGAGTAGGTGACTCTACTTTATGTCAAGTTCACAAAAACGTATTATCAGAGTTCCCTCAGTGCATTAAGATGAAAATATCCAAATGCTCTGACGCCTCTCCTAAACTAAGGAAACTCCCTTGTGGGCTGACCTGGCATAAGGACAATTAGTTGCAGCTTCTGTGGACTATGACATTGCCGTTTATTTGCAGTAGAGATATAGATATGCCCTAAGCTCCACATATTCTAGTACAGATTAGTTGAGCTGCTTTCCTGATTACGGAGGATCTGCAACTGATTCCAAAAAGACTCACTGAGTCCACAGCTGCTCCCTGCTGGGTGTCTATCATCCTTCCAAATATCCAGGATCCCGGTGTCCCTTCTTTGAGCTTCTGATGAGTTAAGGATGGGGGAATTAAGCTTTTCAGAAATACAAAATCAAACAGCATTTCAACCTTGCGTTTGGCAATGTCCCTTCTCTGAGACAAGTGCAGCTCAGGGGTTATCCACCTGAACAGATAGGAATGAGACAAGAGAGGGGAAAAATACTAGGGGAAAAAAGTTACTAATAAATATTACCATACTACATATTTGCCAATCTCAGTTCATCTTAAAAGTTTTTCTTACCTTTTTCTTAAAGTAGAAAGTGGTATCTAATATTCTTGACAAATTACATGGAACTATGGGATATATAGAAATATGACATATGTAAACCATGTGGTATGATAGAATTAAGCCAATTAATATAGCAGTCATCTTAAATATGTCTCATTTATTTCCCATGCTAAATGTAGCCCATACCTAAAACCTCTTTTTTTAAAGATAGATTTATTTATTTATTTATTTATTTATTTATTTATTTATGTAGCAACAGTACATTGTTATGTCTTCAGACACAACAGAATAGGGCATCAGATCCCCTTACAGATGGTTGTGAGCCATCATGTGGTTGCTGGGAATTGAACTCAGGATTTTTAGAAAAGCAGTCAGTGCTCTTAACCACTGAGCCATCTCTCCAGCCCACGTAGGACCTCTTTACACTCTCATTAATACCATGGAACTTAAATGAGAGAGAGAGGGAGAGAGAGAGAAAGAGAGAGAGAGAGAAAGAGAGAGAGGTAGATGGATGATAGATAGATAGATAGATAGATAGATAGATAGATAGATAGATGATATTTTACTGTTTTAAAGATTAGAATAGATAAATGTTTTAAATTTTCACAAAATTCTTTGAGGGCACCAAAGAAACAGCATAAACACCAAGAGCATTGGCTGCTCTCCCAAAGGATTCAGCGTTGATTCCCAGCACCCATATGGTAGCTCACAGTCATCTGTGACTACAGTTCTGAGAGATCCTATGCCAGTTTCTGGCTTTCTTGAGTACCAGGCACATGATGCACAATTATATATTCAGGCAAAACATATATATACAAAGAGAATAATTTTTAAAATTTTAAATCAGTTAAGAATAACAAACTCACTCTCTTAATAAACATTACAAGATTTTTATTATTAAAAGCTTTAATTTCAAAACCCAAAAAGAGTCAGTGAGAAAAATGGCTGTTTCCGTAAGTCTTTTTAATATCTGGCATAAGAGAGGTGAGCTGGCATCTCTGTCTGCTTCTGTACTCAGTGTGTTCCCTTAGAACAAAGAATACCAGAGACAACAGAGCCTTGGTATTTGATAAAGCTCTCTTTATCTGGAAGACTGTCTGAAAAGAACACACTCTGAAGACTGCTATGCTAGATCATGAAGTACAATCAAGAATCCAGTGTTCTAGCCTTAGGAGGAAAAATCTGTGGTCATGGTGTAAGAGAGACAACATACTCAGTGTGCCGATTTTAGTGATAGATACTTCCAGGTTTGAATCCTAGCTTCTCAGCTTCTTATACAATAGAAGGGAGGACTTGGGAGACTACTGCACTACAAAACTCAGATCTATCCTTATATAGGGAATAGTTGCTGCCTTCCTGGGTTGTTGAAAGATAAAGAATTTTTCCACACTTCATTTTGACATAACTTTTGCCAAGGCTATGTAAGATATGTCCTGTTATCCTACGTTTTTGTTTGTTTATTTTGTTGTTGTTATTGTTGGTTTTTTTTTCCTCAGAGACCACCTGCCTCTGCCTCCCAAGTGCCGGGATTAAAAGCACGCACCACAATGCCCAGCTTCCTCTCTGTGTTTTCTATATCTCATTTTAAAAACTTAAATAGATATTTCAAAACAAAAATTTATGTCCCTGTTATGACAGCAAACCACTTGTCCAAAACTGAAGATGCAATTAAAAAAATATTAAAAGGCCAATTGCAGGGGCTGAAGTGATAAAGTTCAGAGTACCTGCTGCTCTTCCAAAGGATCCACGTTCAACTCTCAGCACCCACACAGCTGTTCACAGCCATCTGTACCCTCCTCTTCTGGCCTCCTCCAGCATGGCATGCACATGGTGCCAAAACACCCAGCTGCCTCTACCTCCTTTATGCCTGGTTCACTTTTTTTTTCCCCATTAAGCCTATTGCAAAGGGAAGTGAGTTGATTTTGTTACTGCATGGCCTGACAAAAACAACTTAACGAAAAGGTTATTCAATTTGGCCAATGTTTCAGAGGATGTATGTAGCCCATGGCTACTTGGTTCCATGGGTCCAGATTTATTACGAGATAGAACGTCACAGCAATAGGACAATGTGGCAAAGAGGTCTCTTCATAACAGGTAGAAAGTAGGAAGAGAAGGCATACAGGAAGAAACACTGGAAGATAGCCTACAGGAGCACATCTCAGGTGACCTACTTCCTCTCATCAAGCTCCATCTCCCTTTGAGGTTACCTAATAATGAGCCTATCAAATCACTAATGCACTCCTTATGTTAGAGTCCCCACGATCTAATTATCCCGAGATGTTCATAGACACACACAGAGGTATGCCTCACTAATCTCCTGGGGTTTCCTAATCCAATAATGCACACCATCAAGCCTTACCATCACAAGAAGCTGGTAGAAAAGCTTTCATAGCTGATTGGTGGTATATGGGTGGTGGTGGCACATGCCTTTAATCCCAGTACTCAGGAGGCAGATGCCTGAGATCTCTGAGCTTGAGGCCAGCCTAATCTAGAGTTTCCAGGATAGCTAGGGCTACACAAATAAACTTTCTGTCTTGCAAACAAAAACAACAACGAAAAGTCTTTCGTGACAATACTAAAGACTGTACCAGATGTAACTAGAAAAGGTCAAGGATTAAAAGAAAAAAATAGCTTTCCCATTGATATTCAAGTTAAAAACATCTCTGTGTGTTGTACGTGCACATGTGTGCATTTTCATGCACCAAACCCAGAACTCACCATTTTGACTAGGCTGGATGGTCACCATGCCCACAGGACCAGCTGTCTCTCCCCCTCATGATCTCTCCCCCTCACTGCTGGAGTCACGGGCATGTTCAGCCACGCTCCACTTTCCACATGAATGCTAGTGATTAGAAATCTTGTCTTTCTGCTTTCGAAGCAAGAGCTTTTTATCTTTTAAGCCACCTTCCCCTGATATTATACAAATTGACTTTGTACTATTATGTAAAATGACTTTGTCATTTTTCTTAAAAGAAATTAAGTTATCTAATTTACTACCTGCATCTTTGGAGTTAAAACTTCTTAAAAGGAACATCCTTGCTATGCCAGCCTGGTTTCCATAGTGAGTTCCAGGAAAGCCAGGGCCTCATAGAGAGACCCTATGTGAAACAAAACAAAACATATACAGGTTTTGCCTACATATATATATTTGTACACCACATGCATGCCAAGCTAGAGGAGGTCTTCATGTCACAAGGTTTACAAAAGAATAAACACTAGGACAGAATTAATCTTTTCCTCTCTACCTGCAAGCCACAGTTTTTAATTCATGCCCAAAGACTTGGTTGTATTCACTGGTGAGCACCAGGAAAGCTGTGCTCTGATTATGTTTAGCTCTTATGGAAGCATTAAGCATGTAGATGAGTTATGCCAACAAATGTTGAGTGAATTTTAAGAAGCTTATTTTTCACATGTGAAAATGTTATGCCTGTGCTGTGAATGTGAAGATTAGAGGTTCACCCAGGGTGTCTTTGTCTACTGCTTTCTACCTTATATTTTAGGCACTTCAAACTCATGGATTGGCTAAACTGGTCAGCCCCCCGAGACCCCAGGAATCTGCCTCTCTCAACAACCTGAGGTTTCAAGTGTGTACTGCATACCTCAATTTTCCTGTGACTGTTGAGGGGATCAGAGGTCAGACCTTACAACTACACAGCAAGCGCTTTTCTGACTGAGCCACCTCCTAGTTCCTTAAGTTTATCTTGTCTCACAGTGCGTTTGGAGCACTGTAGAAAAATACAAGAAAATGACAGTGTGACAGTGTTCAGAAGTGTGAGTGATCCTTTCCCGCTTGTTACTATTTTCCTGTAGGATCCCTTGAGAAGCAGACAACTTTCTTTGATGTGCAAGTTAAAAAAAAATCCTATGTGTGTGTGTGTGTGTGTGTGTGTGTGTGTGTGTGTGTGTGTGTAGCATGCCATTCTTAGCTATCTTAGTATCGCTGAGGACCTGAGAACACCTGAGAACCATTACAGAATGCCATCAGCACATTGGCTAGGAAGATGGCCAAGTTAATCTCAGCAGAATTTCATATGCTACCAATCAGAGCCTAGGCACCAGACACTCTTGTTAAGAGTGCAGGTTTTGATGAAATAGGACCAGGCATATGCACAGAGGAAGCCAATGCTTTAGGTCTATGGACCACATTTTGAGGGTCAAGAAATCAAGAGAAATGAATCTGTAATCAGTCATCTTTTAAAACTTGACACTCTGTCTGGAGGTCCATTTTCAGTTTCAAGTTATGTACTCTGGCTGCCAACCTGCTGATGTAGTTAGAGACAAGCTTTAACATGATGGGCAGGAATAAAAGTATTCCTAGGACAAAAGGGGCTAGCCTGATCAAGCTATATATGCCATTCTTGAGGTTTGACCAAAATAGAAATACTGACCTTAAGCCTTTGACTATCTGGGTTTATTGTCTTGCTTGTTCCATGACTATTTGCATCTATTGTATTGCTCGTTCCTCAACCTAGAACTGACCTTAATACTTGCATGTAATTTAAACAGAATAAAAGCAAAAAAGGAGGAGGAGGAGGGATGGGATAGGGGATTAATGGGGGAGGGGAGGATAGAGAAAGGGGATAACATCCGAAATGTAAATAAATAAAATATCGAATAAAAAAAAAACCTTGACACTCAAAAGGCAGGGTCCAAGGAGAAACAGGACATAGTGCAGCAGTCATAGGTAATCTTCTAGAGAATATAGATACACTCTTTAAAAATATTTCCTGCTCACCACTTGCTACATGTATACTGTTTTCCAATATTTAAATGATTGCGTCTCTTCTCTTAAAGTTGTGTCTGAGGCCTAAGACCAGAGTGTTGAGTACACCTTTTGGGCTTTATGAGTTTGGGTAATGGCTTTAACTCTTAACACATGGTTAGACTATTTGACTTAGCACGAGGCACCAGTAAGATGTGATTAAAAGACTTCTGCTTTGTAGAATTTTATTAGGATGAACTGGGAACACTCCTGAGTCATGGTGGGATCTCTGTGAGCACTGTTTACTCCCCTTAGATGTTGCCAAGAAAGGTTCTAAGTCATATATTAAAGAGGGTAGAGAAGCACACGCTGATCCCCAGCCTCAGAGTGATTTAAAGCTGCAAACTTCCTTCAGTGGAGAACAGTGACTTCAGCTTACCAGCCTCAGTGTTTGCAAATAGTGTTTAAGACACTGGCTATTCCTTCATAATTAAAACAAAGATTATTCTGCATTTAAAATCGTTTTTAGGTGCACCCACACTTCACATCCGAAAATAAGTTGCCATGACAGCCATTTAATTAATCTGATCATGAACATCTCTTGAGCCCCAAAAGGCAGGGTGGATCTTAGGAGCTAGAAATCAGGTCATATTTTTGACACTCATTATCCCTGAAATACTCAGAGAACCTTTAGGTCTGGCTGCTTGATATTCTTTTCAATAAATAAATGTGGCCTTTATTTCAAAAAGTGTTTTAATTTCTGGATTGACAATTGTGAATTATCAAAAAAAAAAAAAAAGAAAGAAAAGAAAAAGGAAGAAGCTCCAGTTTTAATTGGACTATAGTAGCTGGTGAGTAATTGCTAGGTGGAGAAGAAGAAAATGTGGAGACCTAAGTTTCTTCTATCATTTCTGAGGTACACCATAAAGCCTTAGCCCTAACAAAAACTCCAAAGGCCAGAGACAATTCTTGTTAGTGAGTATATGTTAGACAGCTGCCCCTCGGAGAAAAGGTAAACCCTCTTATCTATCTCCACACCACTGGACGGCCTTATGACTGGCCTGGAATATAAGAGAAACAAAAGGACCATCTTACTGTCATCATGGAATCCTGGAACCAAAGGGACAAGAGAGAAAGGGAACGGGATATAGTAACTCAGTGACTGGAAATCAGTGAAATTGGAAGTGACATCTGCAGTGGCTGTGAGGTGGGGGTCTGAACGGGCCTAAGGACAGCCCTCACTGGACCAGGGGACGGAGGTGCCCACCAAGGTGAAAGGACAAGCTTTGCATTTGCCACAAATCTTTTATTGTTTGTCATTGACTAGCCCACTGCTGTTAATAGAACACTCATGGCCCAAACTACTTTGTGCAAATTAACTTTCAGAACAACTAAAATGTTTAATTTTTTTAATCATAAATAGTATCAATGGGATATTTTCTAATATATTTTTATATACCTCTTGAATTGCATATGGAACCTAGTTTGTGCTTTCCTTGGTGACTCATGGGTTCACCATATTTTGCTTTTTATCTAGGGCTGACAGATAAAATACAAACATTAAGCAAAATTTGACTTTCAGCTAAATACATAATATTTTGTCACACTTGTAATATAAAAAAATTATTTCTTGTTTGTCTGAAATTCAAATTTAACTGGCCTTTTTTTTTAATTTCTGAAACCTGGTCACTCCACTATGACATGGTGCTGTTATAATCCAGCAATGTTTCCAATGCAGTTGAGTTATTGCAGGACCAATTGTCCTGACAGGTAGGCGTCTCAAGGCTACTGTACTTCTTAAACTGCAGTTATTTTTACAGACTCTTTCTTGTAACAAGGGTGTTATGCTTTCAGTTTCCCTCTCCTTTTTAATTCTGTTAATTCGTTTAGACAAAGAGTAAATATAGTTTCTGAGCAATGAGAAAGATGTTTGTGAATACATACTTGACAGTAGTATGCAAATTTTAAGACAAGAGCTTCACAAAATCTTAGTTTGACTTCTCAGAGAGTAGCCAGTGGCTTAAGAGTCCCCTTGGCTAAGTAAATCACAGCTTATTCTGTGTGTGTGTGTGTGTGTGTGTGTGTGTGTGTGTGTGTGTGTATTAGACATTGTACAAAGAAAAATCAGCCTCTGACGACGATATTAAAACTGGATGTAGAGAATCTATGATTGTGGATGACATTGTTGGTAGTTTTTAGAAAGAGCCAGGAAGATACAGATCTAGCCTAACAGATAATTTGTCTTAGGGCTGGGGACTGCACAGGGGTCAACTTTTTAAAATTATTGTCAGAAGTGGATGGTTCAGCATAATGAGTTTTTATTTTAGGATGGTGGAGCAAAAATGTTATAAGTTCAGTAGAAATTTTACTTTTTAAAATCTTTCCTCTAAGCCGGGCTGTGGTGGCGCACACCTTTAATCCCAGCACTTGGGAGGCAGAGGCAGGCGGATTTCTGAGTTTGAGGCCAGCCTGGTCTACCGAGTGAGTTCCAGGACAGCCAGGGCTACACAGAGAAACCCTGTCTCGAAAAACCAAAGAAAAGAAAAGAAAAAAAATCTTTTCTCTAGTACAACACTCTTAGTTTGTCTATGATTGGGAACAGAACAAATGATTCACATAATACAGTGTTAGCTGGCTACTGGGTAGGTGGGTTAGGGTCATTAAATACAGTTTTGACTTACATTTTCAACTTACAGATGTAGTGGGACAGTCCTAGCAGCTGTTTGTATTCTAATTATTTTATGATCTATTCAATCAACTAAAACTATTTACCATATTCTAACAACACAAATAAAAATTAGTCATCATATTTGTAACACAAAATACTGTGCATTACAGATACAGTGCTCAGAGGAGACTCAAGTAGAACCTTTGGTGAAAGAGTTACAAAGTCTATTCTTCCACAAATACACTCATTTTCGCAATGATTTTTTTTCTGTCCTAGGCAATGCTTGCTCTGTATGTAGACTTGAAGCACCTTCTGAATTAGAATTGCTGTTCCTGATGCTAGGCTTATCATTATTCAAACTGTATGAAAAGTTAGCAAACATTTCTCATCTCCTATACTTGCATTTATTTTTATTATTTTATTTCATGTAAGAAAATTGTTTGAAAACGATTTATGGTAGGAAGAGGATCTTGAGGTTCCAAGTGGTGAGGTCTTGTGTTTTCTATGTCTGCTTTTACTGACATTAATCAAAGAATGCCTTGTCAGAGTCAGATTCCGAAGACTGTATCAGGAGTTGTTATAAAGTCTAATACTGGGGCTAGACAGATGGCTCAGCAACTAAGAACACAGACTGCTTTGCCAGAGGACTTAGGTTCAATTCCCGGTACCCACGTGGCAGCTCACAACTGTAACTTTAGTTCTAGGGGATCAGCATCCTCACAGAGACACAACAATGCACAGGGAACTAAAATAGAAATACAAAAAGCATTAAAAAGTAAGAAAGTCTAATACCAAGCAAGGATCAGAATCTCAGATCTTGGTAAAAGCAATGTGATCTCTGCTTAGACTTGGGAGATTATGGGTCTCAGAAGAGAATTGGTACATGGTGACAGAAGTACCCTATATATAACAAGCCTGTAAAACTTGCCTGTACTCACCACCAGAGCCACCCTAGCTGGGAGGTCACAGGAACCTATAACTGCACTATATATTCAGATTCATGTAACCCTTCTTAACTTACTGTGTCAGTTTTCTTTTTCCTTTTGATGCAAAACCTCAAAATTTGCTTCAAAATTATGTTAAAACTGAATAGTTTTTTTTTTTTTCCCGAGACAGGGTTTCTCTGTGTAGTCCTGGCTGTCCTGGAACTCACTCTGTAGACCAGGCTAGCCTCGAACTCAGAAATCCGCCTGCCTCTGCCTCCCAAGTGCTGGGACTAAAGGCATACGCCACCACTGCCCGGCTAAAATTGAATAGATTTTAAGAGTTGTATTTATTTTCTTTTTTTTTTTTTTTGGCCTTAGAATTACTTTTGTAGGTTTTTCTCTGAAAGCTTTTTGCTACTCTGAAAGACTCATTAAACCATGTTAGAAGATATCTAAGGATAATGTGGGCTATTGAGAGGACAGAGTGGTTTAAAAAAAAAACAATTAAGAAATAACCAATGGAAATTTTTTAAGTGTAGGAGCAAAAGATCCCTTAGCAGACTTTTTTTTTTTTTTTTCAATGTGTTGAGGATAACCTGAAGGTTTATAGACAAGAATCTCAAGCTTGAGGCACTGAGGAAGGGTTATTGTCTTAGTCACTATGCCTTTGCTGTGAAGAGACACCATGACCATGGCAACTTTTATAAAAGAAAGCATTTAATTAGTGACTTGCTTACAGTTTCAGAGGTTTAGTCCATCGTCATCATGGCAGGAGCATAGCAGGCATAATGCTGGAGTCGTAGTTGAGAGCTATATCCTGGCTGGCAGGCACAGAAAAAGAAATGCTGGGTTAGATATCTTCTTTTGAACACCTCAAGGCATTCTCCCAGTGACAAGGCCTCACCTTCTAATCCTTCCAATCTTTTCAAAGAGTTCCACTCCCTGCTGAGAGCCATTCTCATCTGCATTGCCACAAAGTTGCTATTGGGTCAAGGATGAGCTTGAACTCCTGAACCTCCTGTAGGCCATATAAGCTTAGAGCAGCAGACCTAAAGAAGAGAGAATTACTGTTGCTGTTAAGAGTTCCCAACTTTCCAACAGAAACTGCCCCAGGCATGTTTAAATTTAAAACAGAGAAAACAAAGAGTTTAGGGAAACCCAGACTACTATAAACACACCAATTAAAAATATAGAAAGAAAACCTAGAAAAACTTACTGTACAAGCTATGTCAAAACTGAATGTCACCCTATATGGAACCCTGGTACCAGGAAAGGGAAATAATACCTAATGCACACAGGGCATCAGGAGCTACAAAAAACAAACAAACAAGCAAACCAAACCCTGAATCAAAGTAATTAATGTAGTGGCTTGAATAAGAATTGGCACTCAGGCTCATAGGTTGAATATTTGTTTTACAGTTGGTGGACTATTTAGGAAGGTAGGAAGTATGCCCTGGTTGGAGCTCATTCTCTCTCTCTCTCCCGCTCCCCCTCTCTCCCTTTCTCTCCTTCCTGCCTCCAGATTAGGATGTAAGCTCTCAGCTACAACCATGCCATGTTTCCCTCCATGATAATTGTGGACTAACTCTCTGAAGCTATAAGCAAGTCTCCAGTTAAATGCTTTATCTTATACGTATCCTTGAGCATGGTGTCTCTTCACAGCCACACAACAGTTAGGAAAAACAACTAACAAATTTCAAAAATAACAGATAACAAGGAACAAAAGACAGAAGCAATAATGAGCAAACCAGGCTAGCTATATTGACATTCCCAGAGAGAGTATCTAACACTGGTAATCCTTACTATTGCTCTTTTTCTGACTTCTACACAATTGCTTTTATTTATCCTACTGAATTTCCTGTTTATTTTTAACATTAGCCCAAAACGCAATTTGTGTTACGGCATGTTCATACCTAATTTGTTTCTGTTCATTCCTCCAGGCCATGTACCCCGGGAAGTTGCCTTTCTGCTTCATGTCACAAATATTCTATTACCCTTCCCCTCTTCCACACAACCTCAATGTCCTGTCTCATGGTTCCCTTTTTACTTCCATGCTACCTATGGTCAAACCTTAATGAACAAAAGAATTCTGAGGGCTTGTTTGATCCCTGGCAACAAACAAATGGAGTATGATACATGCCTGCAATCTTAATCTTAGTCTCAGGAGGTAGAGGTGGGAGGTTCAGAAGTTCAAGGTCATCTTTGGCTACACAGTGAATTTGATATCAGACCTTATTTCCAAAAGAAAAAAAAAAGTCAAGAATCTTTCTTATTCTGCTCTTTTACATAAAATATGAACAGTCAATTGGTTTCAGCATAATAACAGGTCTCCTGGAGTGTTTGGAACTTAATAAATACTTCCTTAGTACATGTCTTAGTTAAGTGATTGTTTCATAGAATGTTGGTCTTAGCTGGGCAGTGGTGGCACGCGCCTTTAATCCCAGCACTTGGAAGGCAGGCAGATTTCTGAGTTCGAGGCCGGCGTAGTCTACCAAGTGAGTTCCAGGACAGCCAGGGCTACACAGAAAAACACTGTCTTGAAAAAAAAAAAAAAGAATGTTGGTCTTTCTAAAAAGATACTTTCTAAGAACTATATTCTAAATTAAGCACAGCACAGTTGCTTACACAGTGTGATCAAGAAGGCTGATCTTTGTGGTGTTGAACAATTCTAAACAAATGGATATATAGCAAGTTATTGTCCAAAGCAACTATAAAGTAGCTACATATGTTGATTTCTGAGTAAACAGAAAGTGAGTATTAGTCATATAATATTTACAATCATATGATAGTCATAAAATATTGGTGGCAAGCTAGCATCCACAGGCAGAAAATATAAAGTATCTGTATAAATTACTTCACCAATGCTGCAATCGATCCCTATTCTAGATATTTGGTTAAAAAACAAATTTTAGATTTCTTTTAACTTGGCTTATAATATGGGTCCTGCCCCCTACACGTTTATTTGTTTGCCTTTTTGTAGACCCCACCCAGCCTTCCAAACTCAACAAATTTCTGGTGTTGATAAGTTTCTTACTCATAGTAAAATAATTGACTTTGTGCTCATTTTCAGCTTTGCAGAATTTAATAAGCATAAAAAAGTAGCTATCTGAGAAGCACAAAGCATAGGCTTCAAAGATCCTGTAATCTGATATTATTATTGTTGTTCTGTCTCGAGGTCCCAAATTGGTGTTTTCATTACTTCCTATCCCCTCCATGTGATAGATTTGGTTTTTGGTGCTCTTGACAGCTAAATTAATTTCTCTCCGACTATTAGATTGGTTCTTTGTTATATCCCGTTTAAGTCACTATGCCAAATCTTAAACAGGGTCTTTAAATTGTTTAGCTTGCTTTTCCTACGGGTTTGCTTCCTCTTCCCCACTGTCTCAGAGGCTCTCCTTTCTCTTCCTTACATCTTTTTTTTTTTTAAACTCTCTTACTTCTGAGGGGGTATTTAAATTCCAACCCGGAACTTGGGATCGCGCGCCTTGGATGACGGGAGTCGTAGTTTCTGTGACTTCTGGGTAACCGCCTTTCAGGCCGATTCCTACCCTTAGCGAAACCCCACAAATCCCAGAATGCACTCTGGCGAGCCCGCCCCCCGTGCGCAGGCGCCCTGGGGCCGCAGGATTTGAATCGGCGGCGTTGTTATTGACGCCATATTGGGGCCGGCGGCGGGTGGCAGAGTTGGTCCGTGGTGAAGAGAGGGTCGAGTGCATTGCCTAGCTCTGTGCGGCCGAGCTACCTCTCAGCTCCCGCGTGTTGCCGCCGCTCACGAGCTTCTATCTGCACCGGCGTGTTGGGGATCGCGTTTCGGTCGCTCCTCTGGCCGGGTCCACTTCCGAAGGGAGCCGGTCACCGCGCAGGAGCCTCGGCGCGCTCAGCCCGAGCGCACGGCGGGGGCGGCCCGGCCTCTCGGGAGCGGCCCCGAGCCGGCGGCGCGACCCTCGCGCCTCGCCCGCCTGCCCTGTCGCGGCTCCGCTGTCCCGGGCCCCACACCCACCGGGCACCTCGGAGGGCCCGTTTGCCCCCGTCCTTCCCGGCCCCGCCCGAGCCGGGCCTCGGCTACCCGCCGCCATGGCGTGCGGAGCCACTCTGAAAAGGACTCTGGATTTCGACCCACTGCTAAGCCCCGCATCTCCGAAGCGGAGGCGGTGCGCGCCTTTGTCGGCACCGGCTTCGGCTGCCGCCTCCCCTGCCGCCGCTACCGCCGCCGCCGCTGCCTCGGCCGCGGCCGCCTCGCCGCAGAAGTATCTCCGGATGGAGCCTTCCCCCTTCGGCGATGTCTCCTCCCGTCTCACCACAGGTGGGCCTCGGCCCGCGGGGTTGCCGGGGTGGGCTGCGGCTGGGCGCTTGGGTGCGGACACAAAGGGAAGGGCCTGAACCAAGGTGGGGGTGGTGTCGGCAGGTTGGGTGGGTAGGAGTCGGGTTGGCCGGTATTGTGGGGTACCTCATTGTGAGGCAGATCATTTGGGGCAGGATCACTGGAATCGTTTCCTTATGTAGAGACCCAGCGGAAATGATCAGAGAGGGTGATATTATTCATAAGTCAGGCGAGAGAAGGGTCACATTTCACCCGAATCTCCGGGTCTCTTGGGCTGAATCGATTGGTTGCAGCTATTAACTCGGTGACTGAGTGGTTTGAGGCGAGAAGGCAGCCCCTCCTCCATTTTAGACTTGGCTGGTTTTAGTATAGAAGGGGTGGGGTTTGGAGGGGGATGGATGTCACTGGGGCGAGTTGTAGGCCTGTCATTAATCACCCACAAGAACGCCACTTTGGCTGAGTCAAGACCTGTTTCCCTAGCAGGGTCAACAACAAAGCAAATGTTCTTCCCGAGTACTGTAATGTGATCTCACTATGCGTCTAGTCCTTAAGAAATCTTGAACTTTTAATGAAGAGCAAGGTGTACTTCAGATTGAGACTGACTAGTTTATTTGTAAATGCTTTAGCTATCCCAACGACGTATGTTGGGAGAAAATAACCTAGCCTCGAGAGTAACGAATAAATCAAGATTCCAGTGGACTTCAGACTTGCCTTGAAACATTCTCTGAAAATATCTGCCGGGTTGTACCTTTGATTACTTTTGTACACTAAATGTGTACTTAGGGATTTTCTCCCCTCTTGCATTTGGAAATCTTTGTGTGCCACCGGCACAATCTTAGGGTAGACTTTAATGGACTTGAAGTGTAAGTCTGTTTCCTTTGTGTGTGGCATGCAAAGATTTGTGAGTGTGTGTGCGCGCCTGTGTGTGCAAGCTCTTAGTGATAGTATCATCCTTAAAGCCTTTGATTAGCTTAAATTTTTTTTTCTTAGTAACTCATTTTAAAAAGATGGGAACAATAGACTTCTGTATTTGTTAACACCCATATGAAATTGACTGTACCATGTTTTTTTTTTCTTAATGTCACATTTAAATATTCATACCCAAATCCATGGTGAACCCCAGTTACCTATTCTTGAATCTACCTATGTAGATTAAATTTTTGATCTAACGTAGCCCAATGCAGTTTTAAGAGTTGTAGTCACTTTTCATACGAATTCCAAGAAGTTTACGTGAAGTTTACGTGACGATCATACCTAAACTGTCCCTCCCCCTTATATGTGTATTAAGGCACTGACTGGTTTGTTAGAGGAATCGTTCTCAATCTGTGGGTAGTGACCCCTAGATCGGATATCTACATTACGACTAGCAAAATTACAGTTATGAAGTAGCAACAATAATGTTATGGTTGGGGTCTCCACAGCATGAGGTACTGTGTTACAGGGTAGGCTCATTAGAAGGGTTGAGAACCCACTGCTTTAGACATTACTGAAAAACAAGGGAACAAAATAAAGAATGAATTCTTTGGGGCAGACATCTTTGTCTTTAATGAAATGCCATCTTTGAACATTGAAATGGTGTCCAATCTACTAATGAGGCCATTTCAGAATAGCTGTAATTAGCACTAAATTTCATTGAAGCTAGTGTCAGGTTTGAGAGTTAACAATATATACCTATGCAGTTGAA
The DNA here is from genome assembly GCA_030674055.1 of Rhabdomys pumilio. NCBI lineage: Eukaryota > Metazoa > Chordata > Mammalia > Rodentia > Muridae > Rhabdomys > Rhabdomys pumilio. The sequence continues at coordinate 103,072,456 of JANHMN010000004.1, read as the reverse complement.
ATAATCTTGAACACTAAAACAGCATGGAGCTATGACATCTTCCTTTACTTAAAGTGAGCTTGTTCAGAAACTAATGATCCTCTTCAGTCTTTTGTGTCAGTGCTGTGTTGTAGAGTGGTTAACAGTCTTCATTCCTCATTCTCTCACATCTCAATTCGTACATTAGTAAAATTATTAGGATTGTTAGTCTTTTAGCTAGCTGATACAGTCTGATCACATCTTGAAACCTAAAATTACATGCTAATTGATATTTTTAGAGTTTGCTAAATACTAAGTTGGCATTTCAGTTAATTTGAATATTAATATAGAAGATTAGCTTCTTGAAAAATGAGAGATTGCTAAAGTTTAAATTTACTAAAATGTACATATTTACTGTAATTTTTTTGTTTTTTTTTGGTTTTTCGAGACAGGGTTTCTCTGTGTAGCCCTGGCTGTCCTGGAACTCACTCTGTAGACCAGGTTGGCCTTGAACTCAGAAATCCACCTGCCTTTGCCTCCCAAGTGCTGGGATCAAAGGCGTGCGCCACCACCGCCCGGCAACTGTAATTTTTAGTGACGCAGTAAATGTGTGGTTGAACCTTTTTAGGTTAAAACTAAAGACCTGGAAGTTTATGCAGAGTATGTAGTGTGTCATTATTCTATTTCAGGTACTCCATGTTTTCTTCTGATAGTGTTGAGGTCTTGATGTGGCATATTAGTAGCTTCAAGAACTTCGGCACTGTTCTAAACGCTGTTAGTTTAGACATTCCAGGAAGGTGATTCCAAACTTTGATATGACTACTCTTATTTAAATCAATATTTTCAAACTTCCAACTTAATACTAGAGAAGAGGGCTAGTTGCTTTCTTACCCTCAATACTTGAAACTCTTATTATGTTAATTAACAGTGGCTTCTCTTCTTGCCCCTTTTCAATTTATCATGTCTCAAACATGATTTTTGGTGGACCTGGGTTACTAGTTCAGGACTGTACTCTAAGATAGGTTTGACAAACTGTGGCCATGTGTTTGTACAGTCTTGGAGGTAAGAATTTTTAACTACATTTTTTTAAATGGCTGGAAAAAAATAAAAATGATCATTTCATCATGGTGAAGATTCAAAAATGAAATGTCAGTGCCACGAAAAACAATCATTTGGATGCAGTTGTGCCTGTCCTCCTTTAAAGTTTAAAGTCCACTGCAGGTTATCTTGGTAAGCTTGTGGAGAGAGTATGTTCCCAGAATTCATATTTATTGTCTGGTCTTTTACCAAAAATAAAATAAAATAAATGAATGAATAGGCGGTGTGTGTGCACTGGTTTGGTTTAGGATTTTAATTTAATGATGCTTAAAATACTTCTTAGTGTATCAAAGGATGGTGGATGATGAGTAAGGGAGGGTTGAGAGAGAAGCATTTAAATGAGGTTAAGCAAATGAATGTGTCAAGGGTATTGGTGTGTGAGAGAGGGGTTGGTACTGGTCTTATGACAGATCCTTGGCTAGCCAAGAACTCCTGGGTCTTGGCCTGCTTTTGCATCTCAAGTGCTGGGATTAAAGGATATGTGCCACCCTGCCCTGCCTTAAGACTTTAAGAATGTATTTTTTCTAAGTACCTAACTTCCCAGATCCATCTTGCCCACCTTTTCCTGCTTCTCAATTTCATGTTCTCCCTACTTCCTTCCCTCCCTCCTAAAATAACTTTAAGTCCCAATTTTGTTGCCTGTGTATCATGGATTTGGGGTCATCCATTAGAGCATGGCTGACCTACAAAGAGCTTTAAGAAAATTTACTGTTGCTCCCTCAGATGCCATCAACTGTCCTCAGCTAAGGATGGGGGTCTTGTATATAAATGTGGACAGGCAGCCACTATTCATGAGCTGTAAATTCATGAGTGCTTCAGAATGTCATGTCCAGAAGACACTGGTGCTGACACCTGGCTCTTTTTCTGCCTCAAACTACCCTCTAAATTTGTATCTCTGCACTTATTTATTTAGAGGGTAGTTCAATACCATGTCTATATAACTAATAGTAGTAGTGAGCTCACCCCTGGAGCCCAGGAATGCTCCAGCCATGGGTTGTTGGCTAGGCTTACAGTATCAAGCATGTATTTCTGCCTTGGAACAGGCAGAACTCATAAACCCAACCAGAAAGCAGGACATTTACCCCTGTGACATTTGTGACACTATTGCACTCTTGGGCCTGTCATGGTAAACTGATCATTTTTGTAGCTCAAGAGAAGTCACAATTGGGTAAGGCTTGTTGGGATGAATTTTCTTTCGTAGTGTTTCATAGCAAAACACCTGGGACTGTGGGAGCTAACTAAAAGGGGGGCTTCTTGTCAGTCCCAGCTTGTTCCATGTGACCAGACTACGTGCTGTCCTCAGCAATAGAATCCTAACCATCAAGTTCTGGAGGGCAACCTAAGACATTAACACCCCTGACCAACAGCTTGAGGGGCTGTACCTATCTCAATACTGGCACTGACTGGGCTTTTTATTTGTCTGTCTGTCTGTCTAATATGTAACCAAAAGACTGTCCTTGCATTGTCAAGAAAGAAGTTGTTTTTGACATGTACCATTGTTAAGAGGTTGCCAGGACTGTCAGTCAAATCTAACACATTGTTTTCATAATTATACTATGAATCAATGGTCTTATGAATGGCCTTCTGTAGAGGCTGACTTATTTGTGAGTTGGCTAGTTAACATTAATGTGATCATTGTAGCTTGCTTGGTACCACTGCTGTAGTTTGTTTTAGGAACTGAGTTGGATGAAGAGTTAAATTCCATTGTAAGAACTCACTGTATTTGTTGGAAACTTTCCATTAAAAAATGGAAACTACAGCTTGTGAATGGAGAATAGATTGTTCACTAGACAGTGATACGTGCTTCCAAATGGAGACAACAGCTGGTTTAAAGGAAATACAAATGGTTCTAGGCAAACAAATGATATGTCTGTTGGAGAAGGCAGTATCTAACTTCAGATGTCATTTTATTGAGCCAGAAGTGTCTTTTAATATTTGTGGTTATTTAGACAGCTGTTAAATCACTTCTAGTTTCTCAGTGGATTTGGCAAATAAATGCCTTTAGCAGTGGTCTTTGTGCTATGGATTGTAAACCTGATTTGAAATGTGTAGCTCCAGTTAAAATTGTGCATTAGAATCCTGTTAGTTGGAATTGGCATGTTGGTTCAGTGGTAGTAGATTGCTTGACTAGCACAAATCTCCCTAAATTTGATCCTAATACTTGTTTAAAAAAAAGTGGCGGGGGGTGGGGGGCAAGAAAAAAGCGTTAGGTTTATGACCATTAAAGAACAGCCCAGTCAGTGCATTATTCATTTTAACTTTTTAAAGTGTGTGTGTGTGGGGGGGGGGGTGGACCCTGAAACTTAACCATACAGAAGCACAAGCTAACTTCTTGTAGAGATGCTTCTAGCAATCCACAGAGATGGTCTTCAGCTTTTGAGTGGCTTTGTTGTTACTTGGGTATGTTTTTCCTATTGTTAAGATAGTCCAGGAAAAAGGGGGTAGTAATACTTTTGAAAGGTTGGAAATAACAGATTCAGGGCTGATTAGATGGCTCAGCCAATAAAAGTGCTTACTGCCAAGCCTGAGGGCCCTTGAGTTTGATCACTGGAACCTACATGGTAGAAAGAGAGACCAACTCCAAAGGCTGTTGTGTGACTTTCACCTATGCACTGTGGCAAGTGTATACCTGTGGATGTGTAAGCAAATGCACAAACACAAGATAAACTATGATGAAGTATAAAAGAAAAATTCAGAGTCTAGTAGTGACAATATTTTACTATTTGAAAAGAAAAATTAAAAATACAAACGGATAGTAAGAGTAGAGGTCGGGCTCCTTGGAGAGTTGTTTGATAACAGGGTTAGGGATGAGTACGGTAACTAAATGAATCAGAATTCTGTGGTCTTTGTAGTCTTTGTGTTTAATAGTGTCCAGTACTGTTGGCCTGTGCATATGAGAAATTTAATAAATTTTGATTTGATAAGACTATCAACTTTAAGAAGGGAAATACTCCAGCCTATTTGGACATGTCTACCATCTGCAGATGACTGCTCTATACTTTGATTGCTGAATATAGCAATTCTAGAACTCAATTTATCCCAACTTTCTATTCATATCTGAGAGATCCACTAAGGGTCTAAAATAGGTCCCTGAATTTTTAGGGTGGATGTGGGTCAGATGAGACGGATACCAACTTTGAAAATAGCTTCAGGGTTAATAAAGTTAACTGGTTAGTATCTTACCACAAAGCTTTAAAATGTTGAATTTATTTGTTAGGTATTTGACTTGACATTTCCCAGATTTTTTAGATGTGCTGCAATTAGAGAAACAATGGATTGCAGTTCTGTATCTTTTTTTTTTTTTTTTTTTTTTTTTTTTAAGACTATTGTGTGACCCTGTAGTTATACTATTTTATGAGCAAAGTACTAATTGAGTTGTAACAATTACTGCAGTGAAAAATTTAAACAATGTTTCTGGGTACTAGTGTTTTTTAAAAGAAGTACTTATGTTATGTTTGTGAGTGTTTATAAATGTGCACTACACACATACAGTGTCCATGGAAGTTAAAGAGGGCATCACACCCCGTAGAACTGGAGTTAGCGATGTTTGTGAGTAGGTGCTGGGAATGGAACCCCAGTCTTCTGTAAGAGCAACAGTGTTCTTAACTGCAGAGCTGTTTCTCCAGCCCCAGGATATTACTTCTTAATGTTCCCTCATATTCCTCCTGGGTGGTGAATAAGGGCTTCCAGCATTATAATATTTTAGATAGTCTTATTTGGGGAAATCTTGCCAGTGTCAGAGATTTGCTTACTCCACAAATTATTTTGATATGTGTGCACTGGCTTTTAGCATTCGTTTTTGCTAATACTTATAAACACCTCAAGAAAATATGAATGAAAATAGATTAGGGATGAGTTTGGGAGAACTGTTCTCTTTTTTCATTATTTATTTGTTTATTTATTGAGACAGGGTCTCTACAGAGCTCTTATTGTTCTGGAACTCACTATATAGATCCAATTGAGCTGGGGTTAAAGACCACAATGCCCAACCTGTTTTTGCTTTTAAAATGAGATGGTGCTGGTGTGGTAGCACAGGGTTGAAGCAGGGTGATCACCTGAGTTTGGGATGCATATTGAGATCCTGCTTCAAGAGTGCTGTGAGCAGCATAAGACAACCTTAGCAGTGGAATCAAATGTCAAGTGTCTCAAGTATCAGCCCTGTCCCTAAGAGACTACCTAATGCTAAAATGTTGTTACCTGGAAGAACTTTTCTGAGTGGTGTAATTGAAACTATAGATAATAGCTGTATAGCAGGACAGAGTAAATGGGCATTGACTGTACTATCCTTCAGTGGCTTAGTGTGAAATAGTACACTACTGGTATTGTGATATGCAGCAGTGCTTATGTACTGGTTTAATTAATACTTTAAAACAGCAACAGAACACTCCCTTGAACATAGATGCCTATCCTAAGAGGAGGCAGTTTTAATATATATTCTTTATACTGCTGGTGTAGTGGGAACTTAAGTCAGTCAACTATCTGGATAGAAGTAATGTACATAGTAGAATATTGATTGAGTGTGGGAAATCTGGGAAGAGGTATTTATCAGCTTCAATACTGTTTAACTCCTGAACTGAAATATATCAGACCAGTTTAGTGGGTTTTGACTTGTGCTGCTAGGATCTTGTGTAAGTTAGATCACTGGCTGCACAACATTGTTGATCATGTGCTATTGGTATTAGAGCATTTGAGGGCAAGTATAGCTTAGGTGAGTTAATTGCATCCTAGCAGATGTGTAAAACAGTCCAGGCAGTGACGTTAGGAATTCTTACAGTATCACTGTCAAACACCACTCCTAAGTATTACCAAAGATGTGAAAGCGTCCTCAGACTAGAACTTGAATTTAGTAGTTTTATTGGAAACAGTCTGAAAGGCCAGTAACAGGAACTGGATAAATGTATAATCAACAGTTAACAATAGGAAGAAACTGATTGATGCAGTGTACATGAATTCCAAGCATATTTAGTACAATGAGGACAAAAAGTCACTATACTATACTATACTATACTGTACTGTACTATACTATACTATACTGCTTAGGAGTGATAACAGGAAACATGTATTTGTCATAGCATGGGTGCAGTTTAAAAATGTTTGCACTGTTTGTGGTTGTGAAGTCCACTTATACAGGAGGCTAAATGTAGTGACACCGTGTGAGTATTGGCTGATTGAAGACTGGAGAGGTAGGGGTGTGTGTGTGTGATGTAAAAAGACATAATAAATTTTTAGAGTAGTGAAAGTTGTGGCTTTACATTAAATTTAAATTGATAAGTCATAATTTTAAAATTATACCTCAAATTATTTTTTTGTTTCCCTTTTGAGACTGGCTCACTGTGTAGCCTGGAACTCACTAGGTAGACTGCCCTTTTCACACAAGTGCTGGGATTAAGGGTTTTGCACCACTATGTTGTATCAATTGGACTGGGGCTTAAAATAAATAGTTTTACTGAATTTTAGTCTTGGCTTTGTTTCAAGCATTCTCTTTATGGTACAGTTTAGCTTGGCCTTCATTAACTTGGTAGTGGAGTTTAGAACTAGATGCAGTGATTCTCAGCCTGTGGGTGGTGACCCATGGGGAGGGGGGTCTCCATGTCAGATATCTTACAGATCAGGTACTTACATTCCAATTATTGACAGTAGCAGAATTACAGTTATGTAGTAATAACACAATAATTTTATGGTAGCAGGTTAGCAGACCATGAAGCGCTATATTAAAGGGTCACAGCATTAGGAAGGGTGAGAACCCCTCACAGAGGAAGACAAGTTAATTTTAGGAGCAATGGCTTTGTAGTGATCATGTAAAAGTCACAAAGAGGTGGTAGATGTTAAAGTCAAGCCACTCTAAGCTACTGTAGTACATTTTGAAGCTTCTGGCTGTAAATAAGCTTTAACATGTTTTGAATGACATTTGTCATTCATATTACAGATCAAAATATCATTAGCTTAAAGCCTTTTAGAATATTGTTAAGAAGAGATTAGTTTTTTATTTTTGTCTTTTTTTTTTTTTTTAATGAAGACACTGTGCTTGTTGGTAACAGGATATTCCAGTTTTATCAGATCCTTCTGATGAATGCTAGGAAACTATTCATACCAAGACAAACCTACATGACCATAATTTTATTTCATACTGCAGCTGTTTACTTAAGTGGAAAAGACTAAAATTGACCATCAGCTGTACAAAAAAATAAAAATAAAAAATTAGCATTTTGAAAAAGGTTAAACAGTTAAACATAGCTATCCTGAAGTTAATCGTATGTAATTTTATATCTGAACTGTACATTCACATGCATTTTGAGTGTGTTTGTGTGTACATAAAAACACACATACTCTTAAATGACAGAATTAATGATATCTTGACTAAATTCATTTATCATTTGAATTTCTTTTTCTTTTGGTTACAGTAGAATTGGCAGCATCTAAAGTGTTTAAAGCTAAAAAAAAGGAGGAGTGGAAAGATGGCTTGGTGGTTGAGAGCACCTGCTTTCTTTCAGGGGTACCAGGGTTCTAGTCTTTTTGAAGGTTGGCTAGCAACTGTCCTTAACACCAGTCCCAAGAGGTCAGATGCCCTCTTCTGGCCTCCACGAGCACTGCATGTATATGATGCAGGCAAAAGACTCGCACACATATTAAAAATAAAAACCTAAAGATGGTGATTCTTTCTTTAAAATTCTGAATATTTAGAGAAAGGAGACTACTGAAGATTAAAAATGAACGGCACCAGTTATTAAGTATTGGGCAGGATTGTTACTGAGTCTTGAGTTGGAAATTCACCCTTTCCTTTGTGCAGTTTTTACTGCATGTTTTCACTTGTGCTTTTAGTTGAGATTAATAAACTTCTTGAAACTTAGTTTGGCATTGAGCTAAAGGAGTTAATGAGAAAATCTAGAGGTGGGTGACAAGGGTAGTGGAAACCTCAGGTAGGCATTTCCTACAGAGCAAATGGTACCTATTTTTAGTTAGAAATTGTGATAAAGTGAATTCTATTGGCTCAAAAATGATATGCTGGGTATAATTTATGTTTCAGTGGCGTTGTAAAAGATAACTGCATTATAGAGCAGGGTCTTATGTACTGCTGTATTACCCTTTGCTGTATCATACTATTTTTCATATGGGCTTTTCTCCACAAGATTCAGAATGCTTGCTGTTAATGCTAGAATGGTTTTGGGTTTCAGTGTGCTTCATGTTATTGACAGTTTGACTTATGATGAAATTTTCTCTTCTCCTTTGTCATTTTAGACTTATATTTGAATGTACATGATCTTCCTTTCTCATTACTGGAAATACTGGTTAACTTAAGTAGTTCTATATACAACAGATACATGAGCTGAGTAAAATGATTGAAGAGAGATTACCTGAACACTGTTTTTAAGTAAAAGGCTTAAATTTAGTTTTTACAAATAGGATTTAACTTTGTTGAATTCCAGATGGCATATGTATGGCTTATTTTTAGATTTATTTCATTTTACATATATATGTATCTGGGAGTACATGTCATGTGCTGTGCCTAGAGAGGCCAGAAGAGGGTTGAATAAGCTACTTCTGAAAAAGCCCCGCTTGTGCTCTTGTGCTCAGCAAAGTGGTTCATGGGGTTCTTTGTTTTGGATAAATATTTTTCTTTAGTATGAAAATTTTGATTTTGCCAAATTTTTATTTTTTTCCTTTTAGAACAAATTCTGTACAACATAAAACAGGAGTATAAACGTATGCAGAAGAGAAGACATTTAGAAGCTAGTTTTCAGCAGACAGATCCAGGCTGTAGTTCCGATTCACAGCCACATGCATTTCTCATCAGTGGACCAGCATCACCAGGTAATAAACCTGAATAAGTATAAGAAGTATTATATGAGAAACAATGGGGGAAATGGAATGCAAAATGCCCACAATGACTTAGAGCACCTGTTTTTAAAGTATTCACTACCTGTATTCCCACAACCACAGATATAGCCAGCATCCCTAAAGTGGACATTATAACTTGCATGTAAAAAATCACTAGTGTTTACTATATTCTTTAAAAATACCCATTTATTTTTATGCTTTTGCCTGCATTATGTACAACTTACATGTCTGTTGTTCATGGAGGGCAAAAGAGGATGTCAGATCCTATGAAACTGGAGTTGTAGATGGTGATAAGCTCTGCCATGTAGGTGCTGAGAAGCAAATAAGTGCCTTTAACTGTGCTACTTTATCTTTCCAATCCACCACACACTTTTCTGTTAGGTAATAGTGCCCTAACACTGCCATTTTGTGAATTTCCTATAACTATTGATGTAGCAGTTATAGCCAAAAATTCTGATAGAACCATTATACAAAGGTCTGTCCATGTGCTCTCAGACATTGGTCACATTAGGCTAGATTCCTTAAAAGTATAGGTTTCTTTTTTCTGGTTTTTTTTTTTTTTTTTTTTAATTGTGTATCAGTTTAAAACCCATATTTACTCTTTCTTGTGTTTGGTTTGGTTTGGTTTTTTTTTTTTATTTTTCTGAGACAGGGTCTCTCTGTGTAGCCCTGGCTGTCCTGGAACTCACTCTGTAGACCAGGCTGGCCTCAAACTCAAATCCACCTGCCTCTGCCTCCCAAGTGCTGGGATTAAAGGTGTGGCGCACCAGCCATATTACCATTTAGAATGGTCTACTTTTTTTTTTTACCAATAGGAAAGGGCTGACTTAGTAATGCTGAAGTTACTTGCCCAAAAAAGAACCATCTTACCTTTAGTTAATACCCTGTCAAAAGTTTTTTATTCAAAACAAATATAAAATCAAGTAATCAATTAAAATTTGATAGGGAAATTGCTCAGTGCTAAATATTCAAATGCTGCGGGGGGGGGGGGGGGGGGGGGGGGGCTAGGTATACCAAAGGAGTTATTCTTACTAAAATTATAATAATGATCTTTCGTTTTCTACTATTAGTTTAATTCTTGGGGATTTTCCAGTCTCAACAAGACTTGGAATTTCAAACTAAGTTAGGATAGCCTTGGTAGTTGGGGTCTAAAGAGGCAATGCATTTTATTTTGATGAGAGACAGATCTCAGGAGTCTCATTAATTTGGGTGAGTCCATGCAGATAGATAAAGGTACCACAGAGCAAGATGAGAAAACAACTGTAACATATGAGTGTGCTTGTATCTGAATGTAACACTTGACAACAAGGATGCAGTGAGTAGATACCATAATCCTGGGTTATCAGAAAGATTATCACAGATGATCTTTAAGCCAAGAATGTTTTTAGATTAAAGTACCTTAAATAGAGGATAAATGTCTAAGGAAGTCTTTTTCTGTGATGTCACTACTTGATAATAATATCAGTGGCTGTTATATTAATAATCTTTCAGAACTCAAAACTATAAAATACAGGTGAATTTTTTCCCTCTGCAGACTCTTCTAGCAGTTATCATTAATGAAAAACTAAGAAAAAAAAAAAAGCATACAGTTCAAAGAAATAAACATGATCAGAGCTCTATCCTTTAAGAGGTCCCTGGAATTCAGTTGATGTGTCAGCTTGTTAGTATCCTGGAGTTTTTTAATACAGATCTGTGCTTACTTACTGTCTTAACAATTGCCATTAAGAAAATTTTCTCTTAAGAAACTTCTTAGTTACAGAAACACAGAAGGAATATTTTTGCTAATTTGAAATTTTGACAAACACTGGTATTGCGGCTGGTTTTAGAACTTTGGTTTTCTTGCAGTTTTGAGTGTTTGAACTTAGGTGAGGAATTAAATTATATTAACAAAAGTGGGGATTATGGTCACTATTCAGAATTTAGAATCAATTCTGTTCCTTTGGTAAGGGATAAGTATCTGCATTACAGATTTCTCCCTACAGCAACTCTTTTTTTTAAAGGTATAATTCTCTATTTTTCTTTTTTAGATATAATTGTCTTTTAAAAAGGAAACTAAGGGGTTTGGAAAATGAAGAATATTGAAGTGGTAGAATAATTGGATGTGATTTACTGTATGGCCTTAAAATATAAACAATGAGCATTAACAATGAAATATGTGTCTTTATAGTAGAATCATGTTACTCTAATAATAAACTAAAGCTTTAGACCAGAGGTAGATTTTTTTTTTTTTAAGCACACGTTTAAAATCAGCCACTACATGTTCTGAACTAGGTATGTGCTGGAATGTAGACTAAAAGTTTTGTGATGGGCACTGTCATTGCAAGGATTTTGTTTTGAAGTTTTCTCCACTCATTTTTAGGCTTTTCCTCTAGGTAACATTACATTTTCCAGAGTTGCAGTCTGATAGAATTAATAGTTGGACCTGCTTATCATAGATAATAAATTTTAAATGACATGGGAAAGTTCTCAATGAAACCTTCATTCAGGAGGTATGTCTTGTGGTTCTAAATCAGGTGATGTTTTATTCATGTTGTACATAGGGACTTCATCTGCAACATCCTCACCATTAAAAAAAGAACAGCCCTTATTTACTCTAAGGCAGGTTGGGATGATCTGTGAACGTTTGTTGAAAGAACGGGAAGAGAAGGTTCGAGAAGAATATGAAGAAATACTTAACACAAAACTTGCAGGTAACAAATGAGTTTATTTTATAATATTCCAGTGTTCTAGTCACTGTTCTATTGCTGTGAAGAGGCACCATGACCAAGGCAACTCTTTTGAAAGAATGCATTTAATTGGGAGCTTGCTTATAGTGTTAGAGGTTTGGAGCATGGCAGCATACAGATAGGTACTAAAGCAATACCTGAGAGCTATATCCTAATTCCACATCTTATCCCCACCACTACCACCAGTGACACAAGACCATAACTTATAATCAAAATTTTTCAGAGTTCCACTCGAATCCATTCTTACTCAAATCACCACACCTAGAAACTCACTGTTAAGAATTATTTCCCACAGGTGTTTTTACATTGATATATTCTTTCTATACATTGGTATAGTCTTGTCTATGGACCAGAGAATTTCAGTAAAAAAGGGAATTAACATTCTTTAAGCCCATATATATATATCTCACCTTCACTGCCCCAGGGATGAGTTAGCTGTACAGTATTAAATAAATATTTTTATTTTGTATCCTGTAGAAAACACTTAATTGAGCTGTTCACAATTACTATTTAGGTTATGGAAAGGATTATGGTGTTCAGAGTGTTTTCACATTGCTTTATACTTTCTGATACAGTAGATAGAATATTTTGCAAATCATGTAATTTATACATACCTTTATTTATAGAACAATATGATGCATTTGTGAAGTTTACGCATGATCAGATAATGCGGCGATATGGAGAACAGCCTGCTAGTTGTAAGTATTTGACCTTTGAACTATAAACTGAAAAGACTGTGTTTTCATATTTAAGAAGAGAGTTGATAAAAAGTGTGGAGAAAAGTTAGTTTAAAACAGAAATAAAATGTTGCAAGTTAAATATCTAGGAGTGGTGTTAGGAAAGAATGCTCTTGTTTGTTGTCATTTTGCCCCATTCTCTATACTAATACTCCTTTTCTCCTCCAGATGTTTCATGAATCACGCTTTTTGCATTTGTGGGCTGCCTTGTTCCTTGTTGAGTTGTTGCAGGAGGTCCCAACTATGACATGCAGCAATGCCAGTACCCATCTGTGAATACAGGTTATTTCAAGCTTTCGTCAGTGGCAACCACTCTTAGGCAGCAGCAATTGGTTTTGGAAATTTCCGTGATGTCATTACCACCCGGATGTGGACCTTTGCTACTTGTATTAATACCAGTGGCCTCGTTTTGCTGTATCATTACAATTTGGCTTCTTTATATTAATGTTTGAAAGGGATTAAAGCTGGCATTCTAGAACATGCCCTTCACTGGTTATGTAAATAAAACTGTAGAATGACACGTCAGATGAAGTTAGTGTGGTTTTAATTGTGCACTACAACCAAGCTGTAACCAGTTATTAATAACTTAGAATGTAATCCCAGGACATTTAAGCAGTTAGTATACAGTACTTCTGTGAGATAGTGGAGGAGGAGGAGGAGGGCATTTCTGTATTTCAGGACTTTTCTTGGGGTTTCAGAATGGGTTTATATGATTTCCTTTATTATTATTTTTTGGTAGTTTTATTTATTCTATCAGTCTTTTTAACAAATGTTTATTGCTGCACCCCCTCCCCAGTGTATTATTGTTTTACTGCCCTTGTAGCACTGGAGTTTAGTTGGAAAAATAAAACATTTACTTCTATTCTGCCTGTTTTTCGAATTGTACACATGGGTAGTATTGGAATAAAGTAGTGTTTTTAAACGTAAGTATTTTCTAGAAATCAATTAAGTTAATTTTCTGATAATATTTACCTTTTAAATGCTGTTTTCAGAAATTAAATTCTGATTCAAAAGCTGCTTCTGTAACTTGCTGTATACCAGCATGTTATATATAACACGTTCTAAAACAGCTGCAGATCTTCTGCCTTTGAATCCAATTTTGATGGTTTTGAATGATTTGATATATGATAAAATAACCCTGCAAAAAGCAGTTTAGGGTATTGAGTGTTTATGTTAGCTCAGAATTCCAGGTTGTAGTCTATCACTGTGAGGAAATCAAAAGAGCAGGAGCTTGCAGCCACAAGAGCAGAGAGCAATAAATGTATAGTGGATGGCTCCACCACTTTCTGGTTGGCTCTCTTCCTAATTGGTTAAGGCAATTCAGGTACCCACAGCCATGCCCACAGGCTAACCTGATCTAGACAAGCCTTGTTGAGACTTAGAAAACCCTAGGTACTTTTGAGATGACAAAATTAAACATAAGGGCTGGAGAGGGGCTCAGCAGGTAAAAGCTCTGGTTCCTTTTCAGAAGACCCTGCTTTAGTTCCCAGAACCTATACAATAGCTCACCAGCTGGTGCCTTTTCTGAACTCCGTGGTCTCCAGGATGCACATGGTACACACATACTCAGGCAAGCACACATACATAAAACATTAAATAATACTTTCAAAACACTAATACCACAGTGACTGAATGAATTAAATGTAACACTTTCCACACCTGGTTTCCAAATAAAGCTTTCTCACAAAGTAGTGAGAAAGCTGAAAGTATTAGCCACACACTTGGAATCTTGGTAGCTGGGGCAGGATTAGGGGTTAAGGGACACCTCCCTCAATATTGCTCAGTGAATTCCTATTTTTAAGAAAAGATTTTATTTGTATATGTTTATGTGCCCGAGGCCATAAGACAGCCAGTTGCTGAGCTGCCCAACAGCTAGGAACCAAATTCCTGTAAGTCCTCTGCAAGAGCAGCAATTAGTAACTGCTGAGCTATCTCTCTGACCCCCTTTGAATCTTAAACGCATATATCCAGTCATTAGACTAATCTTAAAATACACTATTTCATTTTTAACTTACTAACCTCATTTAAAAATAAGCCCCCAAAGTGTGTTCTATGGCTTTCACAAGATCCCAGGCAGGTCCTAAGTCCATCAGTACACAAGAAACAGAAGTCATAGAGCAGAGCAGCTGGCTGTAAAGGGAACAAATCTCACTCTTAGATTTTCAGTCTCCATACTATTGGTACTTTGGTGCATTCTACGGTGTTAATAGTATCTCCCCTTACCCCATTGTGTCAACTAAAATCACCACATTATCTTTCAAATTTAGCCCTCACTTGTTAGGAAAACATTCATAGAAGTTGAACAAATAGTGTCATTACCTACTTGAATTTTTCAAGTATAAACTGCTAAACCATGTTCAGAAAAGTTGTACTTGTTAATGCCAAACATGTATGCTTCTCTCTGCTGTCTATCAGAAGTAGATGCTATCTGCATTTATCTCTCTGTTTTCCAAGTGCTTTTAGCACTCCCAGCCCCTCTTTTCCCAAGGATTCAATCAAGATTCCCAACTTTCTGGAAAGACTAAGCTGTATTTTGAGGTTTTTTTTTTTGCTTTGTTTTGTTTTGTTTTTGTTTGTTTGGTTTATTTATTTATTTATTTATTTTATTTATTTATTTTTTTCTTTGTGCTACCATTAACATGACCTGTCCTTTTTGAAGTTATAAACTAGAAGACCGATCTAAAAGTTTTAATACTTGTATATAACCACATGGCTGTGCAAATGCTCACAGAGGCCAGAGAAAGGGTGGTAGGTCCCCTGGAGCTAGAATTCAGGCAGTTTTGAACAGCCTGATGTGGTTGGCACAAACCAAATTCTGGTCTTTAGAAGAGTTTTTAACTTGTGAACTGTTTTAGTGTTTAGGGTAAACCTTTGTGTTAAGAATGTAAGGTGATGCTATGGAGTCCATATTATGAAGTAAAGCATAAGGCTTTTTCCCAGGTTGCTGTTCAGTTTGATACTTGGTTAGCTCACCTGGTAAGTTTATCTTCAATTAACCAAGTTACCTACCATTACTGCACTGTTTAAATCTATGACTAATAATAGAGAGTCAAAGTCTTCATTTGGCTTCTAAGATACTTGCCTGATTTCTTTCACTTTCAATGTTCTCTTGAATTTCTAACTATAAATAAGCATGAACCTCAAAGCCTGGGATTGGATCTCCTTGGCTTTGGTGATCTCTAATAACAAGATTTTGTTCACCTTACGGTATAGCATTTCACTGGAATGTATCTAACAGGTATCTCCTGGTTTTTTTTTTTTTTTTTTTAATATTCAAAGCCAAACTCATTTTTGCTGCTGTTTATTTTAATCAGTTAGCCTTCCATAACTACAATAAAATACTCAGGTAAAGTCATGAAGTTTATTTTAATTCCATTTTGAAGGTTTCAGTATATGATCCATTGTCCTTGTTGCTCTGGTCTCTAATGAGGCAGCAGACATGGCTGGAGTCCAGTTGAGAGCTAAACTGTTACCTCATGGGCCAGGAAACAAAAGAATAAAGAGGACTGTTGGACCCTACCCCTTTCCTCAGGGCCATGCTACCAATGACTTGAGAAATCCCATTAGACCTTAGTTTCTAGAGATTCCACTAGTGAGCAGTAGTGCCACCATGGAGCTATAGCAAGCCCTCATAGCAATGCTATTTCTATCTTTATAAGCAGAAAGGATCTTAAGGCTCTAAATGTGCATCTAATTGTAGTTTATCTACAGTGTCACCAGCCCTGCTGCTGTTAGGATTTGTCTAAGATTTGCCTTGCTCGGATTACTCAGTGGTCAGCTAACTGGTCCTCTAACTGTGCTCTCACCACACGTGTTGATCACGGAAAGGCTTACTTGGCTCTTTTGCTTCTTACTTAAGAAAACAAGCTTCATTACCTGCAGCTTCACTACTCTGGTCCTACTCTTTCAATTGTTTGAGCCCTTTTACCCATTCTAGCTGTCTCTGTCCTTTGAGGTGCTCCGGATGTTCCCAATGTCCTAGGACATTGGTTACTGCTGTGCCCTGCTTGTTGGGTTCACCCATCAATCCTCCTGGATAGTTTTTTTTCGATCCTTTTACCTTTCTTCAAATGAGGGCTGCTTTGACCACTCTTTAAAACCACAATGACAATCCTACTTCTTACCCTCTTGTATGTGTAATAGTGTTGTGTTTTGCTAAATAAAGGACAAGGGAAACACTGATCCTGTTCTCTAAAATATCTGAGAAGTGCCATGTACCTCAGCTAAGGATTGATTTTATAGGATACCAAGTAATTACACAAATCTATTTAATGGTTCAGTCCTACAGGTCTTTGGATAGTATGAAAACAATTTCCATTGTGTTAATCTTAGGTGGTAGAGAGAAAAGTCAATGTGCATACATGTACAAATGCAGGTGTAAATGCCTAGGAAAAGAAACATACAAGAAGAACACATGCCCCAGACAGACAAGATAAAAATATGCCAGTATTAAGACCAGTTCCTCTGTATTTTATATGCATAAAATGTGTTGTTTAAAGACATGTTTTCTCATCTGAGCATAATGTAAATTCCTTATTATCTTAGCGCTTGGGGTGGGGGCATAGCAGACATACTCTTGGCACATACCCTGCAACACAAGTCAAAGTAAAGGCTTTTAAAAAGGTTTTTCTGGACGTGGGCTCTCTGAATCATTTGTGAACAAGTTTGTTATAAATCTCGTGGGGGTTGAACATTAAATAATGAGCTTTAGGTGTCTGATTCTTAAGTCCTTATCATGAAAGAGATCAAGATAAAATTCCCTTGGACCTTTACATTTCTGAGTTTTGTAAGTGAGGGCAACAGTAAGGACTGGTTGTAAGTCTCCATTACTGTTCTTGTGAATATTTATATTGAGTATAAAGCCAAATAGCTTTGGTCCTGGTAAGTTGCCAAGAGTACAAGAAATGGGAAGGCAGAGGCAATTTTAGAGCCTTTCTAGCAAGGAAAACAGCTGCAAAGTTGATTTTATGCAGTGCACTGGTGTGCGGAGTGCTGCAAGTTCTCTAGAGAGAAGTGGGTGCTGCTGAGACGTAACGGTGCGTAAGAAGTTGTAGCATCTGCACACTAGACAAGAATGAAGTAATTTATACTGATAATGTGTAAAGGATTTATGTATGTTAGATTTTGAAGTATTCCAAAAACATTTTGATGATGTGCTTTTCGTCTTAAGTCAGCCATGGACCTCTTGTCTTCACTCATTTGCTCTTTAGCAGCCTCCCCATGTGAGCCTTGCAACGTGGTCGGTCTTCTGTTTCGTAGGTTTTATAAAGCCTAAAAGTTCTAATTCAGAAACGGCTCTAATAAATCGAGCACTGGAGGCTCTAGCTGAGGAAAATTAGGGTTTTTGTTTGTTTTTTCTGAGTTTAGCTTAACAAAAAGACTAAAATGAAATTTCAAAGTTGAAATAGTAAAAGTGCAGTCAGAATACAAGGCTCAAATGTAGCTGCATGTCTGTCTCAGTGCACGGCTACAGGAATCCCAGCACTTGAGACACAGGCAGTCTGAGGCAAGTCAGGTGAGGTTACATGACACCTTGTCTCACAATAACAACAAATGGAAAAGTGTTGAACACTATTTGTTTAAGAATCACCCCCTCCCCAAACTTCTCAAGTATATTTTAAAAGTTGATAATTTAATAATGACAACTTCCTTAGAAACACAAATATAAATTGAGAATAGAATTTTAGGTTTGATCTCAGACTGAGTTCAGGATACTTAGACATGAAGATTGTTTTAGGATGGTATGTATGGCTGAGAAGCAGTACAGATTCATAAATTTTTAGATGGTTTCTGTTCATTTTTTGTGGTGGGGCTTGAATTCAAGGCCCTTTGTTCAAGCAGATGGTCTATCTTCTAAGCAAATGACCCAGCCAGTTCAAGAAACTGGAGATTTAAAATACTGTTACTTTACCACTGTAAAATACCACTGTAGAACTGGTTTTAAAAGGATACTGGATAACTTCACTCATTTCTTCTGAGACTGTAGAATTTGCATCCGTTTTCTCAGCAGCTGTCACAACTGTTGCAAAAGCCTTTTGAGTACACAAGACAGAAGAAAATCCAACTTGTTGCTAGGTATCTTTCTCTGTACCCTTGAGATAGTTCTAGAACTAATCAGGTTTTAGGATTTGATGTAGATATCTGGCACATCTTTCACATCAGATTTCAAACTGAAGATGACTAATGACACGAATAAGTTTTGTCAGTTATTCATTAAAAATAAAATTGATGCTTTTTATGTTTGTGTTAGAGGATTAAAGTGTAGCTAGTCAAAATCTAAAAAGCAGAGAAATCCGTTTCCTCTACTGTCAATCTCTTACTCCAGGAAAATGCATATTTCTCTTAGAAGAGTCTAATTCAACATGTCCTTTCATGTTGAGAAGATGTCAAATTGGATTTTTGACAGTTAAGCACTTGTCCCCTGCCATGCCATGTATTCTAGAGTAGAATTTCTGTTGTGTAAGGTTTCCACCACATCCTATATTCTGTGGAGTACACTGAGCTGAGCTGAATCCTTTGTTTGGCTTTTGCTTTTAAAAAAACACGGGATCAGAACAGGAGCCTGAGTAAAGACTGCTAAGACTGCTTCCTTAGGGACTTCTGAAGCATAACGACATTTACGCTTTATAAACAAATCTAAGAATAAAAGTTGAATTCAAAACAATTAAAAAAAATAAAAGGGCAAAACTCTAGGAAAGCTGATTAAACACCTAATTTGTTCTTTGTGACCTACCTCTGACCAGTCGACAAGGTTAATGAGCCGGCTACACTCCAGGTGCAGTTTATATGCTATGCAGATGTCAGGGGCAGTATTTGGAATGCAGCCTTCCTCACTTTTCAGTGCTTCATTCTAAAGACAGATTAAAAGTTATTAGAAAGGCATTCGTTGAATTCCTACAGTTATTAAATCAGGAAGTAGAATCTTGTCGTTCCCTTCCTTAATACTTCAAGTCTTGGCTATATCCTTCTAGCTCTCAGCCACTCTCTCCATAAGACATTTTTTTTTAAATCTTATTTGCAAATTATTATTTGTGGAGACTCTCATAATACATTTCAGTTAGCTGTAAAAGTTTAAAATTTTCTGGAATGATTACCAAAAAAAATGCTATCAACATTTGTCATAAATGCAATTCTAGCAGTCACTATGTGGCACTAGTGAACACTTCTCAGTAGTCATAGAGTAAATGTGATCTCCCAAAAAAAAGACTGCTGTCAGTACTGCACTTTCTCTCAGGTTGTTTTGGAACTGTCTCCACATGGCCTGGCATAGTTATGATAACCTAACTAACACTACAGAGCTTTGATTTTTTATTTTTGTTTCTATGCATGAGTATCCATGTGAACAGATGCTGCCCCTTAAGTACAGACATCTGCACAGACCAGGAAAGGATACCAGCAAAGTGCTGGAAGCAGTTACTGAGCCCTAATACCACAAGCCTATAAAAACTGTCAGTATTGGTTTAACTTATTGAAATCCAAGTTTTATTAAGAAACAAAATCTCATATACAAAATGCATGTAAGACCACATCAGTTTGTTTCTGTAACTCTACCACTAAATGTTTTAATTTGTAGCTTATACATTAAAACAGTAGTTTTTCTTTACAAAAAAAAAAAAAAATGATTTGTTGTGCATAGGGGTGGAACGTGGGTGTTGGAGACTGTTGGAGGAGGCAGGCCTCCTTCCCTCTATGGTTTGAGTCTCAGAGATTAAACGCTGTCAGGCTTACTGGCAAATGCTTTTACCTACTGACTGAGCTATCTAAGGAGACACTGCTGTTATTTACCTATGAAATTCTTGAGGATGGAGAGGTAGCACAGAGGTTAAGAGCATCTACTGCTGTATGCAGCAGAGGACCAGAGTTTGGTTCCAGGCTCCCTCTATGCAGCTCACAACACCTTTAGTTTCAGTTGCAGGGGCTCTTATCCCTTCTTCTGGACTCTTGTAAGTACTTTATGAGCACACACCCAAACAAATAACCAGTCTTTAAATATGAAACTGTCAAGCTCCTGGTTTTCACCATCACTGAGAACCACTGACCTGTAACTTCCTGTTCAGTATTTTCCCCAGAATTCACCCTGGTGTACTCCCATACTTCAGATTTGTGTGCCGTTTTGCAAGGAATAGGCAGTTGTTTGGAGTGTTTTATGAAGCCATTTTTTAACTAAAATGTAATCACTATGTGTATGTATATGTATGATGTATGCCTAGGCATGTATGTCCTGTGACACATTCCAAGGTCAGAAGACAACTTTGTGAAATCAGTTCTCTCCTTCCACATTTACAGGGGTTCTGGGGATCAAGCTCAGGCTATGAAACTACTTACTAGGTGATACCTGTAGCCCCTTCATCTACCGAGCTGTGCTGACAGCCCAATTTACTGTTTTTCAAAGTCTCAGTAAGTTCATACTGGCCCTGAACTCGGTGATCTTGCCTGAACCTCTGTAGAGAACTACAGTTACAAACGTGCTACCACATCTATACAAAAGTGCCTTCTAAAGCATCTTTTCTGGAAGGGAAACTTCCAACTTCCTGAGCGCACACATTCATCCATGCACAAAAATCCTATCCAACTACTTAATAATAATCGTGTCCACTTTCCCTATCAAAACAAAGGTAGTTTTGAACATTTGAAACTGAAACTGAAATTAGCAACTTTTTGGATTTTAGGCAACTGTTTCTTCCTTTGCATGCTGCCTTAGGAGTTTCTGCAGTAGTACCCTGCAGATCCTCCCAGAATAGATTGCTGTTAAAAATCCACTATGAAATCCCAGGGTGGCTTTTTCTTTTTTCTTTTTTTGTCATTAAAAATATGCGCTTGCGTCAGAAATCCATAGAATTGACATCACAAATATTTCTATATTAATGTTCATTTTGATTAGAGACCTGTCTGCTCCTGACAGCTTCCTGTCTTGGATTCTAAGAAGAAATTGAGCATCCTTGGAGCATCCTTGGAGTTATTCCAGTTGTGGTGAGACAGCCACCAGGCAAGAATTGCCTCTCTCCATCTACAGACAAATTACTGTCCAGAAAAGGACACACTTGCAGAATAGTCGACTGATTATATCTGCCTAGACAGAGTAATCAGCCCTTAATAATTCTGCATCACTAAGGTCTGTCAGATGAGTCTGGGCCAGAAGGCTGAAGATCAGATGCTCCAACATTCGGTAGTATAGGGGCGTCCAGGTGCTCAGTGGTCTCTATAAATTGGCTAAGTTTTAGAAGCTATGCTTAGTGCTTCCCATAAATTCAGTTAATTTAGTCATTCTGGATTTCTGACAGCATTGAAGACCTATAGACTCATAACCAATCCAGGCTATTTACCTTGAGAGAAAAGATCTGAGTGGAGAGTTTTCAGCTGACACTCATTCTAAAGCCAAGAAAAAGCCAGGTTCAAAACTAAGTGTTCTAGTCAAGAGACATGACAGAGTGGCTAGTCAACAAAAGGATGGACTGGGTATTAAGACCATCTTGTACCTCACTGGTACAAATAGGAATAATTATGCTCTAATTGTATTCTGAGAGAAAAGCTTTATTTTAATAGGAAGGGTAATATATAGGAGGAGCTAAGGGGAAAGGAGCACTGAGAGGAAGAGATGGAGTAAGGAGAGGAGAAGATGAAGTAGATGAGAAGCTCGGTAATGAGAGAGAAAAAGAGAGAAAGAGAGAGGGGGCATGGAGGCAGAAGTTCACGTGTCTCCACTAGTCAAAGATAGTTTACATAGCTAGGTTGGGTATTAGGTTACCCTTCTGATTGAGCATTACCATACTTATAAAGCCCTTGATTAACATTTAAAAAAAATTGTATAAAAGCCAAATGGAAAAGGGGAGGGGGCACGGGATAGGGGTATTCTAGGGAGGGGAAATGGGGAAAGGGATTGGCATCTGAAATGTAAATAAAATATCCAATAAAAAAAAATATGCGCTTGGGATTTTATATGTTTTCACTGACCTACATAAGAGCCCTTTTCTGTTGGGCAGTGGTGGCCTTTCAACCCAGAACTCAGGGGGCAGAGGCAGTTGGATCTCTGAGTTTGAGGCAAGTTTCAGGACAGTCAAAAATACATAGAGAAATCATGTCTAGGGGTAAAAAATCATTTTTTACAAGAAAGAGTAAGACATTATATTTCTAAGCTTTCTACCTAGGATTTGTTCAAAATTTTCTGTGTTTGGTCATGAACATGTAGATCAGAAGATAATTTTTTGGAGTCAGTTGTCACCTTATATCAAACTCAGGTCATGAGGCACAGTGGCAAATGTAGTCTCACTGATTTTATCACATGAAAGGCAGTTTAAATGAGGGCACATGCACACAGCCTCAGCTGACTACTGACTGCTATTACTGAGTCAGAAAGTTTATCTAAAAATCTAGAAACTTTTTTTTTTTTGGGGTATTTCAAGACAGGGTTTCTCTGCGTAGCCCTGGCTGTCCTGGAACTCACTCTGTAGACCAGGCTGGCCTCAGAAATCCACCTGCCTCTGCCTCCCAAGTGCTGGGATTAAAGGTGTGCGCCACCACTGCCTGACAAAACTTTTTTTTTTTTTTTAACAAAAATTTGAGTAGCAGCACCCAGAGCTGCTCAGTGTTGTGTTCATTAAAACAACTGCAAGCATAGAATGTTAGTGTGGTGCTGATGTCTAGGGCTTGAGCGTAACTGGGAGAGTCGAGCTTCCTTCTTACCTTTAGGTAATAATAAGGGTTGTTGAGTGCAGTGTGGAGAGCGATTCTTGGAGCAGCATTTAAGTGCTCACGGAGTGTGCTGGCAGCACTGAAGTACACTACCTCATACAGAGGCTGGCTCTCAGGAGGCAGAAGGTAGTCTCTGAAATGGTAAAATTGAGTACCAGCTTTTGGATTCATATAGGTTAGTTTTCAATTCCAGTTTTGTCAATCTTTTTGCTACTTAATAAACAGTTAAATCAGCAACCAAACAAAAGCCAAGTAATGGATCCCATATAGTTTCACCCAGTTTTATATGTCAATGCTACTTTAAAAGCTTCCTCTGTATTTGTGGTGTCTGGAATTAATGATTTACCCAGCAGCTGGGCACATGGTGGGGCATTTTTCTTAATTTGATCATTTGAGGTGGGAAGACCCACCCTAAATCTGGGCCACACCTTCTCATGGCAACCTGTGCAAAGGACAGGGAAGAAAGCATTTGGTTTTGGTTTTGCCTTATTGTCACTGACAAGTTCATACATCCTTTTGTTGAGGGATTCCTTCACTGGTTAGTTTACCTCTTCAGGACTCTGACATGTGCTGAAGACAAGCTGGGATAGCCAGTGTTGTGGACTGAATGACCACTGGACTGGGTTGTTTCTGTCAGGAGACAGCCTGTAAGCCACTCTAATACCCTTTCAAAGCAGTGCCTCAGTGTAGCCACCACAAACATTACTGCTACTCCTGAGTTTGCTTTTCACCTAGAGGATGCCACTCCTTAAGAAAGCCCTATACACTTCTGTCCTGCTGCTGGCTTGGTGACTTTGAAGAAGAAAGGAAGAGGGCACTCAGCATGAACATCACTTCTCACTACCTCCTCCTCCAGGAGCTCCTGAGCCTAATCATTCTGCCTCCAGGTGCTGGTCTTTGTCCACTTGTAAATCAGCATAGATTCTGAACTGGCATTTTGCTTGCATTTATTTTTATTCTGTTCAGATCTAGAAGCTCTGCCAAACATCTGTATTCTAGGCCCTGTGGAGAACAGGCAAAGGGGTTATGACAGAGTCCTGTGACAGGAATCCCATTCTCTCTTTGGGCTTTTGCCTCATTTCTCTGTTTCCTTCCCCTTTCCCTTTAACAAACTATAATCTTAACCTCTTTCTTCCTGGAAGAGACAATCTTGGTAAGAACATCAAGTCTCTCTGGAAAGTTTTGAGATTTCACAGCAAATGTCAATCATTCTCAGCATTATTTCAGCAGCTCATGAAAAGTTAGAGCCAGATTTAATAGACAAGTCAGAAGGGTGCCCGCTGGCATTTGTTGGAACTCATGGGCCTGGTATTGGGGTTGGAAACATGTTAAACTGATGCCAAGGTTTACAGCTTGAGGAAAGGGAAACCTAAGGAGCAGGAAAGGCTCCCAGGGCTGTATAGTGCTGAACAGCTAGTGCTGTGACTGTCAGCATGGACATGTCTCCTTACCAGGCCCTCGAGTCAATTTTGAATGAATTGCTTTTTTTAATGACACATTTTCTTTTTAACTTTCCATCTGTTATACTTTGTTGCTCATTTTACCTCTTTTTTAGCACTACTTTTTTTTTTCAATAACTAATAAGAATAACTCTGCCCTCAACATTGTCCTGGGAAATGTAAATTTTCACTTTCTGGATGGTCACAATCATGATATTCACCAAAAACCTACTCTGTCTTCCCAAACCATTCCTATTCGTGGTCTCATCTGCTCACCAGTTTGAACTGCCTTCATTTAAAACCACTTTTCCTGCTTTCCTTTTTAGGCAGGGTCTCAGTAGTCTCACTGATGTAAAACTTAAGGTTATGTTAGCCTGGAGTGTCCAGTGATTTTTCTTGCCCCAGCCCCTCAAGTGCTGGAGTTACAGGCATGAACATCTACATTCTGCACTGGTTTAGCTAATTAAGTCACTTTCTTTGGTATTCTTAATGTTTTTAAAATCTGTTCAAGTTTCCATCAGGACACCTGGGTGATTGATTTCATCTACACACATAAAGCTAGCTTATGGGAAATACCTAGAATGATCTAGGCTCCCCAAGAAAGACTAATAAACAGAGTAGACAGGAGACTTTGATAGTTGCTGAGTAGATACTGCAATATAGATTTGGTGCTGATATTTAGTTGTTGTGGTAAAATATTCAGAACAAAACAGTAGCATAGCTAGCATACAATATCTGATTCTGGGTTGGCCCAGATCCTACTACAGGCAGAAAAATGGTAAGAACAATGCAAAACTGAGAAAATACTCTGAAATGTCCTGCATTTCCTCATGTGGCCTAATTGGCTAGATGAAGTTTAAACTCGCCTTCCTGAACTGACAGTAAAAAATAAACTAAGTCATTTGATTAGACAACAAGGACAGAAGATCAAGAAAAACACTAAGTCTAATTAGATGGAACAAAACACCCAGATTGGCTGTGGGCAGTGAGTTTACTGGTGTCCTTTGGAAGAAGAGGATTACTGTTGCTCATCAGAGCATTTAACTCACCTCACCAGGTTGTCGATGAAGTTCATAACATTTTCTCTGAGCTTTTCAAATTTGGTTGGCTTCTTAGTTGTTCTCCTTAACTCTTTCATTTCCAGTAAGGACTACAGGGCATAGTGGGGAGTGGGTAAAAAAATATACCATCTGTGACTTTGGAACAGAAACACTTCAAGAGCTGTCACTCTTGTGTAGAGGCAGCCGGTGCCCTTTACTTACACAGAGTGCAGACAAAGAACCGGATCAAAATGTGCTTTATTTTCTGTTAAGAATCTGGGAAGACTCTGCCCTTCTATGTGTTCTGCTTTAAACACAAGCCAAGTGAATGTTCAAAGGAAGAAGAGAGCAGTTTACTTCACTGCTCAGTTAACAGTGCTCACTGTTTAGAAACCACTGATTTCATTTAGGAACATGAGGAAGAGTGCTAGAAGCACGAGGAAGAAAGCATCCATCCATTCCCAGCACAGCTTTGGCCCACAGGAACAATAGATGTTATGATTCTAATTTCGCCCAAACTGAAATTCTGTGGTACATTTTAACTTGGTAAAATGGGTTAAAAGGGGTCATCTGGCAATCAAGTGTTTTTTTTACCATATGAGTGTTGAGTGAAAAAGAAAAAGGCTGAGATTTGTAGTTTAGTGGTATGGCTCTAGCTAGTGTCAAGACACCCTGGGTTTGCTTCTCAGCACTATGGGGTTGGGGGTGGGGTCAAGAAAATTTGACTCAGACTCTCTTGAATATCTAATCAAAAAGACAAATTAGTATATTATATTCATATTCTTTTGTAAACCATATTCCCATTCTCCCTTTACAATGAATTCTGTTTTCTGCCTTAAGGCTTCAGAATTGTTTCTATATTTTCTAGTAGACTGTAGACTGTGCGCATGTACAATCTAGGAAGACAGTAAGACAAACGACAGAATTATAGTACAGAATGGAACCTACCTCTAGGTGGAGACATGCCACTGTCTTCTCCCTTGAGAATTAATTCAATGGAGGCTGGGAGGCTCGCCTAGTAAGGCTGGTTCATTTACCTTAAGATAATGTGCTTTTTCCCCCAGAAGCACAACATCTTGTATAGTTAGTGAAGAGCCTCCATGAAGTTTGCCTGGGTTTGCCAGTCTTTCTGAGTACTGACTCAGGAATACTCACTTCTGTTTCTTTTGCATGCTGGTGAAAGCCTAAGTATGCTTTTTTATGTCCTAGTCCTCTGGGCTTCCATAGTTTCTAAAGCTATCCTCCCTGCCACAAGGCTGCTTACTGCCGTGCCAGCCTATCTTTCCTCCTCTTGGCAGCTTCAACAAAGCTTGTCTGCTTTGTTTTGAGGAGCTTTAAAATAAAACAACACAACAACAACACCTAGTAAACTGCTGTCCAGCTTGTTTGGGCACTTGGCTAATTTTTTTTCATTATCGAGACTAAGGTCCCCAAAAAGGGACTTCGATTTCCCTGGTATTATATATAATGCCTCCACTGTTTTCACAGGAGTTACCTGAGATTTCCTGTAACATTTCTTTCCTGCCTTCTAATTCTTTAATTAGCACTGAAAAACCAACCCCTTCCTGTAGTTTAGATGGCATCAGTATGTCTGATTATTAGCTTCAGTCAGTCTGTATTGTTCCTGGTTGTGATGTAAGATATGAAAGTGATGACACTCTGGCAGAACAAGTCAAGAGCACCAATTAAAACAAGGGAACCACCCCAGTGCAGCTGGAAGAAGAGAAAGACATCTACCTTCTGAAGGTGATACAGATCTGTCTTCTGCAGCCCCTTTGGCTGTGATCCACAAGCATCCTCTTCCTCTTTGCTATCTGCTTTGAATGCAAAACCAACATACACCAGAGAATAGACATTGGAAGTAGAATTTATACTTCTTTAAACATGAGCAAGACTGCCAAATGATACTCCTTCCAGGAATTGAAGGCAATACATGCTACATCGTTTAGATGGTAGTGAGGTCTTCAACCACTAGCTACCAAACTCTGAGAGCATTCTAGCCAACAGAACAAAAGTCTATATAAAAAATCGTACAAACTTGACACTATTTCCCTTTGACCTAAGATTGAAGCATGTGCTCAACCCTCCAATGTACTGCTTTTGATTCATTAGTGTTTAGCATAAGGAAGATGGTGCAAAAAAGCTGTAAAAGTAATTCAGGGAAGAGAAATTCCTTACTGATATAACTGTATGGCTATGCTTCAGGAGGATGTGTACTCTCTCTGACTTGGCAACCTGACAATGGTTTGGTTCAAATATGATATAAAAATTAGCTAAAAAAAATATGTATTATTAAAGAACCAAAAGATAATTCCTAATTTTAGGAAGTTATAACATAAGGTCAGGATAACTACTAGCTAAATTCTTTATTCCATCCCATTGCTGTAGCAGAACCTTAAAACTGATTACAACACTCAGCC
The DNA here is from genome assembly GCA_030674055.1 of Rhabdomys pumilio. Classification (NCBI taxonomy): domain Eukaryota; kingdom Metazoa; phylum Chordata; class Mammalia; order Rodentia; family Muridae; genus Rhabdomys; species Rhabdomys pumilio. The sequence continues at coordinate 103,044,513 of JANHMN010000004.1, read as the reverse complement.
TGATTTAACTCTCTCCAGTTTAATTCTAAATTAAAATACGCCAACAGTATAAAGAAACCATACGTGGCAAATAGCCAAATATTTCTTCTTGTGAGAAATTTTAAGTATACTTTGTTATTAATAACAGTTGGTTTTTTAAACCAAAAAATAAGGACAAATCAGCAAGATGGTAGTTTTAATTTATAGAACATTCTACTCTTTATATTGTTGTCAAACATTTTACTCTTCAGCTTTTCCATTGAAAAGTGATGATCATTTAGTGCTAACTTTTCACAGGATTTGTTCACTAGGCCATGTTACATAAACTCTAATTAAAGTTACGGTTTCTGCAGTTTCTTTTTTTTTTATGTAAATTCCTGAGACTATTTTATATTTTTATATTCTTCTATATCTGTGGCCTTATTTATGTCCTTAAGCATTGCTTCTCACTGGTGAGACTACAACTGAACTGATTTTATACACACACACACACACACTCACACACACACACACCACACACACACACACACACACACACACACACTCAGTAAGCTGAAAGCCAAGAGATAGGCTATAGTCTGGGTGCTGTATTAATAGCTGTGAAGTATAAAGCAGTTTACTTTTTTTTTCCCCCAGATTTCAGTTTTTTGTAGCTGGAATGACCTCAACTTCTAGTCTTAATATTTTACTTTTGTGGAATGGTTCAGGGTCATTGCTGCGATGTTAAAGTTCAACTCCCACACAAAACTGGGGGGAAGCAAATTAGGACTGCTCATCTGCCTTAATCTGTAATTGAGCATTTCTCAGATATCCCCCTGAATAGGAGCTACAGAGGTATGAGAAGAGATGTCCACAAAGACAGTTTTATATAACTAATGGAGTTTAAAGACAAAGGAATATCTGCCACAGGAGGGATTCAAATGAACATTCCAAAGAAGGTACTTGTATGATGCTATGGCTAACTGTTGCTTGTAAGTCAAGCCTCTTTCCTCAACCCCATCCCAGTACCCTAGTTAAGGAAAGAGTACAGAATGAGAACTGTCTATCGCCTATTTTCACCTGAAGAATGAAAATGTTCTATATTTCTACATTGTTTAAAACAAATCCAGAGGCAAAATACTTTGCCTATTTGCACTTGTTAAGATGTTACATTTGGAGACTGGTCTGCTGACAGACACTGCAGAGTTTTGATGCTATTCTGGTTAAAAGGCTGTCAGTGGGCAGGATATTATTACACTTACCATCAAGGTTCTGAAACTGTGTCAGGAAATCCTTTATTATCTGTGTTGTATTGCCAAGCTGCTTTTCAGTAGAGGAGTTCAAAACCTCAAGACACTGCTGAAGTATGCTCATCAGTTCATCCTTTGCCAGCATTCTAGAAAAACAGTGACAGGACACCTAACACTTCTTCAGCATATTTAATGTTTTTGTTCACAAGATGAAATAAAATCTTCATTAGTAATTTCATCCTTTTAAAAGATTTTGTTCAACATTTGTGACATTAAAAAGTATAGATTTCTGTGCTTAGCTGAGCAAGTTTCCAAAGGTTTGTTCACAACCTGGCTCTGACAGTGTAAGACAGAGCAAGTTCATTACCCGTTTCTGGTCCTTAGCATCCTTATCGCTAAGTGGAAACAAAACTTCATGTTAATGGTTTTAAGAAAAAATAAAATTACTAGTCATATTTTCAAAAGACTATTCTGTAAAGGAACATGCATGAAAACAGAAAAACCAAGTAGAAGACTATTGCAATAACCGAGGGAAGAAATGGCAATGACGTAAGCTATACCAGACAAGAAAGCAGTTATCTGGTTCTCGATAGATCCCAAAGGCAGTCCAAGTTCCTTTTGGTTGGACAATAAAGATACAGAAACTACAGAAAGGGGCAAGATCAGGATTTCAGTTTCACATATGTCAACTGTAAGATCTATACTGTATATCCCACAAGACCTCGAAAGCATCAGAGAAACATGGAGGGAGTATGCACTGATGAAAAGGAAAACCACACAAGTCTTAGAAGCCATTAAAGAAGTAATAAACTGTCAAAGGCTGGGACCATAGAAAGAAACAGAATCAACAGTGAAGTTTAGGAGCATGCAGGTCATGGGTGACTTTGACAACACCAGTTAGATGGTCAAACACAAAAGCCTCATTGTAAATGTGCTTAAGACAAAATTCCCTTCTTATATGTTCCTTTCACTAGCAAAAAAAAAAAAAAGTAATAAAACCACAAACTCCTATAGTGATAAAAGTCATTGTTTACCATAAAATGGATGATTTCTGTACAGTTTTGGAATTAATTTGAGATCAATGTCTAAAGCCATCCATCTTTTCCACAAATAAAATTCTCTCAAAAATCTATTCCTTTTAGTTTCTAAAATAGTATTTATAATCATATGGTTCCTTGTTGTCTGATTATGCTATTCTTGTGAATACCAATATTCTTTTACTACAACAAAATACCAAAGCAAGGTACTTTTTAAAGCAAATGGGTCTATTTAGCTTGTAGTTTTGAAGGATAAAAGTCCAAAATTGAATGGATAGTTCCATGATTAGGTAACTGATGAGGACTCCATTAGATGTGGCATCAGAAAGGAATGCACTGAGAGGAAGAGATCATGTGGCCAACAGGAAGCAAGAGAATGGGAGGGGACAGTCGTACTGGGTAACGACTTATTTTCACAATTAACTTGTCCCGTGAGACCAACAGTAATGCTAAGAACAGTACCTCACCAGTTTGATTACTTGCTATATCTTAATTAACTTATATCTTAACAGTTTCAAGGCTTAGTAAGCCCATAGTGAAGACCAAGTTTCTTTGAACTGAATCCACCATAAAGTTCTACTGCATTTGGCTGATCAATTGTCTTATTCAGTCTTTGAGGAGATGGCAGAAGTCTATGGTTGATATACCTTAGATGGTACCTGAAACCACTACTCAAGAAATAGTGAGCCTCAAAACCTTTTAAATACAGCTTTCTGTCTGGTTTCATGCTAAGCCTCTAAATGCCTGTAGAGAATCTAACACGATACACATTCAGGACCATTGATCTCTATACTAGAAGAAAGTCATGCCATTTTGGTAATAATAGTCTCAGCTCCTACATCAATAAATCTAACATACAGTAGGTTAGTTTATTCTTTAGGAAGTGTTCCACTATCATCTGAAATTTAAATGTAGAGTTAAGAAACTTCATTTAAATTTAAGCATTCTACTTTCTAGGAACGAGGTCATTAAAAATACTGATCAGGCTACTTTTTAGAACTCAATGAAAGCTGAACTTATGTGCTGGCTAGCTTTTATGTCAAGTTGAAATAAGTTATCTACAGTGAGGAAACCTCAATTAAGAAAATGCCTCTATAAGATCTGGAGGTAGGCAGGCCTGTAGACCATTTTCTTAATCAGTGATTGATATGGGAGGACTCAGTCCACTGTAGGTGGTACCACCCTAGCCTGATGGTCCTTGGTTTTACAAGAAAGCAGGTTGAGCATATCATGAGGAATAAAACCATAAGCATTCTTGGCCAAGGCATCAGCTTGACTCCTGCCCAGTTTTTCTTGCCTTGTCTTCCCTCAGTAGACTGTGACTTGGAATAGGTAAGCCAAACAAACTCTTCTTCCCCAAGTTACTTCTGGTAATAGTGTTTCATCCCAGCAATAGTAACCTTAACTAAGACACTACTTAAGTCAACAGCCTCCATCAGAGCCAGTGAAATGGCTCTGCAGTTAAAGCACTTTATAACCCGAATTTGATCCCTAGAAACTCACATGGTAGAAGGCAAAAACTACCCAGAAAGTCATCCTCTGACATGCCCCCACCCCTAGGTGCTCACTCTCAAAGTAAATAAATGCAAACAAGAAATTAAGCACCAAATTCAGAACTGAAATTCCACACTGAGAGTAGAATCCATGACAGCTTCAATGTATAAGTTTGTTTTTGCAGTAAGTTCATAACTGCACTTGGGACATGTAGATTGAACAGTGTTTCAGTTTTCTGTCTATACTATGAGCTGAGATAGTCAGGCAGGGTGAGTGAGGTGCTGGAAATCACAAAACCTATTATTACTCCTGGCTCATATTGAAACCTTTTAGAACCTCTGAACCAGACATACCTAAATGAGATACATTTCTTTTCTGTTTGGAATGCAAAAGAAAATATGCTAGGGGGCTGGAGAAACGGCTCAGAGGTTAAGAGCACTGACTGCTCTTCCAGAGGTCCTGAGTTCAATTCCCAGCAACCAAACAACAAAAACTGTCTCTGATGTTTTGTACATACCTAAAGTGTCTACAGGAGGAGAGACATTTACTACGAAGCTGCAAGCATCTCCATCACTTCTCTTAGGTGTTAGCTGCACTTTTACCTGTCCTTAAGAACTGCTCTGTCTGATGCTCAGTGCTTAAGCTCAACTTAATAAAAAGATGAAAACTATACTTGGTATTTATTGTTTTTGCTTTATTTATAGCGCCTGACTTCCACTTTAGATCTTGGCAAATAAAAGCTAAAAGTACAAACAGCTTTTAAGTCAAATCTGAATTATGATCCTATTAGCAGTGAAGCAATCTTGTGCAAGTCACTTAGTCCCTATCTATGCTTCAGATTCCCCAGGGAAAACATGGCTAACTGACCTACTGGAAAGGTATACAGCACTGGACTGTAAAATGTGGTCAGGGTGCCTAAGGCAGGTATTACTGTTATCATTACTTCTGTAATCTAGGCACTATACCCTACTGGATTGACATTTATGGGCCCTAACCAGACTCTGAGTTTAGTAGGCCCAGGAATTTTATGAGTTCTTCACAGATAAATGAAATTGGGAATACCTAAGAAAAGAGGGGTGACAGGTTCTAATAATAAAAATATAACACAAGGAATCAATGGGCTAGGGTGCTGGAGAGATGACTCATGGGATAAAGGTGCTTACTCCCTGACAATACAAGCTTACCTGAGTGCCATCCTGGAATAGCAAAGTTTCAGAAATCTTCTATTTTGAAGTTTATAAACATACAAAAACAATTTAATGACATTTTTTTAAAAATGAAAAAAAAAAAAAAAAAAAAAGAAAAGTATTGCTAAGCATAGTATCATACGCCTTTAATCCCAGTACTTGGGAAAGAGGAATCACAGTGTTTCGTGGCTAGCCTAGTCTACCTAGCTAGACCAGCCAAGAATACAAAGTGAGACCCTGTCTCCAAAACAAAACAATGAAAATCAAATTTCTTTGGGGATTTATTTTTCCATATAGTAAGAAATCTCAGTTTCATAGTTACACTGCACCTAAAGTGTTCAAATATAAGAGTCATTGGGGGCCACTGTCACTCAAGCCACCACAGGCATCCACCTCACACGTACAGATATAGGCCACTTCAGTAGTGAGAAAGGGAACTACAGTGGGAGGTAAGTTTCTATACAAGGCTTGAACTTTCCTCAGTAGAGAATATATAATAATTGTGTTACAGTTTTTAGACTTGAGGTCAGCTTGAATAAGAATGTCTCCTGTATGTTCATGTATTTGTGCACTTGGGTATCAGGTGGTGATGCGGTCTGGGGAGGCAGAGGAAGTGCAGCCTTGCTGGAGAGAACACAGCACTGGAAGCAGGATGCCATCTCTGGAATCCTTGTGGTTCCAGAAGCCTGCCATCTGCTGCCATGCTGCCTGCTGCCACCATAAGTAAACCCTTGCAACCCTAAGCCAAAGGAACTCTCCTCTATACATTGCTTTGGTCATGGTGATTTATCACAACAACAAAAAGTAATTAACTTCCTACGGTGCCCATCTGTTCTTCTGGGCATGGAGGGAATGAGGACTAAAACTAAATCCAGTTAACAGACTTCTTTCTAACATGTTCGGGTTGCTAGGTGTGGCATGTGCACTGCCAGAGGCATGAGGATTCTGAATTCAAGGCTGGCATCAGCTACACAGGGAAGCATTATCTCAAAAGAAAGGAAAAAAAAAAAAACCAACAAAAATACCATGTTCACATCCGCATGTGTACCTACTGAGGAGAGTTCAAGCCTTGTATAGAAACCTACCTCCCACTGTAGTTCCTTTTCTCACTAAATCTGTGTGTGTGAGGAGGATGGCTGTGGTGGCTTGAATGACAATGGCCCCCAATAGCTCTTACATTTGAATGCTTAGTCACCAAGGAGTAGAACTCTGAAAGAATTATAAGGATTAGAAGGTATGGCCTCTTTGGAGAAAGTGTGTCACTGGGGGGTGGGTTTGAGGTTTCAAAAGTGCATGCCAGACCTAGACACTTGCTTGTGTGTGCCAAGCGCGCTGGTGCTTTCTTGTATACTCTCTGTCACATTCTGTCTCTCCTCTGCCTAGGGATGAGCATGTAGCTCTCAGTTACTGCTGCAGCACCCACTGCTATGCTTCTCCTTCTGCCCAACCAAGAGGATAATGTATTCAACCTCTAGAACTGTAAATAAGCCTCCAGATAAATGCATTATTTCACGAGAGTTGCCATGGACTTGGTATTTCTTCACAGTAACAGAACAGTGACTAAGACAATGCACATGAGTGTGTAGGTAGAAGTACTATGTGTATGCATGCAGGGCCAAGGGATGACAGCAGGTGTCCTCTCCTATTGCTCCATGCCCTTTTACTAAGTCTACATTACTTAGGTGTGTGTTTCTGTTTGTACACATGTGTGTGCACATGAATATTACAACACATGTGAAGGCCACAGGACAACTTGTGAATGTCAGGTTTCTCCTTTCTCTTTGTGGTTATCAATGACTTGCTCAAGCTGGAATGTTTGTGGAGTCAACTCAAAAGCCAGCCCTCCACCTTAGTTTTGGAGACAAGGTCTCTCACCAAAACCTGAAGTTTTGGGCTAGGCTAGCTCACGAGTGAGCTTCCAGCCACAATGATATCTGAATCCAAGTCCTCTACAAGTACAGCAAGCACTGAGGCACCTTCTCTAGTCCCCAACTTTGTTAGATTAAATCAATCAGGAAAAATGAGTCAGTTTGGAAAGTAAAAATTATATGACTGGCAAGACCTTCCTTCTGAGTTTAGCACCCAAACCTTGGAGGCCTATACCAACAAGGGTAAGAGGGCCCCAAACCACAGCAAATATGGTGGTCCTTGCTCTTAAAAGGGAACTCCTTTGGTAAGCTGTTTGTCCTCTTGAACAGAGGCCATAAAATCCCCAAACATCAGGCTCCAGCCAGTATACATCATCCCCTAGGGAGGAGAATCAGTGGAAATGGACATGCCCCAGATGCTACAGGTAGCTCTATGGTCAGCAGGTAGTTACATGGCAGTGACCCATACCTACAGGAAGAACTAAAGGAGACTGATGACTTTAAAAATAAAGGATACATATGTGGGTACCTACAGGGCCTTAAAATGCAATAGGAAGTACAACCAAAACCATTCAACAATTTTGCCAGGTTTATAACGTATGTGAAATTTTAGAATGTTACTGAGTTCACTTGTCAAAGATTCATCTCTATTTTCCAGGAAATACTGAAAATGAGAACCAGGAGAAGCCTATTGAAAGAGTAAACCAGTTGAGTACTTTCTCTTCACAAGATACTCAAAAATTAAATTCAGATAGGAATCTATGCCAAAAAAAGCAAAGCCTGTTTTGAACACTCCCTAACTCTCTTTAATTGGCTATTTAGAAGTGCCTCTTTCAAAATTGAACAAATTGTTCCTGAGATATCATACCCTACACTAGATGTGACTGCCTGTTTTATGTCTTTCCTCCTGCTCATTCATGATTAATGTCTTCCAGATTCCAATCCCTAAAACTTTCTAAAGCTAATAACTACCGGGCAGTGGTGGCACACATCTTTAATCCCAGCACTTGGGAGGCAGAGGCAGGCGGATTTCTGAGTTTGAGGCCAGCCTGGTCTACAAAATGAGTTCCAGGACAGCCAGGGCTACACAGAGAAACCCTGTCAAAAAAACCAAAAAAAAATAAAAGCTTAATAACTAAGGGGTGCCAACCCTTGAACCCATGACCACCATGCCTCCTCCTTCTACCACAGACAGTTGAATTACCTCCAGTAACACTATGCATCCCCACTTTCCCTTCCTGTGAACCCTAAAGTCCTTTCATTGTCTCTATTTGGCTCCAAAGCAGCTAAGATCAGTTGTTAGCCTATATCACAAAAAAATTGGGTCCTAGATCCCTGAGAAGAAAATGTTAAAAAACAAGAGTGCAAATCAGATACACTTAAGAGTTAAAGGTAGTAAACAAAAGGTCTCAGAGCTGGGTACGCACTAAATTGCCAAATTAAAGAGAGAGAGAGAGAGAGAGAGAGAGAGAGAGAGAGAGAGAGAGAGAGAGAGAGAGACAGACACAGAGACAGAGACAGACACAGAGACAGAGACAGAGACAGAGACAGAGACAGACAGAAGCAAGGCTCTAAAGAAATGAGGTCTTTACAATGAACTAATTTTGGTTACATCTGGCCCAAAATCAATAGATTAAAATGTTTTCTAATAACATCATATGAGCAACCTCGGGGCCAAATGTAAGGCACAAGTGCTGGTAGCTGTCAAGTGCTATGCGAGCTGAGAAGGTGCACCAGAAGCACAGGCTACAGTAAGAAATAGATGCTACATTACCACCACTAGAAACTGCACACATCAGTTCAAAAGGTGCTTAAATATTCTTACATACAGGCTACATAGGAAGCTTTCAGGCAGACAGGAGTTCTGGAGGAAGGTACTACTGGCAGGCTTAAAGTAGACAAAAAAAAAAAAAAAAAAAAAAGAAAAGAAAAAAAAAAAAGAAAAACCCAAAAAGCAAAAAGTTACCTCAGCAGCTCCAAGGCTGATGCGTACTCCTCCGAATCCCAAATCTTCGTTTCTAAACATGTGCAATACAGCTCCCTAATCTATAAATGTAGGATATGATTTATAAGGAATAAAAATTATATATCAAGTTTATAGCCTACTAGTTATGCAAAATCATCACATGTTGATACTACTAATAAAAAAAATCATTATATTACAAGGGGCTTCTTGACATATAATGGATCAGACCCTATAAAAATAATTTACATAAAAATCAAATTATATTGGGAGTGACCAATACCAATGAGTCACCTTAAAGTGTCATTAAAGATGGGATAAATGGCTGATTGAAGGTTTAATAGCTAAGTTAGCAGAACCCCATACAGGCCATTGTTCTAATCGGTCTCTAAAACTCTGATCTAAACATCTGGAAATTAAATATTCTTCCATTCACATGCATCGTACACAGGGCTCATAGGTTTGAGCTATAATAAAAAGGTCATCTCAGTATAATTTTTCAAGAGCAGAAGTACTGTATTTGTTTTAATTCTTGGTACAATGCAAAGTTAACCAAATACTTTCAAATAGTTTCCATCTCCCAGTTCCCCAGGGATAGAGAACTAGCTCTCTCTAAGCACAGAACAAACAGTGCCAAATTAGCAAGGCTGTACACTACAGCACAAGTACCCTCTGAGGAGACAATCCACTGAGATTCAGGTGGCTATTCTAGCTCTAACTTTCAGAACAAAACCATTTTCCATTATTAGGAATGTGAACAGCTGTAATAAATTGTTTTCTTATTATAAGAGCTGGGGCTTCATTTCAAAGTCTGATACCTGAGTAATGGAGAAATCAAAACAAGAAGTACTATTAGTCTTACTTTGTTGACTCCCAGTGAGAAGATTTTACTTACCTGTCGACCCAGCGGGTACTTGGGAAGAGAACAGGTAAAATTATGAAGACATCTCAAAACAAGGAAGTAATTGATATGGTAAACATGCAGATCTTCCAACAATGACTGAGTTTTCTCCTAAAAAAAAAAAAAAAATCACAGAATAATAATATGCATGGTGGTAAAATAAAATTTAAAAATTACTTTATGGATACATACTTTCTAGAAAACTGATGAGTATTTAGAACTACAAGTTACTTTTCTTAATTCATGAAAACTTGACACATCAAGTTTAGGACACAGTCCAGACAATTGTTTAGTATCAAATCTGGCTGTATTTTACATACATCAGACCTGACATTGTAATTTAGTCTGTCCTGCCCTTCACCCCTCCAATTACACACTTGTGATAGAGCATTTTTTTATCCTGTCTGCCACTATTACCTAACTGCATGATTCTTCTCAACTTCACCGAAATAGCACACTGTTGTTCTAGCCGTCAATTCAATGGAGAGCCTCATGTGCTTTCCTCTCTAACAGTCTCCTGGTCCATAAACCAAGTAAATACAGTGCAGACCACTCACTGCTTCTACTTTAACACCAACTGCATGACTCTTTCCTAGATGCTGTCATCCAGGGATTACAATTCTGATATACTTAGTACTTTTCTGTTAGATCATGACCATGAGATTAAAATGGTTGGACTTCTTTCCGTTGTTAAGAAGCATCAAAGCCTTGCTGTTGGTGGATGGGGATAGGGTCTTCCCTTCAACTTCAAGACAAGCTGTCAAATACTGCTTCACCAAACCTCCAATCCCTCTGGAGCTGTTGTCCTCACTCTCCCGTTTGCTGTCTTTGCTTTCCAACTTCCTGCTCAACTGAGTTTAAGCTACAACCCAGACTGAATGAATATGGCAGTTTAAGGATGCTGCTCAACCAAGTACACAAGACTGTGTAAGAAAATGGAATTGTAGATGAAGGAACCTGCTTAAGGTCACACTGAGAGGGTGAAAGAAGTGAGAACTGTCCCAGCTAGTTATTAATATTTCCTTTTTCATGCAAACTCTGGTATTTGAGCACCTTATCCTAGAAGAGCAAGGGAAAGAGAAGAGTAATAAACAACCTGATTTGTAATAATCTTGCAACAAGGCCAAAGAAAAGTGCCAGGAGAAAAAGGCCAAGCACACAGCTGTACACCCAGGCACACTCCTCAACATCTCCCACAGTCTGTTCTCTGAGTTGTAGCATGGCTGCTTCTGTAGGTGACACCAGATTAAGAAGTTGAAGGGAAGACCCTATCATTGAAGACAACATATAATTCAGTCATAGAACCAGAAATCAAGCAAGTACTGACCTGAAACCCTTCTCCCTGAGGGCTAGCTCTTATAGTATTTGAAACTGCCAAGGAAGAACAGTTATTAAAAGTCCTAACTAGCCTGCAACTGTACTACTGGCCCAGCAAGATATCCCCAATGGGATATTGGCACTTATATCTTGTGAGTAGCCCACTAATTGGACATGGAGAGCTCATGCCTGGTACTGCTGACCTAGCCAAGAACCTGTATTCATACCTAAGTGCAGCACTCAGTCTCATACTTTCTGCCATAGCTGGCGATTATTACCAAGACCTACCCAGATTCAAATACAGAAAATAAATGACAATGGATGGTCAGCCCTCAAACAAGTTATCTGTAACACAACCTACATAATCTTGACCAGAAATTTAGTATATTGTTTATAAAATAAACCCTTCAACCTGGTTTATTTTTATCTATTATAAATCTATATAAAAAAATCCTCCATCAAATGCTGAAGAAGGCTGCTGAATCTTGAGAAGAACATCTTTGGTTTACATCAGGAAAGTTACACAGAAAAGTCTTGCACTGTAAGTGTACTAAATTGGTGTAAAACAATGTAATGTTACAATACCAGTTTCAAAAGTTCAGTAACTAATAAGAGAACCTACAGGATAGGTAGAATTGTAAAAGCTATTTTCAGACTGCCAATGTTGCATGTAGACTATAAATCCATACAAACCAATATTCAGATTTCTCAAACCTGAACTAATACTATTAGGTCATTTCTTTTGTCGGGGTCTCAGGGAAATTCTAGATTACACCTGGACTGTGTAGTCATGAACAAAAACTCCTGAGAAGCTGTATTTGGAGAGAGTGGTTAGAAGGTGAGTACTGTGAAGAGACTGGAGCACTGCAGGTCCAGAAGTTAGTTACCTTATCTCAGGGTATGTTCTCCTCTGAAATGGCCATTTCTTACCCCAGTTTGTGTAAGAATTAAACATCCTATGACAATAAATTTCAAAAAGCCTTTGGGATCTATTAATGCAGCAGACCACGGGCTTTGCCAACCCAAAAGGTATGAATCTCATTAGACGGCATCTTAGTCCCATAGAAAAGCTCCATCTCACTGCACCATGGTGCCAGTGTATCCACTAGTGCGTTTAAACTTGCGTTGATTTCTTATTTCCTTTGTTCTGTAAAACTGTAAGAACTCATGAAACTGCTTCCACACTGGAATATGGAATTTGGTATAAACTAAATCCATGTTTCCCTGGCCATGGTCACTCAAAATGGCTCCAGAATATCTCTTATTCCCTTTAAGAGCTGTGGCTTCTTGTTGACATAATGAAGAAAATTAATTTCTTCCTCAGTTCCTCAGTCAACAAATAATAGCATACTAAGTATACTAACAGGCAAGATGTTCCTTCTGTTGTCAACCTTTACAGAGTACATTTCTTGGGGTCAACTTAGGTTTTAATTTTTAGTAGCATTTATAGGCAAAGTAGGCCCTTTTAGGTCCAAAGCATGCCATCGTTTTGAAGCCCATTTGAGTTAAGTAACCATCCTTTTGAGAAATCGACCTCCTCTGGAAACAGCCCTATTCCATAAGTACTTAGCTTCTCTTACTCTCGGGACACGTTCTCCAGGAATATGCTGATCATGTCCATCCTCAGTTGCCTACTGACATGATCCTATCAGCCAAACTAATTTAAGATAAAGATTCCCCTGGCCTGTTTCTATCTCAGCAGATTTCACCCCCTCTACCGTGCAACTAGTCTAAGACCAGCTCAGCTTCCTTGCCCCAGTAGTCCTGCAAAACCAGAGGGGCTTCAATGGGCTGATCTACTGAGGAGCGTAGGGGAATCTTTATCTTAAATTGGTTTGGCTGATGAGATCATGTCAGTAGACAGCTGAGGATGGCATTTGCCTTTCCCTCAAGGAAGAGTGCTGCTACTACATGAAAAGATTGGCTTAAGAACTCTGAAGAGATGACGCCAATGTGAGATTCTCACTATGGTCCTGACTGAGGCCCTGGATTCTATCCCTCCTAGGCCTACTGGTCTTTAGCCTCTTTGTAATAAATGTCTCCCTGTCTCTTCAGGTTCCTTTGGAAAAAAGTAGTGAAATAACTCAACAGTCAGTAAACCACATCCTACCATTACCTGTATGCCTAATTCCCCTGCCTTTGACCCAAGTTCTAGTCTTCCCAAGAGGCTCCCAAAGTCCCCATTCAGCTGGAAGTAACTACAGGACTAACTACCACTGCGCCTTATCAACAAAAGGCTAGAATGTCAAGTCAGGAGTTGGAGAGTAAAGTTGGCAGTGCTGGTGACAATGTCTAAAACAAAAGGACACTGTGCTAGTAACCTGAAGACCTATTACTGGGTAAACAGGGGCCTAAATTCAGCATTCCTAAGGAATCTCATGAGCCAAAGGCACTATCTCCCCTACCTGCCTCAGGGATCAACTACCTCAGGCAAGGACATCTAGTTAGTTCCAACAGCCTGCAACAACTCAAAGGCCTTACCCTGATGACTATCACATAAAACTCTGCTTGCTTCCCCACCACGTTCCTATCCTATATTCTGAGAGGCAGTTTGTTCCCCCAACAAACTTTTCTTTCTACCCTTGTGTAGTCCATTTGGTTTAGGAATGGGAATGAAAAATCTTCTAATCCTTCTAAAATAGCTTGTGTTTAGGAATACAATGGGGTTTTTGTTTTGAAGGTAGACATAGAGGAGTATCTGTGCCTTGTACATACCTTTGGTTCCAAAGGCCACACATTTGTGATTGCTGGTGTCATTTATAGGTGTCATACATGTGACATACTTAGGAACATACAAAAGATAACCTCACAGATGAGGCTTATTTGGGAACAGTACAGATTGTGTCAAATAGACACTACTTATTAAGTTAATTTTTAAAATACTTGTAGCTATCATAATAATGAAAAATGGCATGCTGTGAACACCGGTAAGCAGGGAAATGTAGTTCCTTTTTTTTTCTTTCTTTTATTGGTTATTTTCTTTATTTACATTTCAAATGTTATCCTCTTTCCAGGTCTCCCCTCCAGATACTCCCTATACTATCCCCGCTTCCTCCTGCCTCTCTATAAGGGTGCTCTCCCACCCACCCACACACTCCTGCCTTCCCGCCCTGGCATTCCCCTACACTGGGGCATCAAACCCCCACAGGGCCAAGGGCCTCTCCTCCCATTGATGTCCAACAAAGCCATCCTCTGCCACATATGCGGCCAGAGCCATGAGTCCCTCCATGTGTACTCTTTGATCCTTCTCCGTGTAGCATACAAGGGCGTCTGCTACATTCCCAGAACCCCATGGCCTAAGAACAAGACTTCCTTCTTTGCCATTCCCCAAGCATCATCACTTCTAAGATTAGATGACTAAGAGAGACTGAGGTCAGGTGCCAACCACTGTGAAAGGCACAGCCTTAGAATAAGAACAAAGCAATCCTCCTATGCCCATTTGCTTGCCCTTCCACCTTGACCAGCTTGAGAGTTACTCTTGTTCAAGAGCATCCAAAGGTGCTGTTTCAGCTGCCAAGGAAGAGATGCAATTAATACTCCCACCCCATGGTAAAGTCTCCTAACCACAATAAACAACTCAGTGAGATAGCCACGTTTTAAAAAAAAAAAAAATGGCACTGTAATCCTGTGGGTAACCAACACTCTCTGCTTGAATTTAAGGTCCAATCAATAGGTTGGACCTGGTATTGTAAACTAAGCCAACTAAATGGCTCAAAGATTTTCTCAAGGCCTCGTTCTTATCTAATATGGTGTTATTTGATATCCCTGAATTTCTATTGCTGGTAACTGCAGTGCTATTACACCATAATCTGATAGACACAAGAAATTATGTGCTGAAAGAAGGATCACAAGGGTAAGGTGTTCACTCTGTAAACCTGAACCTCTAAGTTCTGTTTCTGGATTCCATGAGAGAATGAAGAAAGTCTCTGCTGAAAAGTGGTCCTCTGACCCTCATGTGTACACATGGCATGTGTACATGTGAATTCACACACACACACATCCTATATTCACAAAAAACCTTAAATACTGTAATTATTTTTCTATGTTAAGACTTGCTTAATCTTGTAATATATGATCTACTTTAGAATGGTCCGTGGGCTGCTAGGAAAATTTGTATTCTGGAGCATCAGGATACAATGCTAATTATATTATCATTCAATTCCAATGCTTCTTTGTTGTTAAATGTGTATGATTTTCTGTCATTTTGTTGATTTTGCAGTGTTTGTTGTTTCTCTGTTCACTGTTATTCCCAATGGCTCCATGGGGTGTTTGTCTTCCTCTTCATTCTGAAGGATTCTTTAAACCTGATTTTAAAGAATGAAGTTCTTCAGCCCGGCAGTGGTGGCACACACCTTTAATCCCAGCACTTGGGAGGCAGAGGCAGGCGGATTTCTGAGTTCAAAGTCAGCCTGCTCTACAGAGTGAGTTCTAGGACAGCCAGGACTACACAGAGAAACCCTGTCTGGGGGAAAAAAAAAAAGAATGAAGTTTTTCTTTCTTTTTCAATTATAACAAATGGTTTTGCTGGATAGAGCAGTGTGGGTTGGTAGTTATTATCTTTCAGAACTTGGAATAACGAGTCCAGACCACTGTGGCTTTAAAGTTTGTGTTGAGAACTGCTATTTTAAGAGGCCTGCTTTTCTACATAAATATATTGCTTCCTTCCTGCCACTAGTACTCTAATTTCTTTCTTTCTTTGTTCTGTATACTAGTGGTTTAATTATATGTGATGTAATGAATTCTTCTCAGCTCTTGTTTGATATTGTAAATATCTTCTCTGTCTGGTACCTATTTCTCTAATTTTGGGAAATGATTTGTTGAATTGTTTTTAATGCCATTAGAATGAAATTCTTCTATGCTTAAATTTGGTATTTTCAAAGTGTCTCAAATGTCTTGAAAACCCTGTTCCTACCCTACTCATTTTATTTGTCTTTTTGTTGGATAATTTGAAATCCTCTTACATTTTGGCTTCAAGTTCAAATATGCTGCTACTTCTTGATCTAATTTACTGGTGAGATTTCCCATGGTGCTTCTCCTTTTTATTAGACTTACACTGTTTTCCCTCCCCAATATTTGTTTTTCCATCAGTATATTTATCTCTTTATTGAATTCCACCGTCATTCTTGAATTTAAATTCATTATACTAATCTGTTTATCTGGAATTTGTATCTGCTGATTTCTTTGAATACACTTATAATCAACCTTTTTGTCCTTGGGCATCTTTTCTATATACTAGTCACAGTTGTCAGTGGATTTCATAAGTGTGTTTAGGATGATTCTTTCCAACAAACTATTAGCATGGTTAAGGATTTACTGTTTTCCCCAAAGAGGTCTTTCTCTGCTGTTGAAATATGAAGTCCACTTAGGATTCATGCTGAATTTTAAGGTAAAGTTATATCCAATATATGTAAGTTATACAATATATCAGAGAAAACATAAAATAGCTGTTTGCCAATGCCCAAATATGACACAAATGCATCCACCTTTGGGCTTCTGCATTTGTTTCTCCTTCTACTGCCCTAAGTGGCAGCTCTGTATCTTTCTTTAAGTCTTCACTTAGTTTGTCTTACACTGAAGGTCTTGTCTAAAATCCTGACTCCCCAGGCTCAGAGCATTTGATTCTGATTCTCATACTCACTACTTCCTTCCCAGCATTTCCACCAGCAGAGAGCACGCACTTACTTGTTTGTCTCTGCTGAGCGAATGGTAACTTCATGAAGCACGAATTTTGTCTTTTTTGTTCATTTCTACATTCTTAAGATCTATACTAATTAATCACTGGCACATAACAGACTATTTGGAAAAAAATGTAATGAATGAAGGCCCCATTCAGTCTCTTAAATATGAGCTATCACTTTATTATTCTGTTAGATACGGCCTAAATTTCCTAATTTTCTACAAGGACAAAAGCCTAGAATGTAAAATTTTTAATATTGTAAACATTGGCTCCTATTTTTAAAAAAGTACAGACTTAAAAATACATTTATACTAGGATATAAACTGGTACTTAATGTGTAACATACCTTTATAAGTCTATGCTTTCCAACCTCATAATTTTTGTCTGTCATTCATTCAGTTGCATTCCTATGTTAGGTTGTTAGTTTATACAAGAGTGCCTATCACCAATGTCTTTGGAGAAACTAACATGCTCTGTGACCTCAGATCCTTCATTCCTTTTGCTTAGCTGTGGTTTGTGTGTCAGTTTTCTATTGCTGTGAAGAGACACCGTGACCATGGCAACTCTTACTTATAAAAGTAAGCATTTAATTGGGAGGGTTAGTCCATTATCATTGATGGGGAGCATGGCAGACATGGTGCTGGAGAAGGGGCTGATACTTCTGCAACCACAAGCAGCATTCAGAGAGAGCCACTGGGCCTGAAGTGGGCTTGTGAAAACCTCCAAGGCCACCTCTAGTGATACACTTCCTCCAACAGGGCCACACCTCCTAATCCTTTTAAATAATGTCACTCTCTGGTGACCAAGCATTCAAATACACAAGCCTATAGGAACCATTCTTATTCAAGATACCACACATTGTAAAATGAAGCTGCTGGCTTGGGTCTTCTTTCTAATTGTAATTTACTACAACTTTAATAAAGTTGTTTAAGATTTATTTCTTATTCTGAATGTGTTTGGTTAAACAAATAGGTATAGAAATACTGAAGCATTACCATGTTAGAGTAAATGTCTTCTGCACAGCTCAAATATAATTTATAAGGGCTAAAATTATGCCAAAAACTTTAAATATGATTTCAATACAAACACATTAATTTTCTTTAAAGTATATAGGGTTAGTAATTCAAAAACTATGTTGAGACTAAGGAAAACCAGTTTTGACATGAAGGAATCAACATGAATAATAAATCATTACTAGTAATACAAACTATGTCGCTGGTAGAGAGACCACAGCATTAAAATGAACCTTATCTTCACTATGATGATGGGACATCAGTTTTTAAAATGTATGTATGCAAATGTCTACATAAGTATACAAAGACAAAACTATACATTTGGGGACAAATTCTTCAGTTATAGTGGCAGCACATAGTTGGGCAGGATACCCAGGCAGGTTGACAGGGATACCTGAATATAAAGGCTGTAAGCTACCTCATATGAAGCAGTTTCCTAAGCTACCCCTAAACTACCATTAGAATTAACTTGCCAGAGTTTTAAAAAGCCCATTTCTGATTTTCAAACGCTAAGAAAGAACCTTAGGCATCTCAGCTTTCTTGAATTCTCAATAAAGTATTCTACAAAGGATATGGGGCTTTGATGAGAGGTCTAGATATTAATGGCAAATTCATCATTTACTAGTTGTGACTACTGTCTGCTTGAGTTCCTGTCCTGCCTTTTTTTCCATTATAAACTGTGATGCAGAAGCATAACCAAATAAGCCCATTCTTCTTCAACTTGGTTTAGTCAGTACATCTCATCAAAGCAACAGAAGCCAGCTAAGGCATTTGTAAGCATTAGGAGACACAGTGGCTGCTTCAAATCATTAAACATTGGTCTTTACTGTCATGTTCTCTAGACACACTCCTGTCCCTACTCATCCCTTCCTACTCCAAAAGGGTCCCCTCTTCTACTTTCAAGGGTTTTGTGCGTTAGAAATCTAGATAACAGACAAGAAAAAACATGTAGTATTTGTTATTTCATAACTCATAACTTTACAAGATTATTTCTTTCGTGGTGTTAGATTAGTAATAAATAATAAGTCTTCAAATGAAATTAATTCCATCCACTCAGCAATAAATGTTTATGCTACCTGGCTTCTACGTGCTTTTATTTATAACAATCATATATATATATGTATAAATCAATACAGCTCTTGGTTAAATGTAAAAGTACTTCCAAAATAGACCATCAGAGAATTTCTTTTCTTGATTAAAAAATAGCCTGACCTTTTAAAACAAGATTCTGTTATGTTAGTCATCATGGGAGAAGTACCCCATCCTCCAAATATTACGACATACAGATTTTTTTTTATAAAAGTAATGAATGCTTTATCAATGCATATTCTTTTGCATGGAGTTAATAAGAACAAGGCAGTAAGACACACACATTCCTACCTTTAAAAGGGTCTCATTCGTCAAAAGTGCAACTTGCTTTTCTAAAGGTTGATTTTCCACGTACCTAAAATTTTTAGTATCCCATAAGGAAAAGAGGAATGTTTAGCAATTTATATAGTTGAATAGCATGTTAGAGAAAATAACTAGCTAGATTGGTTCCCATATTTTTTCATTTCTTTTCAAAAACAAATTCAAGACATAAGTTCTTGATTACCTTAATGATAAATAGTGAAGTCATTAAGGCCATAAACTCTAGAAATAGGAAGAGTTATTTCTCAAAGATAACTCTGGAGAACTTGCAAATTATATAAAACATTAGTAAAAATAGTTATATCAAAATTTTAAATCCAGCAAAGAAATTCCATCATTAAAAGCAGCATGGTTCTTTACTACAAAATGAAAGGCTTATCACTTCATTCCGGACTTCAAAAACAACTGAAGCCAAAGTCTTCATTTCATCCTAGTCTCTAGTACAAGACAAATTAAATATACTTATCTTTTACCTCCTAAATGAAGGAAGGCGCCGGATGTCTTCACATTCAATAACTGAGAAACCATTTATTCTTTTTTTGGCTTCTGAGAGATCGCAGCACAGAACACTTAGGGGCTGGGAATAAAAATGTTCTAGTAGAGAAAGCTGAAAGAAATATGAAGGTATTTATTATAGTGTGACAGTAAATGTTTTATCCCTTACCTGTTGAATTTTAGGCTTTTTTTGTTGTTGGTTAGTTGGTTTTTCAAGATAGGGTTTCAGCTCTGGCTATCCTGGAACTCACAGTATAGACCAGGCTGGCCTCAAATTCACAGAGATGTGACTGCCACTACCTCCTGAGTGCTAGGAGTAAAGGTGTGTGCCACCTCTGCCTGTCCTTGAGACTGTTTTTTGAGGGCTTATGTATGTATGTATGGTTGGGGTTGAAGAGATGGTTCAGCAATGAGGAGCACTTATTACTTTTGAAGATGACCAGGTTTGGTTCTCAGCAACCAGAAGGCAGCTACCAATCATTGGTAACTTCAGTTCCAGGGAACCCAATACTCTCTCCTGGCCTGTAAGGCACTGAACATGTGGGGAACAAAGATACTTATAGGAACTATACCCATACACATAAAACAAAACTATTTAAATAATTATGTTACAATAACATTGCGGCAGTACTTATACAACTTTACTATTTTCAAGGCCACAGTTCTGTGGACCAGTTCAGAAAAGGTAATCCCAGGAATGCATACTAAAAGAAAACAACGTAAATGGATACATTACTGCAGAAGCCACTTAAAATGATTGCAAATGTAGTATAGATGGGACTAGTATATGACTTAAAGATCTAATAAATGTCTTCACCCCAAATTACTATATTGCCAGATCTACCTGTTCAAATAAATACAATGCTGCAGTGGTAGGTATTGTACCTACTGACAAGAGTAACAAAATCTGTACCTTCAAATTCAGTTTCATCACATTCCAGAAAAAAAAAAATGGTGCACTGACTACTAAAGTACTCGCACAACAGATCACTCTAGTCTCCTAACGTAGTTTATTTAAAAATTCTAGTATAATTTATGAGATCAAATATAAGGTTATCACCAGGCAGTGGTGGCACATGCCTTTAATCCCAGCACTTGGGAGGCAGAGGCAGGTGGATTTCTGAGTTCGAGGCCAGCCTGGTCTACAGAGTGAGTTCCAGGACAGCCAGGGCTATACATAGAAACTCTGTCTCGAAAAACCAAAAAAAAAAAAAAGAAAGAAAAAGAAAGATAAGAGATAAGAGAAGAAAAGAGCATTCCCCACAGGAAATTAATAATTCAACATATTCTTCTATACACAAATTTTAAAATATTTGGTAGGCTACAGGCTTACTATGATATATTTTGTCTATTCCTAGATTCCTTGGATCTTTTACACAAAAATGATTTCAAAAATGTGTCAAAGGTCCCTTTTATGTCTATTAAGACAGTCACATGGTTTCTGCCTAAGTCCACTGATGTCTACATTTCATGCATTAAATTGTATATTATCAACCAGCATTGTATCCTTGAAATCTAGCCAGTGTGGTCAGTGTGTGATCTTTGTGTTGATCGATCTGCTTTCCAAGTATTTTACTGATAATCTTTGAATCTATACTAACCACAGAAATTAATATGTAGGTTTTTTGATGTTGTGGTTGAGTATTTACCTGGTGCCAGTGTCAAGGTAATACTATACTTGCTGAATAATTCTTGTATTTTATGGAGTAGTCTGAGAAACAGCAGTGTTCGTTATTCTTAAAAAAAAAACACAGAATATCTGGCAGGAGGTCTACCTGTCCAGGCCTTTCCTTCATTAATAAATTATTATTCATCGCTTACTTTTGTCAATTCATATGGTTCTAGAAATTTATTCATTTTTTTTTTCTATTTTCTAGTTCACCGGAATTAAGTTTCCAGGATTTTTTTCTTAATTAATTCAGTGGTAGGAGTTATGTTCTTTCCATCTCACATTCACTTGGGTCTCTTTTGGGGGGTTAGTTTGGCTATGAGCTTATCAAGCTTATGGTTTCAAAGATATGATGCTCCTTCCTAGAGTTCCTAACCTCTACTCCATTCCATTTGTCTCTGTTCTGATCTGTATTACCTCTTTAAGTATACTGACTTGAAACTTGCCTTATTCTTGACTTTTCTTCCATAAACCTCTAAGGATGTTTTTTTTTTTCCTGGCATTGCTTACTCAGAATTTTAACAGTAGGTTTATTTTTTTGCCTCCTCTGCTGAATGCTTTGAAGACAGATTTCTTTTTCCTATGTACAAATAGGGCTCAGCACCGCACCTTCCTTAATGTAAGTGCCTAGTATTTCATAAATAAATGAATGGCAGAACGAATTGTAGAGGTTATTCTCTCATTTATTTTCATACATTGCTAAGGTAAATTCTGTCTTGATTTAAAATCCTTTTTAAAAATAAGTCAGTGAATCAAACCATTATGGTTATGTGCAGGAAGAATATATCTGGAAGAATAACTTGAGTCAGGAGGTGGTAGCACACAACTTTAATCTCAGTACTCAAGAAAAAAGGGCAGATGGGTCTCTAAGTTCAAGGTCAGGCTAGTTCACAAAGAGAATTCCAGGACATCCAAGGCTATACAGAGAAGCCCTATGTCAAAAATCAAAACAAAATAAAACAAACAAAAAAAAAAATCTTATGAGTTTCAAAACACAATAAAAAGATAAAGATTATTATATTAGACTTATGCATAAAGGTTATAACATAAGGTCTTAATGAAACTGACAACTGGCATGTACTCACAATGACTATACTTTGACCACTTAGGGAGTTGCCAAGAAAAGTAATTAATATTACCATTTAACCAACTCAAAAAACCACCCAGGCACAAAGCTAAAGAGTTCACTCTCTGGCCCATCAAAGAGGGTTAATGGCATTTCTTAGGTAAAAAGCCACCAAGATTTCATCAAGTCCTAAACAAAAATAAGTCCTTCCCCTCCAGGCCAACTCTCAATGGTTAAGACGAGCTATAACAGATCCATTACTGATATCCTAACTCTGTCTTCTATAGGTGACTTCAGCTTAAGAAAGAAACGGTAAAACGTGAAAAAGAAAATGAAATTTCCCTTTTCTGGATCTTGCTACTAAAATACCATAGTTATCACACTACTCAATCTGAAACAATGTAAACTCATTAGAATTAGACAGTGAACTTTCAAACTCATCAGATTTTCTTACCTTAAGTCCTTTGATGAAGTTTTGAATTGAGAAATCATGATACAAAAAGATGTTGGTCAGAACCTGTAATGCCTTTTTACTTAATTTAAAGGGAAACCGAGGCGTAAGAAGCAGCTGAAAGAGACAGAGATGGAAGTCAGACTTCTTAGTCACTCTTCCTCAAGAACATGAAGTAAATAACTAGACAAAGAATTATACTGTGACACAACAGATATGAATGCAATCAGAGCTATACTTTTTTTTTTTTTTACAGTCAAATGCCAACCAAATCATAAACCTTACTTATTTAAGGCTGAAAACACCAAAAAAGCAATTTGTATTACAATCCCTGTTTGTTTGGGACAGGGTCTCATCAGATAGCCTTGACTGGTTATCCCTGACTAGGTATCTAACCAAAAAATAAAAATGAAAAATAAAAATAAAAATAAAAATCACAAAGATCTGCCTGCCTTTCTCTCTCAAGTACCAGCAGTGCCATCATCCAACTACACTCTGAGCCAAAGCTGTCTACCAACTTCCATTAAATTCTTAATCTTCAAATAATACATATTAAATACATAACCCTTTGTCTTATACTAAAAGATACCAAAAATGAACCATTTTCTTACAAGATAAAACTTTTTTCTCCCTACTAATTCAAATTAGTAAAGAGTAGCAAGCTATGTACTATTAAATGGTAACACAAAATGAAGATTTTTCTTCTTGAAAATATAAATTATATATTTAGTTAGTGTTCAATGGTCTACAGTAATGCTTTATATCTGAAAATCAAACCTTATACTAGGACATTTTTTTAACCAAATATACAGTTGCATTTGACTACAATTAATTTCAAAATGAAAAACATTTTCCTAGCATGTCAATAACTCAGATTGCTATCTGCTGTGTAGCAATGTGTAGAAGCAGTTCATAAGTGAACACACAGGTTGTCATTGTTAAGCTATACAACCATCACAAACATATCTTAGTGGAACTGAGAATGACTTTGCATGGCACTCAGTAGTCATGCTATTACACAGAAACATTATAGCAGTTATAGCCTTAGTTTAGTAGCGGCTGTCATGAGCAAAATGACAGCTGTCAAAGTCCACAAAAACTCTTGGGGCTGGAGAGATGGCTCAGAAGTTAACAGTACCGGCTGCTTTACCAGAGGCCTGGGGTTCCATTGTCAGCACCCATACAATGGCTCACAACCATCCGTAACTCTAGTTCTAGAGATCCAACACCCTCTTCGGACCTCCACAGGCACTACATCCATGTGGTACACATACATATATGTGGACAAACATACACATATCAAATCAAAATAAACCTTAAAGCTTTAAATGATTTTATATAAAATATAAGATCAAAACATACTGGTAATACTCTGAAGTATGTAAATTCTGTGAAATCTTATTTATTACTGTCAGTGCCCTATTACTTATTAGTATTACTACTTTCCAGAGCCTCCCTTCACATTGAAGACAAGTGCTCTAGTAGAGCTGTACTTAGACTCCGAAATTCATTTTAAAAGCCTAATTTCTTCAATTAAGTAATAAAAATAAAAATGAATATATACAAATGATTGTTGCTTTCACAAAGCTTATATTTTAATCTGAGAAGGCAACTATATGTAAAGAGAAAATATAATTCTAACCATAATTGTGTAAGAGCATTAAAATATGCAAATAAGTTGAACAAAGTCTGATATACATAGAAATTTATTGGTATCATTTACTATACATAATATATGTCTGGTAGCTTCGGTTTCACTCTCTGTCATTGGTAAACATTTTTTCTTTTTACCTTATCAAGAAGTACTGTCAGGTATTCCTTGCAAGACAGAGACTGGAACAGTTCTATACACAACAGAGATGACACTGAATGAGGAAGCAGTCGGTGGATAATAACAGGAGATGTGGCGATCCCAAAAATGAGAATTAGAGGAAACTCATGCAGATGCTGACTAGTTTTTAAAGAAAAATACAAAAGAAGCTTCTTCAGCAAATGTATTTCAATATATTACATTCAAAATGCTTATTTTAAGATATTAAGTTTTCTAGGTCATTCATTTTCCTTTTAAAATAAAAAAAAATAATAAAATAAACACTTGCCAGATTCTAATCCTGAAATCAAGCCATTAATGGATCCTTTTCTTTTATAAATAAGAACAGAGATCCAGAAAGACCAAATGCTCCCCCTGAGATTAAACTACCAAATTTAAACAACAGCGTGTCAACTAGCATTTAATACAGCCTCACTGACTTTCAGCCTCATGTAGCCTTCCTTATGTTTTTCCACCAAATCTCTGCTTTCTTCTTCTTCTTCTTCTTCTTCTTCTTCTTCTTCTTCTTCTTCTTCTTCTTCTTCTTCTTCTTCTTCTTCCTCCTCCTCCTCCTCCTCCTCCTCCTCCTCCTCCTCTTCCTCCTCCTCCTCCTTCTTCTTTTGTTTTTTGTTTTTCGGTTTTTCGAGACAGGGTGTCTCTGTGTAGTCCTGACTGTCTTGGAACTTACTCTGTAGACCAGGCTGGCCTCGAACTCAGAAATTCTCCTGCCTCTGCCTCCCAAGTGCTGGGATTAAAGGCATGCGCCACCACTGCCCAGCCAAAAGAAAGTTACCCTAACAAATACACATTGGGAACAAATGTCACAGGGATGTAACATAGGTCTAGTTACTTCAACTTTAAGTCTCATAAGATTGCTTTTAAAAAGTCCTACACTAAAATAATACACACTGGAAATATTATATAAAAATAAGATGCCTTCATACAGAGAACATTTTTAGCCAGTAAAGCTAAAGGAACACAGAGCCTCTAAAGATAAAAATCAGAAAGAAAAAAGGCATGATAGAATACTACAACTTAGAGGAATATCAATTTAACAGGCAGGTAAAGAGACAATCCTTGTAAGATAAATGACATTTTATACCTATTTACCTGAGTTATATATATTAACTAAATCAGGATGAACTTGTCTTGGATTTTCAACATTATCTCAAAAACCAAGAAAATAATTTACTAGGAGATCTTTGAAGATTCAGTAACAAAAATGATTTTGAATTTCATTAAATTGGTCTTAAAATGAGCACTATTTTTTTCTAAAATAAAAATAATGTCTTAAGAAAAAGGAAATTTTGCCTAAAGGCAAAGTCACATGTTATGAAGAGTTTAAGCAGAGATGAAGATAGGGAGATGAGAGAAAGGGAAAGGTCAAGCAATACCAAATGTATGAAATGCCTTATGGGTATCTGCTCCTAAATTTGATTGGAAAGAACCCATTTTACAAAGTTGACCTTTAACCTCTACACATATACCATGGCACACATACCAGCACATACACATCACATTTACATACAAACAATAATAATAAATGAAAATGAAAAAGAAGACAATTTCATCAAAGCTGTAGCAGTCTGACTACCTGCTGATGGTTATGAAGTCCTGGAGTACGTTTGTGCTGAAGCTCTCCATGCTCTTTAAAAGAAGCACCACAGGAGGAGACTGCCAGTGGCTAGACGCTGGCCTCTTTTTGCTTGTCAGTTTGGGGCCTGTCTTTTTTTAAACCAATGTGAAACGGAGGAATTAAAAGTAAGCCTTACCAGTCAACAGTACTACTATGCCACTTGTTATGTGTTTCTTTTTATTTTACAGTAACTGCAATTTTTCCCAACCAAAAAGTAGTATCTCAGTCTAACAGTTACTTAGCAAAATCTGTTTCTAGATATGGTTACCAGTAAAAAAAAAAAAAAAAGGTTCAGAAGGACCTATAACAAATATCAAATGGATTTTCTACTGAAAAACATAGAAAAAAGACACTTTTCTATACAACTGACTTTTTTTCCTGTGGATACACATTTATGCACTAACATAAGTTGTATCGTTGATGTAAAAGCACACTGAGTGTACTATTACAAACTTTTTATCTTGAAATGGACCTTAAATAGTTGGTCAAACGAAACTTAAAGGTAATGGACTTAAACTGCAAAGACTTTGATTCCTAAAACAATCTAAAAATTTACATCAAATTAAGGTATTATTATAAACATCCTTACATAAGGCAAGGTAAAATCATATGTATGATTTCAATGAAAACACTAAATGTCACCCAGTATTCATGCTATCTGGTGACCCAGCAATAAAGTGGGACTATGGCTGCACCCCAGGAGTCCAAGGATATCTGTGTCATTCATTTGTAATAGAGATGGTCATAGAAGGAAATTTATATTTTCTTAAATATACTTTACTTATAGAGTGTTGTTTTGTTCAATAGACCTTATTTGTACAATAATGTTTCCGCAAGATTTCCAAGCATGGATCAAACTAAATTTTAAGAATTATAGAATTACTCAAGGAATAAGCTGACAGCAGGAATAGGTGTTATGTGTCTACTGAACAAAAGCAAATACTGAAGACTACCAGAGGTGATATAAGGAAGTTACAGCCATTATCGTCAAAATACGATCTGTAACAGAACCAACTGCATATGTTTTCTTTTTGTCACTACATGGAATTCTCCCACAATACAATGTCCTTGTAAGAATCCAAGCACTTACCAGGAATTAGTCTACATATTACAATACCTGCAAATTCTAGTAGCTTCAGAAAAAATAGCTACCGCCAAACTGCTATTACTGCTTCACAAACACATGCTTATTAGAAGAGTGACTAAGTAAAGTAATTCTGAGCCGACTACCCAAGTTTCCAGTTTCCTTTTACCTGTGTGACTGTTGAGTACCAACGAGAAAGGGAATCCATTGAATAATTTGTCTTTCTGGGGATCTGATCACTTCTCACCTCCTTGGAATTTCTATCTACACAGCAGTCCATCAACTGTAAGGTCAACTTTTGTAAAAAATGTTTCACATCTGCAGAATATAAAAAGCAAGGAAACTTACCTCATCTTTAAAACAAAATTAAAGCCATTGAAACCTTTGATCAGCAGATTGCAATATTTACAAGGAGTATACTTTTCTGTGTTTCATCAATATAGTTAAAAATATGCTAAGTATACTACCATTACTCATTAGTACCCTGTCCTTAATACTGAATTTTGTTAGGGTTGGACACATTCAACTGACAGTGTACTTGCCTAGCATGCACAAGGTCCTAAAGTTGACACCCAGTACTAAATAAACACAAACGTGGCCAACCATGGCTAAAGTCCCTGACGACAGGAGGATCTGAAGTTCAAGGCCATCTTCTGAAGCATGGTGCACTCAATGCCTGCATAGGTTATGTAAGACCCTTCCTAAATAAGATGTAATAAATGAGTATATTTCACTAGTTCATACTAAGATCAGATCAAAATGTATGTATATTATCTACAAGTATTATCTATGAAAATATATAGGCAGAAAATTATAAATTATTTTTAGAATATCATACATTTATATTATTTTGAACAACAAAAAATGTCATAGTTCTTGAAAGCAACATAAGTTATATAAATTATTTTCTGATTATAAATCTTCATTTGCAATCATTTTTAAGACATCCTTGAGATATTAATTGTAAGTTATCACAACAAAAGTACTACATTAACTCTATTATCAGTCTAGCTGGCAACAGATGTGAGTATGACTGTGCACAGCTTATAATAGGATGGCTTTACATGCAAACACATCTGAGTCTGAGGCTGTGTGTGCATCATGATTTAACCGTTTTATACACTCAAGTCTGATTCTGCATATGGACTACTTATTTTTTAACCATCAACTGCCTTTTCAAGTGGGAAAAAAGTTGATTTAGAATGAGCAAAAATGAGTGAGACATGCATAGAGTGTGGGGAAAGGGGTTAGAGATGAGGATTTCTATTTTACCTGGACAATCCTTAGCTTGCAGTGAGACTACATACGGTGTGACATTATTCTGAAGAGTCTCTGTTAGACTTCTGAATATCACATCGTGATCCGTGACATTCACACCTATGAGATAATAATATCATATCATCATTATTAACAATTTAACAATGAGTATTTTAAAGAACAAGTAAAGCACCAGGTAAGAATGATTTAAAAACAGGATTTGCGCCGGGGGGTGGTGGCGCACGCCTTTGATCCCAGCACTTGGGAGGCAGAGGCAGGTGGATTTCTGAGTTCGAGGCCAGCCTGGTCTACAGAGTGAGTTCCAGGACAGCCAGGGTTACACAGAGAAACCCTGTCTCGAAAAACAAACAAACAAACAAACAAAAAAAAAAAAACCAGGATTTGCACTAGAAATCAAGAAAACTGCAGCACAATTGGCTTTCCTCTCAGTTTGTGATCTAAAGGAAGGTAATACGATTTACTTCCTGATTAGCCAAAAGCCCATTCTCAAGCTGAGAACAAGTTAAAAGTGACAATCGTGATATCAGCAAGAAAGGAAAAAAGCCAAAATATTGTTATTGATGATATGATTCTATACACATAAGACACTACCAGGAAATTCCCACAGCTGATGAACACATTCAGCAAAGAAGCAGGATACAAATTTAATACACATAAATCAGTACCCTTCCTACAGATGAATAATAATCAAACTGAGAAAAGACAAAAGAAACAACCCCATCCACATTTGCCTCAAAATAACAATAAATAAATAAAACTTAGTATTAATTTAATCAAGTAAGTAAAAAACTTGTACAATGAAAACTTTAGGAAACTGAAGAAGATACCAAAAGACAGAAAGATCACCTATGTTGATAGACCTACAATAGTACTGTGAAAACGACCACCCTACCAAAACCAATCTTTTGGTAGTAAAACTAGATTCTTATTTTTCATCCTGCACAAAACTCAACTCCAAATGGTTCAAAGACCATTCAAAAACCTGTCAGAACTGTCAAGAGAGGAAGTAAAAAATGGACTTATAACATGGGAAGGACTTTCTGAAAAAGACCCTATTACCAGCAATACTAAGACGAACATCTGAGAAACTGGACCTCACGACACTAAAAAGCTTGTACACAGTAAGAACACCATCATTCAAGTGAAGAGGCAGCCTACAGAATGGAAAAAAGTCTTCATCAGCTACAAATCTAACAGAGGGTTAGGAACTAGAATACATAAGAACTAAGATTAAAACAATCAACCTAAACTAAAACTTGTGGGACAGAACTAAACATAGAGAGTTCTCAAAGTAAATATCAATAGCCAAGAAGTATTCTTTAAAATGTTCAACACCTTTAGCTATTGGAGAAATGCAAATTAAAATGATTTTGAAATTTAACTTTGCCCCAGTCATGGGATCACTCAGGTCAGAAATGCAAATGGACATGGGGAAGAGAAGCAGCTATGCCCTGCTGATGGAAGAGGAGCAGTTATGCCCTGCTGATGGAAGGACAGACTGGAGCCACAGTGCAAATCAACGCTGCAGGCTCCTCGACAAGCTAGAAATGGAGCTAGCACATGATCCAGTAATACTCCTCCCAAAGGACTCTCTGGATCACACTACAGAGAAACCTGTTCATCCATGTTCATTGTTGCTCCACTCACAAAAGCAACAAAAAGAACCTAGATGTCCATTAATGATGAATGAATAATGGCAGTGTGGTTCATACACACAGTGTAATATTATTAAGCTTCTTAAAAATGAAAATATGAAATCCACAGGTACATGGATGAAGCTGGAAGTAATAATTCTGAGTGAGGTCAGACCCTGATAGACAAATGTTTCACGTTCTCTCCCATACGTGATATTAGCCTTGAATCTTTAAATATGTGCATTTAAACTGGAGTCACCTCAGACGGCACAAAACTAGTAAGAGGACATGAAAAGGTGTGGTTCAGAAAAGGAGACAGACATAGATGTTATGAATGGGGAACAGGAAAAATGGAGGAAGGGTTAAATGGTGTGGGGATGGGAAGGAAGGGATGGGGATAGATAACATAAGGACCATGGTAAAAGGCCATGGTTTCTACTACTGCAGAAACTTCCTAAAACTTATTTATATTCAGATATAAAGAGTTTCAATGGAGTTATCTTACAATGGGATGGGGGAGATGACGATGCCACCCTAAGTCACTAGATGCTACAAGTGTCAAGCATGAATTAACCACTTTTTGAGTTGCTGGACAGTAGGGTCCTATACATTCCTACCCCAAAACATTACATACTACTGTCAAGTACAATTTGAAATATGTCCTAAATATCAGTAACAAGATTAGGGTATTAAAAATAGAATTAAAATGGCATTAAAATGCTAAATACCAGAGCCCATTGTTAACAAACCCTAAAGAAGTAACAAGTTGGGAGCCAAGTGTGACAGTATACTTTACTCTCGGCACTCAGGAGGCAGAAGTAGGCAGATCTCTACGGCTCTGAGGCCAGAATGGTCTAGAGGATTCTTGGCCAACCAAGGATACACAGTGAGACTTTGTCAAACAAATAAACAAACAAACAAAAAAGAAGTAAACATTGGAAGCAAACTCAGTGGAACATGTTTGGAACCCTAATAAATTCTGTTTTATTTTCAAAATGAAAAAAAACCTTAAAACAGGCGTAGTTCAATGCAAGGGTAAGACGCTGAGTATGCACAAAGCTCCTGGTTTCATATCCAACACCAACATTATTTAAGAACCATTTCAATCTGACCTTCATTCCACCCTCTCCAGCCTCGCCTCCAGCCCTGTAGCAGCCTCCTTACAGATGCCTCTCTCCACACACTACCTCCATTCCCTAGGGACTCCACCAAACCCTGATGCATAGGCCCGCTTAGCTCTTCCTTCTAGTGCATCCCCACCCATTTTTTTGAGTCAGTTTCCAAGGTAGGAGAGACAAAATGAAGACTTATGGGGAGACATGGGAGTGGCTGCAGAAGAGGATTAGATGTGGAATGAAGGGGAGAAGGATGAAGAAGGGAATATTGAGAGGGACAGACAGCTAACACTAAGTAACATTTGAGTGGTCATCTGGAAACCCACTACAGTAGAAGTTTCTTAAAATATATACATATTTGAAACAATTCTTTTTTTTTTTCTGAAACAATTCTAATGGAATCACCAAACAATGAGAAAGACCAGAGTCCCAACTACATGTCTCTTGCCACCAAGTAAAACCTCCAGGAATAGGTTAAATCTACTTGAGTTATTGGCCAAAGAGGCCCTGGTTCTGGAAGGTACTCTGTATGCTCCCAGAGAAAATGTTCATGGTACTGGAAGGTACTCTGTATGCTCCCAGAGAAAAGTCCAGCTACAAAGCCTGCTATCTATGTTGGTTGCCTTACCTGCAAGATACGCTGTTGCAATGGTGGCACAAACATGAGAGTAACCAACTACTATCTAACTGAATTTAAGGCTCACTCTATGAGATGGAACCTGTGCTAGACATTGCTTCAGTGGCCAATATTCTGAAAACAGACAGGCTATTAGGCCAAAAGGAAAACCAAGTACTACTGTTCTGCTAAATGCAATAATAGGTTGATTCCTAATTACATTCTGCTCTATGTATAGATCAGTGCCTTGCCCATTCATAACCAAAGAAGCTTCCTCTTGCTGTAGAGGGGACCTATCATAGAGACCCAGACCCACAAGTAGACCATGTGCACTATGAGAGATTTTGGAACACTCAATACTAAATGGCTCAGGGAGTATGCAGAAGAGGAGGCAGAGAGACTGTGAGAAACAGAAGGAATAAATGACAACAAGAAAACAATGTCTTTCTAACATAAGATTGACACATGCATCTCACAGAGACAATGGTAGTAGACACAGGGCCTGCACGGGTTCAAACCAGGCAGGGCCCCAGTGCTGAGAGGTGGAGGTGGACATGAGCTATAAGCTTCCAACCCTAACTAAGAAGCACCCATAGTCTTCTCCAATGGTGTCTCATTGGGCATATTAACCACCCTTGGGCAGGCACCACACCCAGCAGTAGATGGCCTCCAAAAAATGAACTCAATGGGATTTCTGAGACTTGTTTCATTGCTGTGTTTGGGCACTTTTTGGTCTTATTGATCTTTTGAGTGTGTATTTTGGTTTTTGCTTTGTACATTTGTGTCTGTGTGTTGTACTTTTTCTTTGTCTTATTTATTTGCTTGGTAAACTGAAAAAACTATTGTTAATAAATCAGATATTTTTGTATGATCCTGAAGTACAAATGTTTGCTTTGAATTAGATATTATTGATGAATATTTTAAAAATTATAATTTATAACCTGGAAACAATTTATATACAATTTATACAAATTCTTCTCTATGCAATTAATATTAAAATAAAAGAATCTGAATTAAGATTTCAAGTTCAAAAAATATAGTAAGTATTATAGATAAATTTCATTGAAGATATGATTTTTTTTAAAGGTAGAAATAATTAAATCCACTAACACACTGCTGTTTTACTACTGAATTCAAATGTCATTACCCTAAAAACACACAGAAAGAATAAAACAAATATAGTTCTCCTCAGTTCTCCGACTAGTGCAGTGGCTAGATCAATTTCTTTTTATCTACAGATACTGAATATATAATAAACCTTTACAAAGTATGTAAGTCAAATCATGGTTGTTTTAATTTGTATGAGTTTTATCAGACCAAAATATTTTCCACTGGTATCAATAAAAAAAACAGTTTAAAAAGTATGCACAGATCTGCATACATACCAAGAATAAGAGCAGCTGTTGGAATTTCTCTGAGTTTCATTTGAGAGCTCCAGTTTCTGGAATTTTTCTGGAATTCAGAATGGGACTTCTGCAGAAAGTCAACTAGGTTATCAAACAGATTTTCATTTAATTCCTCCTGTAATTGCTGCAAAGAAAACAAAATTTCATGAGTAATTAGTAGTAGTATTTCTTTTCTTTCCTGGTGTAGGAGAGTTTCAATCTTCTTTTCCCTTTGAATGTTCAGTAATTTTAGTTGATGAGATAAAGCAGCAATAAACCAACAAGGTAAAAGAACCCCACAGATACAAACACAGAAGGGACAGCACAAACTGTACTGAGAGGGAAAGGAAGGGGAAACCTAGAGAATATATTAACACACAGTGAGCAAGCACATAGTGTACTGAGAGGGGACAGAAGGGGAAACACACAGTAAGCAAGCACACAAAGTTTTGAGAGGAAACAGAAGGGAGGAAACACACACATTAATATACAAAGAGGAAACACACATTGTATTGAGAGGAAACAGAAGGGAGAAACACACACACACACACACACACACACACATATTAACACACAGTAAGCAAGCACAGTGTATTGGGAGGAATCGGAAGGGGAAAACATACACACACACTAACACACAGTGAGCAAGCACACAATGTATTGAGAGGGAATAGAAGGACAAGATGGCTGAAACTGGTGGCCCACGCCTTTGATCCCAGCACTTGGGAGGCAGAGGCAGGTGGATTTCTAAGTTCGAGGCCAGCCTGGTCTACAGAGTAAGTTCCAGGACAGCCAGGGCTACACAGAGAAACCCTATCTCGGAAAACAAAACAAAACAAAAAAAAGAATGAATTTCAATTGCATTTTGATATGCAGAAAAAGCTGTCTTAGAGTTCAGGGGACAGGTTGAAGTTTAGGGAGTAAAGTGGGAGGGATAAGGACGTCAAGTTACAGAAATGTGAGAGTATTCCTACCTAGCAAAGGTGACCTCGTTATGCGAACAAAGTCTCCCAGATAACCATCATTAGAATGCCAAGGGTGTGCTTCCTGACAAGGCTAGGAAGCACACCCTCAAGCTTTTCTTCCTAAGAAATGATCTTTCCTCAGATAAAGGGATAGTAAATAAAGAAGGCACTTCTTGAACATACTGTTTTTTAATGTCAATAAATCTAAATTTCATTTTACAAATGATAGCTTCTCAGAGTCATTTCTGTATCTGCATCTTCTCCTTATATTTGGGAATATACTTAAATATATGGTCTGGAGACATGACTTGGCCATTGAGATCATGTACTGCTCTTGCAGAGGACCTGAGTTCAGTCCCCAGCATCCACATGGTAGTTTATAACATCTTTTACCCCAGTTCCAGGGCTCTGATAAATTTGGCCTCTTCGATACACATACCCCCACAAAGGCACATATATACACGTAATTTAAAACTGAACAATAATTCTAAAAAGAAATATATTTTGTGATGTTCTATTTTGACCCTTGCTGGAAAGAAAAGTATTATAGATTCAGTTGAAAATTATATATAAAATGAGTAACAGCTTCATGAAATTAAAAAAGGTTTTCCTGAAATTTCTGGAGATTAATGCTTTGCATTACTTCATTTAAAAATCTCTCAGTTACTCACTCCATACCCATTCACTAATCATTTTGTGGACATCAAAGACAGTCTCTCCTCTA
The DNA here is from genome assembly GCA_030674055.1 of Rhabdomys pumilio. Classification (NCBI taxonomy): domain Eukaryota; kingdom Metazoa; phylum Chordata; class Mammalia; order Rodentia; family Muridae; genus Rhabdomys; species Rhabdomys pumilio. The sequence goes on along the minus strand of JANHMN010000004.1, from coordinate 103,009,510 downwards.
AAAAGGTAAAGAGATAAAAGTGGAACCATCCACTCTAAGTGGAAGAGGAAATTCATTTGAACCAAGGTACTGTCCACTGTCTGCTGATGGAGAGGGGAACAGGAGACAAGAATAAGTGAGAAGAACAAGCTATAGAAACAAAGAAAGCATTGGGAGGGAGAACCACTGACATGAAAGATCCAGTGTGAGGAAAAGACACCACGTGGAGGTAAAGGTCTCGACGGAAACAAACACCATGAGATAACAGGACTGGAACTGTAGAGAGGGCACCTGAGACCTCTAAAGATTGACCTGACAGGCTACTTTAATACCGCAGTGAAGGCAGAGGATGAAGGAGGTGGTGCTGGGAAGGGGCTATACGAAACCCACTCCTAAGTCTGACAGAGAGCTGCATTTGCCAGAAAGCGAGGCATGTTCCCATTATGACTCAGAAACCAACAAAGCTAGTGGCAGGTTCGAAGGCAGGGTGTCAAGAATGCAGCTCAGGGAGTGTTGTGGTAATCTAGGTTAAGAAACCTAGACAAGGGCTGGAGAGATGGCTCAGCAGTTAAAAGCACTGACTGCTCTTCCAAGGGTCCTGAGTTCAATTCCCAGCAACCACATGGTGGCTCACAACCATCTGTAATGGGGTCTGATGCCCTCTTCTGGTGTGTCTGAAGAAAGCTACAGTGTACTCACATAAATAAAATAAAATCTTTAAAGTCCTCTGGCAGAGGACTGAAGCTCAGTTCCCAAGGGGTGGCTTCCTACCTTGTTAACCCTAACCCCAGTAAATTCAATGCCCTCTCCTGTGAAGTGTAAAGTAGTAAAGATAGATGGGAAATGGTAAGAGATTCGAAAGTAGGTGACTGGAAAGATGGCTCAGTAGGTAAACGTGCATCTTGTGTAAGCAGAAGGACCTAAGTTGGAATTCCCAGCACCCACATAAAAGCTGTGTATAAATCTCATTCAAAACCAAAACACTACAGCAACATGTTGATGAAGCAGAATGAGCTGTTGGCACTGGAGCTACTGCCTTTGCTATACTGATATTCACAGCCAGAACATGCAGTAAGCTCTGGGCCAGCCTAAGCTAGTATTAAGACTGTGTCTCAAGAAGAAACCAAAACAAAACACAGCAAAAACTGGATGCTAGCACAGATTTCAAAATGGCTTCACTTCAGACTTGTATAACCTCTTAACTGAATTTAAGAGTTCACCATAGTGAGTTTGCTTTTCTTAGAAACAATCATGTTGCAGTAATGGAGGCCATGCGTGACATTTACAACATGACACCTCCTTTACTTGTGGTACATAGGCTGTGTTTTATTGTACTTTCCCATTTTCTGTGCATACTCTTATACATCATTAGATACAGGAAGTGATAAATACAAGACTTACACTGTTTTATTACAGAAATGTAAAAAGGAAATTATTCACCTCTGTTTCAGATTTCATCCGTTGCCATAGCAAGTGATACGTTTCAAATCGCAGTTTACTGTTCTCAGAGTCAAGTTCTTCATTATGAAAATAGTCCTCTAAAAAAACCCAGAAAGTCAATATTTTTAACACAATAAAATTAAGAGACTGTATGCAGAGATACACAATATGGAGGAGGGGATCAAAACATTTTCTGTGTATCCAAAAACCATGTATCTACATATATCTGTCTCTATTACATTTGGAGAAAAACAATATACTTTATTATTTGTATTTAATTTTACATCTCAATTTTTAACATATTAAAAAGGACATTTAAAAATTTAAAGTTCTACTCCTCACTACAGAATTTCTAAGCTTTTACATACTGATTTTCAGTTCAAGGTATAAGCACACATTAATGTTTCATCTACACCTTCTTTAAATTTCTATATTAAATAATTTTTCATAGTTTTTTGTTCTATTCACATAGTTTAGACCAGCCCTTGATTTAATGAGGAATACTTGATTTAATGAGTAATACTTTCTTTTGTCTTTTCTTTTCTCCTTTCCTCCCCTCCCTTTCCCTCTCTTCCCCCACCCCTGCTACCCCTAGCTTTTCAAGACAGGGTTTCTCTGTACAGGTAATCCTGGCTATCCTGGAACTGACTATATAGAGGAGGCTAGCCTCAAACTCAGAGACCTGTCTATCTCTATCTCCCAAATACTGGGATTAAAGGTATGAGCCACCACCATCTACCTTTTTTTGCTACATTTTTTTTTTTTTAAATGTGTGAGCATTCTGTCTGCACGAACACCTGCATGCCAGAAGAGGACATCAGATCTCTTTATGGTCAGGAGCAACCATGTGGATGCTGGGAACTGAACACAAGACTTCCTCCAGAAGAGAAGCCAGTGCTCTTAACTGCTAAGCCATCTCACCAGCCCCTTCTTTTCTTTTTTATAATTCAATTCTATTAAAAGGTGCATGCATTGCCAAGAAAGACAGAAGAGAGTGTTGAATCCTCTTTACTGGAACTACCAATAGATGGTTGTTAGCTGCCATGTGGGGCTGTGAATCAAGCCCAGTTCCTCTGGAAGAGCAGCCAGTGCTCCTAACAGTTGAGTATTACCTCTGTCCTAATGTGTATTACTTTATATATTTTTTAAACTGTTCTCTCCTGACAGCCTTTCTGTCAAGATATCTTTATTGCAATAGTTTTGAAAAATGTATATTAAGGAATATATTATTTTGAAAATTTAACAAATATATTTCCAGTAGACACAAAAAGTCCCATGAAACAACTTTTACTCTTATCCTCTAACAGCAAATGTGTTTCACAGTTCATTAAAGTGATTTCGTAACTTGCAATGGATTGTGACTTCCAATTTGGACACTGCAGAAATTTACTTTTATGGTGACTATCCTACCTCCTGTTCCTCTCAGATGCTTTTCAGTTGAATGTCACTTTGTGAACTTTGTTCTGTTGTTCAGTTCTATTTCCATACACATTCTCATCCTACAGCCACAAAAGAATTTTACAAGTTGATTCAAACAGAGCTGTGGGGCTAGAGCAGCGGCACAGCAGTTAAAACAGTGCTTCTGCTGCAGAGGATCTGGGTGTGAGCTCCAGCACCCACAGTGGCTCAACCACCTACAGCTACACTTCCGGGATATCTAACACACTCTTTTGGCCTCTGCAGCAGCCACCAGGTATGCACACGATGAGTGTACATACACAGGGGCAAAATACAGACATAAAAATAAAAAACCTTGAAAACAACCAAAAAACAACCAAAAAAACCATGTTATGAAATTAATCGTGATCTTGGCATGTCTCAAGAGTAATTAACACTGGTATACTAACTGGATAAAGTCAAATTTACAAACTGAGCTGGTAAAAAAGGAAAAAAAGATATTTAATGGTTATAAAAATTCTTATCCAGGCCAAAGACAAATGTAAAACCTAGCACTCAGCAAAAGTATTCCAAGTCTGAGGATAGATTAGATATATAATAACTATATATATTTATTTTAAACTCATAATTTTAAAACAGTAGTGGCTTGTTCCTTCACTCAGACATGTTCCTTATGATGTCCTAATTATTTTACGTCCTTAGCTTTCTGGTTTATTCCAACGCTTCTTTGGATAAGACAGAGCTTTCAGTCTAGCATCCTATTGGTAGCATTATGTCTTTAGTTGGTAATTTAGAATATATGTTCCTCCTTATAATAGCTGACTTAGTTTTCAGAAGTATCTTAATCTTGCCAAGAATTTTATATCACAATAAAGTCATTAATATAAAGATGGCAAAGTTATTGCATTAAGATGCAAAAAACAAAGAGAGATTGTACGGAAATTATTAAGAGACGAAGCAAAAGGTTTTTCTGTTTACAGAAAAGAAGTCATTGTATTCTATTAGTGGGTAAGATGGTGATAACATGTTGCGTAGCAAACTAAGGCATGAGCTCACATGCTAAAAGTTACTACCAAAGTACATAGTGAAGGTGGGAAAGTAACAGTAGGACACCAGTCTATGAGGATCACTTCTCTCAGTCCTTGAAGTCAGTAAGACATGCCATGCAGCTGCCCAGTTCTACTAACTGTTTTGTTACATGTGCAGCCTTCTATAATACACTATCAGGTGGGAGAATTTACCAGTGTTTGCTTAGGGATACATCTAAATGTCTTCAATCAGGGGATATACAGTGGGCAAAATATAAACCGTACCCCTTCTCCAGTCTGCTTCAAATACTGAAGACAGTGAAGGTAACTGCTAAAAAGTGGGATTTAGCCAGGTGGTGGTGGCGCACGCCTTTAATCCCAGCACTTGGGAGGCAGAGGCAAGCGGATTTCTGAGTTCAAGGCTAGCCTGGTCTATAAAGTGAGTTCCAGGACAGCCAGGGCTACATAGAGAAACCCTGTCTCAAAAAAAACCAAAAAAAAAAAAAGTGGGATTTATTTCCTTCATCCCATCTCGTACAATCAGTTGATTCCTTAAACACTTTTGTACTGTAACAATACTTATTAGTCTTAAGCCAGCACAATGAAAGAAAAATGAATAATTCTAAAATAATGCTCAAATTATACTGCTGTACACATGACATGTTGATATTACAAACTAAATAAATCTTCTAACTGCAATCCAACATAGAGTTCTATGCAAACATTGGCGTCACATTAAAAGAGGGTATCATAAAGCGATGGGGTTAGAGCATGGTGTCTAAAGTCACATAGGATGGGTTCAAATCCCAGCTCTATGATGCTTACAACATTATAATACTGAGAGAGTTATTTCTGTTGTCAGGTATCCTCATATATGTTAATGGAGATAATAGTACACTCCCCAAAGTTAGCAGAGATTAAACAAACTAAAATGCTTAGAATAGTCCAGCACATAATAAATGCTTTAATATACTACCAAATTTATTTGTTATAATTATAATGCTAGTGGTTTCAGATGTCACTGTATGGCATATATCTTTCATATATAATGAAGGAATAAACCTTTTTTTTCTTTAAACTACTCCTGGTATATTGAATCATCTCCAACATTAAGAAAATTTGCTTATAATCACTTAAGTTTAGTAAGATCTAGGGGAAGAAAAACTAACAAATTGGATGTTACAAGACTTTACCTATTGGTACAGAGATCTTTCTTTTTTTGAAGTTTGGTTTAAACACAAAACAGCCCTGTTTAAAAAAGAAAGAAGGGAAGGATGAATAAAGCATAAAGTCAAATTAGGCACAGAGCAGGCAAATGTAATTATACAAATACTCTTACCAACAATTAAGTTCTTTAAAGGAGAATTAGGGTGGGAAATATAGCTTTCAGTTCCTAAGAAATCATATCACTTTTCTTTGAAATACAGAAGGGGAAAAGTCTTGAAAATTTTATCCATTTCTTTCTCCGCAATCCAATAAGTTCTCATACTTTTTAGCATCTGTTGTAAGACAGCCCAATTTTTTTTTAAGTTCAAGTTTAATAAAACTTAGGAGGGATGTAACATTAATGGTATACATTAAAATAGATTAAGTTAAAAACACTCATTGCAAGAGGATTTTTTTTCTTAATTAAGTATCTACAACCAGGATGTAAGTAGATAATTTTGGCTCTTGTTTCATCGGACATCTTTTCTCAATTAATAAACTTCTTTCCATGTATCCATTACAGTTTAGCTCAAAACTAATCGCTCACATCTGTAATCCACTCGAGACAAGAGAACCATTAGGATTGAGGCTAGCCTGGTTTATACATGGTTTGGACTCTTACAATCTTAGTAACTGTGGAGACAGAAAACTTAAGAGTTCACAGTTGTCTTCCCTTGCATGAGCTTGTGGCTAGCCTAGCTATGCAACCAAACCAAATCAAATAAACAAAACCACCATCTCCTGCAGGAGACCCTTCTGGACTTTGCTGCCAGAAATGCTTCTCCTGAGATCTCAGTACTCAAACATCTTTGCTTTGACTCCCTGGTAATTTGTGAGCACATTTACATCACAGATGTATTTTATTTATAACCGCCTCCTCAATGTTTATAACAGTACTAACAAATAAATACATTAGGTGATCAGTACACAGAATGAATAAATACTTGCTAAGTAATTTTCCTGGTAACTTTCTAGCCACATGAAGTTTCCTATTATTACCTGTGACCACTGAAACTTAGCTCCTAAGTTTCTAGTTGTGGTATATTCTGCCAAAATGGAAGTTACACTTCAATGGATAGTCTCTTTTTTTGCTTGTTTTTTTTTTTTAAGATTTCTTTATTTCATGTATGTGAGTACATTGTCACTGTCTTCAGACACACCAAAGAGGGCATCAAATCCCCAGTACAGATGGTTGTGAGCCACCATGTGGTTGTTGGGAATTGAACTCAGGACCTCTGGAAGAGCAGTCAGTGCTCTTAACTGCTGAGCTATCTCTCCAGTCCATAGATAGTCTCTTAAGATTTCCATTTATATAGAAAATGAAAGATTAAGATTAGTAAAATATGACCAAAAAAAGTCATCTTAGATTGTTGTTAAATAGCTTTGCAAAATATAAAGTAGTCAGGTGGATTACATGTTCCAAATTAAGCTGCACCTTATGATCTTATATCAATTACTTGTACATATTTTTAAGAAGTGCATGGTATAATGGAAAGCTTATTACTGCATCCTTTCCACAGAGACCTGTTAGAGCAAAACAGAGTTATAGAATAGATAGTAATGTAATAAATATTAGCACAAGGATATGAACATAAGCAATGAAAATTAATATAAACATATGAACAGTAATATGGTTAACCACCTTAGACCAGAAAGCCATCAGCCAAAAAATATGACAAAAACAAAACAACAACAACAAAAAAAAAACCCCAAGAACAACAACAACAACAACAACAAACCCAATTCTTAATAGGTTTAAGGAGGAAAATAAATTAAAATGTTGGTAGTTCCAAGGATTCTGGAAATTGTCCTTAAAGGTTATTTATATAATATTTCTTTCATGATCATTTATCAATGCAGATATTTCTGTTAGGGCAAAAACAAAGTGCTTTTCTGAAAAACATATCTTCTCCAAGTTTTACAGAAATAATGGCTTTCTGAAAAACATTCTCATTTTCTGGGAAGGTTGGAGATGCAGCTCTGTGGTAAAGCATTTGCTTAGTGTGCACAAAGTCTACAGTGTTATATTCACCACCGGAAAAAAAGAAATGGAGTTTTAAGTAACAAACAGGATTAGGAGTTAGGGCACTTAAAACATCTGGGACTTTGTAGCCAAGGGTGGAAAAATAGGGATAGAGCTATAAAAAAACAAAAAACAAAACAAAACAAAAAAAAACACAAAAATCTTTAACTAGGAACTGGGTGTGGTGGTCCACACCCTTAATCCTAGCACTTGGCAGGCTCAGGTAGGCAGGTGAGTTCAAGGTCAGGCTGGTCTACATACAGAGTTGCAAACCAATAAAGACACATAGAACATGTCTCCAAATAAATTAATTAAACCACAGTGCTTGTTCTCTTTGAAATGTAGTCTTTGAGGGTATTGCTTGTCATAGACCATTTTAATCATCATTAAATATTTGGTGCACTGTTACCTTTCATCATTAGCACACTTCTTAAATGTCTTAACTCTCAGCCAGAGCCATACCATTTGTAAAGTATCTCCATTTCGGTTGAACTATGACAATTTCTTTAAGTGGCAGTCGGGTTTCTTCAACTAAAGTGACTTGCTTCTATATTCTTCCCTTCTTCATCTACCCTCAGGAATGCCCAGCTAGAAAAAGTGTTTACCCATCACCTAAAATTCATGCACTGAGCATTCACTGGATACCTCTAGCAACCTGAGAACATTTCAGGGGCTCACTCTGACCAGTGGTCCAGAACTCAGAACTCTCCTCACTGGCTCTGCTGAGCTGCTGCCTGCCTGCTTATGATGTTAACATCACCTCTAACAGACTTATTTAAAAAAAAAAAAAAAAGAAAGAAAAAGAAAAAAAAAAGAAAGCAGCAGCCCACCTCAGTGTTCCCTGGAACCCCAAACACGAAACCTTTCAGAACTCTGTATTTTCAGCTTCTTTCAGCAGTGTCCCTCTGTTCTTAGAACAGAAGTATTACTTTACATGGCATAGCAGCACAGTCCAGTAGAACTTCTCAACGGCTGCACTGTTTGATATCCTTGAAATATGGTTGACACTAATGGTAAACTTAGTTTTAAGTTATCTTAATTCAAATGTAGCCACAGGCTGCGAGGGGGGCAATACAAACCTAGGACTTCTCCTCTTACAAACTACATTTTGACTAGTACTCCCTTGCCATCGAGTAGTCCACAATTCCTCAAAACACTCATCTGAATTACATTTTTGTTCTGGTTTTTCCTAATGCTCCTTTCTCCACTCACGGGTTAAACTGCTCTTTCTACTTAATAAGCTTTTTTATTTCTACATCCTAAGGCAAAGAGCATCTTATTCTGCTCTCTCAAATTAATGCTTTCGATTCCCTCCAAGATCCTTATTTTTTCACATCTAGGCCAAACTGTAACTTTCTCCAAGAGCTTCCCCTGGTCTCCTAGCAATCTTGGTTCGTTCCTCCTCTCTTTAGAACTTTTCTTCTTGCTAATACGCCAATCCAAGATCAGCTGCTTATTAATATTTCTGAGTACAGAAAGGTATTTTGTTTAAGTCTGTATTTCGGTTATTTAACGCAGTGTATGTACTTATGGGACGAAGAGTGGGGAAAGCGGCAGAACGCAGCACATTCTGGGGGCAGTCGGTCTCCTAGCCTTGGCGCCACGGCCTAGTTGGCCAAAGCAAAGCTGGCCTCGAACCCGGACCTGGGCAAAGGCGCCTGAGTCCTGCTCTTCCCGGAGCCAGAGCTGATGCCCATCAAACCTCGCCGGACTTGCTAAACAGGCACTGCGAATCCGAGGCCAGCGCCACCCCCACGTACCTTGGACACGGAGGAGGTGGCCATAGTCCGCGGCCCCGTGTGCCTGCGCACTATACACTTCCGCGCGCCCTTGCGGAAGCAGAGGCGACTTCCGGCGCGGAGGCGGGGCGTGCGGGAAAGGGAGGCATGGCGTGCGGCTTTCGTAGGTCGATCGCCTGTCAGGTACTGTCCGGAGCGGCGAGCCGGCGGGAGCCAGGGCCGGAGGATGCAGCCTAGGCCGGCTCTGTCTCCTCCCTGAGCTGCGGAGTGGGAAGACCCTCGAGAGCACTGGGTGCTCCCTGTCTTCTCATTTCCCGTTCTTCATGCTTTAGCCTGGGCGGACTGATCATGGGCCATAATTAGACTCTGTAGAAATTAATGTTCCTCGTTCGTTTATACTATTTATTTGCTCTCACGACTAACCTGACAGTATATACCTCGAATAAGAAACTTGGTAGCTTAGTAAACCTGTAGACCATGTTCGCCTGAGAAAAGCTCTAAATCCAGTCTTGGAGACCATTGAATAAAATAGGTGATTTAAAATTCATGCTAAGGGCTGCGGAGATGGCTCCGTGGGTGAAGTACCTGCTATACAAGCATGAGTGCCTGAGTTCGAATTTCCAGAACCTATGTAGAAAAACCTGCATGGCTAAGGTAGTCTGAAACCACACTTCTGGGAGGTGGAAACAAACAGGTGGATCCAACTCCTGGTTCGGTGACTGTCTCAGATAAAGTGAAGAAAGACACTTGACCTGTATCCCTCCCGTGTTCACCACAACGCATCCTGCCTGGAGTTTGCTAGTGCTAGCACAGACTTAGGCCCAGTATGGCAGAGTTGTTGTAGACAATTCTGAAAGATGGTGTATATGCCTCTTAGGCACTACTGTAGGAATTAAGCTCCAGCCTTCAACGGTGACTTTAATGTATAATCTGTGCATCTTTATGTTCCTTCATGAAGAGAGGCCACAGGATGCCTGTGTTTCCTCTAGTCACTGTCCACCAGTTTTTCTGAGACATATTTTTCTCCCTGAACCTGGAGTTTACCGGTTTAGCTAGGTTAGCTAGCCAGGGAGCTGCAGGTGTAATGGTGATTCTGGTGTTAGCTGAGTTCTTGGCATGGGACAAGCAAAAACACGATTGACTGTCTGGGAAAGACAGCAGACCAGAATACAAGAAGTAGAGAAGACTGAGAGGCAAAGAGAATGAAACAATGTTTTTGTTAAGGCAGGCTGGTCCTCTGGAGTGAGGGAAGTCAGGCTGGTTGGGGGTAAGGAGGCTGCAGGTGTCTCCATTGGCTGTGCATGCCCCATTGGCTCACCAAGGAGATGGTCTTAGGATTGTATGCACTGCTTGCTCAATTAAGGAAGTGGCTCTGCTTTGAAGACACTTTTCTATGCTTACTTGCCTTTCTAGCTGTTAACCATGACTCTGCTGACCTTTATCCGAAGAAGGCAAGGTCTGTCCTTAGACCTTGCAAGGTGTTGCTGTTCTTAAGTTCTTGGCAGGATCTGTAAGCCATTAATTAGCCCATGCTTTCTTTGTGCTTATGTTTATGTGACCTGCTTTTAGCTTTACCATGACAGGAAATTTACACCTATCATAATTACTGTCCACGCTGATCTACAGCTCTCAACTCAAATAGAATAAAGGATAGCATATGCTGGAGCCAAATTTGACAGACAGGGCCAGCAACATGGGTTTATGTTTCTCCAATTTCCATAGTTCCAGTATGGAAGCAGTTTCATGCAATAACAGAAAAAAAGTAATAATAAAGCATTTAAAAAATAAATCTATTTTTTAAGTTATGGAACCATCAGAGAGGTTGCTTACAGCAGGATGGGATAACTCCTTATAGACCCGGGCTGCTATCTGACAACACTCTGAGCCCTCTGCTTGGTGAAAAACTAGGTTTTTTGTTAATACACCCCCAAAAGGTTCTTACCTGTCAGGCTGTTAGGTCTAGCTAGTAGTAGCATGATATTAGGTCCAAAGGTGAGAGATGCCCAAGATGAAGTTAATTAGGCTCTAGATCTGCAACCTCTGTAACTCTCCACAGTCACTGAAGTTTTAGTCAGTCAGCTGCTACAGACACAGCTTCTTTTCAGGAATTCTCACATTACCAAGACATAGCTCCAGTTTTTCTTGGTTACTGGTACCTGAACTCCTTGTCTGTGGGACAGTCCGGAGTGGTCTCCTTCCTAAAATAGGAACAACCCTTCTTTATTTACAATTTAGTTCCTGTAAATGGACAACGTTGTCTTATGTATGTTCCTCAAAGAAGCCAACTGGCCTGCTCAAACTGGCTCAGCCATGTCCTCTTTTTTTTATGTAGAAAGAAGAATCATGCAATGTATTTTTATCATAATCTCACCCACCACCACCCACCATCCTCCTCCTTATCTGGTCATCTCATACCCAAATTTAGGCCTTTTTACTTCTCATCCTAATACCCTATCGCTCTGCAGCACCAGCACTGGAAAGACACCAACACGTCTCACCATGCTCAGCTCTTACAGGAGTTCTAGGGTTCTGAACCCAGGCCCTCCTGTTTTTATAGCCAGCACTTTACCCATCGAGCCATGTTCAGCTCTGGTGGTACAATCTCCTATAAAGTTCTTCCCTCTCCCTCTCTCAATGCATCACCTTAGTCTCCAGGAGTCATCTCTCAAATAAATTGCTTGTACCAAAGTTCTGAGACTGGGCTTCACAACTCCGCATTTCCACAACTAGTTGTGGTTTTCTGTACTGAACTCTGGCTGCTTAACAAGAGTTCGTTCTTTTCCGTGTGTCACATGTCCAAGGAATAACTAAAGCCTATAATGTGTGCCTGTCACAGAAAATTATTCAAAACATGGAAATATCTATACCACCAAATTTAACACAGCCATGAAAGAAGCTTTCTGAAAATATAAATGTACCCACTTCTGCTTACTTATTTGTGCACTAAGAACCAAACCTTGTGCCTCATACATACCAAACCCAGGGTGGGTGGCTAATGCTTTACCACTGAGTTATCCCGTGGCCTTTGCTTTGGTTTTTTCCTTGATTTTGTTTTGTTTCTTTGCTGCTTTTTTGATGAGTAAACCTTTAATAGGGTTTGGGCCTGGGGATTAGATTTTCTTTCCTTAATATTTACTTGTTTCTATCAAATGCCATAATTTTTAAAATCTGTTTTGTTTGTTGTTATTGCCACAATGCCTAGAATACTACCTGGTACAGACCAGCTACCCAATAAATATTCTTTTAATGAAAATCATCTTTGGATTCTCAATGATTTATATCTTCATTTTTTAATATATGTGTTTAAATTGACAAATGTAAAATCCACTGAAGGACAAGTAGTTCTGCTTGCTACTTTATTATCAAAACATTATATCATATTCAAGCCCTGGCAGCCACAAATTCTTACTTTAGTCTGAAAGTTTTGTGTTTTCTATGATATCACATAAGTTGAATACCTTTAATATGGGTTTTACTTAAGATGTATTTGAGGTTCATTCTTACTAAGTGTGTTAATGCCATTTCTCATTGCTAGTAGTATTCCATTCACTGTGGAATGGATATATCAACAATTTTATCCCATTTTACTCTTTTTTTCACTTTTAGCTTTCCAGAGTATTGGCTCTTCCACCAGAAAGCTTGATCAAGTCAATATCTGCTGTTCCAGTTTCAAAAAAAGAGTTAAGTATGCTTGAAGTAATCTCAAATTGTTGAATTTGTTGGCAATCCAATTTACAAAGTAGTTCTTAAAGTTATGATTCATTATATTTCAACTTATTACAATTAGTGTCATAAAATTCCAGTTCTATTTTAAGTATTCTGTTGTAAATGTACTATCTTTTGTTACTGATTTTTATATTTGTTAATGCTAGCAATAGTTATATCAGTCTAATATGATTGGAATATTGAGACTATAATATCTGATGCTTGAATACTATTGAACCATACTTACTGTACCACTTTGTTTTGGTTTTTTTTTTTGTTTTTGTTTTTGCTTTTTTATTTCTTTCTTTTTATTGGATATTTTATTTACATTTCAGATGCCATCCCCTTTCCCCCCCCTTTCCTCTTCCTAGAAAACCTTATCTTATCCACTCTTCTCCTTTTTGCTTTTATACAATTTTTTTAATGTTAATCAAAGGCTTTATAAGTTTGGTAATGCTCAATAACAAGATGCCCATGCAATCAGAAGTGTAACCCAACACCCAACCTAGATATACCAGCTATCTTTGACTGGCGGAGACACTCGAACATCCACCTCCATGTTCCCCCCCTCTCTCTCCTCTCCCCTCTCTCTCTCTCTCTTTCTTTCTCTCTTTCTCTCTCATCACCTAGCTCCTCCTCCTCTCCTCCTCCTCCTCCTCTCCTTACTCCTCTTCTTCCTCTCCTTACTCCTCCCACCTTAGCTCCTCCTACATATCACCCTTCCTGTTAAAATAAAACTTTTCTCTCAAAATACAATTAGAGCATAACTATACCAATTTGTGTCAGTAAGGTACAAGATAGACCTAATATCCAGTCCATCATTTTGTTGACTAAACAGAACCTCTGTCATCTCTCCTAAGAAAAGACTTAGTTCTGAACCAGGCTTTTTTCTTGGCTTTAGAATGAATGTCAGCTGAAAACCATCCTTTCAAATTTTTTCTCTCAAAGTAAATAGCCGGGATTGGCTATGACACTATAAGTCTTCAACCCTGTCAGAAATCCAGAATGACTGAGTTAATTGAAATTATGGAAGCACAAAGCATAACTTCTAAAACTTAGCCAATTTATACAGACCGCTAAACACCTGGACAGTCCCCATACTACAAAACGTTGGAGCATCTGATCTTCAGCCTTCTGGCCCAGGATCATCTGACAGACCTAGTGATGCAGAATTATTAAGGGCTGATTACTCTGTCTTAGCAGATATAATCAGTGGACTATTCTGCAAGTGTGTCCTTTTCTGGATAGTGATTTGTCTGTAGATGAAAAGAGGCACCAGGCAGTGGTGGCACACACCTTTAATCCTAGCACTTGGGAGGCAGAGGCAGGTGGATTTCTGAGTTCGAGGCCAGCCTGGTCTACAGAGTGAGTTCCAGGACAGCCAGGACTACACAGAGAAACCCTGTCTCGAAAAACCAGAAAAAAAAAAAAAGGCAATTCTTGCCTAGTGGCTGTCTCATTACAACTAGAGTAACTCCAAAGATGCTCAATTTCTTCTTAGAATTCAAGACAGGAAGCTGTCAGGAGCAGACAGGTCTCTAATCAAAATGAACATTAATATAAAAATGTTTGTAACATCAATTCTGTGGACTTCTGACGTTTTGAAAACCAACTATCCATGTAAGGCAGTCTGGACTGTTGTCTGTTAACTCCTCTCAGCTATTTCTAAATAAAATATAGGAAACACCCTAACAATAAACTCAGAGCCATGAATTTGCTATACTCCCTTAACTCACAGGATAACCATCTCAAATCAGTTTAAAAAGTTAAAGGAGACTGGGTCTAAGTCTTATATTCCTAAATGTGTTATATAGGCATAATGCCTACGAGAGTAACAATATTGATCTCACTTTTATAACAATAAGAAGCTCATACCAATGAAAACCGTAAATTTGAAATCAAAGTATATTTTGTACCATTTAAGAAATTATAACTTCATCTTAATAACAATTTTACATATTTCTACCAATAGGTTATGGCTATGCAATAAATCCTACCTAATCCTCCCCATTCCAACAAAACCACTACTTTTCCCTAGAAAGACAGCCCAATATTAACCACCTCAGTCCCCAAGCCCAGGGAATGGGGTGCAGACTCTTCATTAACTTCTTCAAACTAATTATGGGCGTTGAGATTTTAGAAGAGGGGCAGGGAGGAAGAGTAAATTGATAAGCCTCTGACTCTGTGTCTTCACTGCATCCAGCTGTAATTCCAGGACATCAGAGCTTCAAGCAAGTCTGCTCAGCTTGCTTGATGAGTAGAAACACTGAGACTGTGTATTCTGCAATATACAATTCTCAAAACAAATTTTAGTATCAAGATAATTTTTTGTTTGAATTCTGGAATCTAGTCTTCTGGCGGCTTGCCTCTGTCATGTCTAATCCACATAATTCTGGGACTTTATATGAGGGTGTGCTCCCACCATCCTCCCATTCCCACCTCCCTGCTCTCAAATTCCCCCAACACTAGGGAATTTTTAGGCACCAAGGCCATCAGATGGAGGAATGTGACCTCTCCAGGTCTCCACAGGGAACTTGACTCTTAAGATGTGATGTCTCGCCCCGGGCGATGGTGGTGCATGCCTTTAATCCTAGCACTTGGGAGGCAGAGGCAGGCGGATTTCTGAGTTTGAGGCCAGCCTGGTCTACAGTGTGAGTTCCAGGGCAGCCAGGGCTACACAGAGAAACCCTGTCTTAAAAACAAAACAAAACAAAAAAAAAAAAACAGCAGAAGAAGAAAAAAAAAGGAAATAGTGAAAATGGGTGTGGGTTTGGTAGTGGATGCTTTTAATGTCAGCTATTTGAAGTCAGTGGTAGACTGATCGCCCTGAGTTCAAGACCAGCCTGGCCTAGATAGTGAATTCCAAGATAGCCAGTGCTGTGTAAAGGCCTGTCTCAAAAAAAAAGAAAGGAAGAAAGGGAGGGAGGGAGGGAGAAAGAGAAAGAAAGAAAGAAAGAAAGAAAGAAAGAAAGAAAGAAAGAAAGAAAGAAAGAAAAGAAAAGAAAGAGAAAGTAGAAGACCTACTTTAGAGAAATGTGTATGTCAATCACTGACCACTGCTGTGTGCATAGGGCCAGCATTCAGCATTGGGTTATGTTCATAGCTACTAGATTTCAAAGCATGGCTATTACAGCTTTTAAAAGGCTTGTTTTTCCCACTAACTTACTGTTTTAAAACAAAAGTGTAACAGGCAATCTAGTTAGAAAATTCAGGACACTTTCCCCTTGATGTTGAAATGATCCACACAAGGTAGTTAGTTATTGACAACCATGCTGATTAACCCAATTGAAAGTTTTAAGGTTTTTTTGTTTTTTTTTTTTTTTTTATTGATGGCTAGACTAAGAATGGCTTGTAACTTTAAAAAGGCTCTTGGTATTTAAACTCAAAGGTACCATCAATGCTGAAGAGTAGTGTGTGTGTGTGTATGTGTGTGTGTGTGTGTGTGTGTGTCTGTGTGTCTGTGTGTATTTTACTAGCCATGCCTGATTTCTTTGCAAGACCCAGCAGCGTCTTCTAGGCACTATATAATATGATGAGACCATAGTCAATGTCATGGACGGTCCCAGAATCCATAGCAAGATGAATGTGGCTATTGGGGGTGGAAGGCTGAGAGGTGACCAGGGAGACACAAAATACCACTGAAACAGGATGGCTTTACCTTAGTCATTTCAACTGAAAATAAAACAGCACGTGTCTATTTCTGTTTGTTTTTGTGCTGTTTGAAGCAGGGTCTCTCGATAGCCGTCACTGTCCTGGAACTCCGTCTGTAGATGAGGATGGTGTCACACGCAGGAATCCACCTGCCTCTGCTTCACAGCACGGGGATTAAAGGCACACACCACCTCTACCAGCTCTTAAGTATTTTTTAAAAAACTTTTGTTAGCAGCTCATGATTCTTATTTGAGTCTTCCTGGATGTTTGAGAGCCATGCTTGTAAGACTGAAGCCCTGTTAAATCTTTTATAAAGAACCCTAGGTCTATGTCAAGAAAGTGTGGGTCAGTCCCTGACCACTCAAATCCCTGTCGTCACAATAACACGGGTTCATCACTTTTACTCTCTCTTTATTGTCTGACTTTTAAAAGTCTCCATTTGTTGCTCTTTGCCACTTTATGATCTATTCCTGTTTTGCTAAGCTAATTTCTTTAGTTGCCTATAGATCGGTTCAAATACTTGACTAAATTATCAAATCCCTAGATGAATTTCTACAATTAAATTTTGTTTTCAGAAAATGGAGTGAGTATCACATACCCAGCAAAAAATAATCTTAGAAAAAAAAAAAAAACAAGAGCGCAGATGCCAGTCATTTTAGTATAGAAAGAACAAAGAGAAAACGTCCTCCAAGATGCTAGCATCAGATCTGTGACTGACATAATTTATAACCGAGATGTTGGTTCTCAATCACTCTGTAAAGTACATGCCACTGCTAATATCACTGTTATTGAGGTACCAAGAGATTGAGCAATGTCCAGAGTTGCAGACATTAATTGGTAGGTAAACTTGAATTTGTGGTTACAGCTCAAACATTTCCTCTTTGCTCTCCTTCAGTCTCATGCCCCCCCCCTTTTAGTTATTGCATAGCATGCAAATAAGTACAGGTATATACATATTTATTCCTAAATATAACCTATTCAGTCTGTATGATGCTAGTAAGTATATATGTATACATAAATATTTTAAATAAAATGTGTTTAGTGGTATTGTACTCTTCCCTAGGGAAGGCCATCTTTCCTGTTCCCAGCTTTTCTTTGTTGACTACAGTCCTTTGTATAGGGTTGAGACTCATGGGCTTTTCTCTGTCCACTTTGTCATATCCATTGATGTCGTCCTTATTTAGCTCCTGTTTGGTCAGTCATGTCGGTGAGGCTCTATTTGTTTAGCTTCTGGCATTACTAGGAACAATTTCACAGTAAACGCTCTGACCCTCTAGCTTGTACAATCTTCTTGCCCCATCTTCTGTAATGTTCTCTGAGCCTTTCATGCAGAAGTGTTTTGTAGATGTACCTGTTGGAACTGCATATAATATATTTTGATCATATTCTTTCTCCTACCCAGTTCCCCCAGATCCTTTCCCATGACCCTACTTACCTCACTTCTATCCCTGTCTCTCTAAAAAACAAAAACAGAACAAACAAAAAACCAGTAAGACAATAAATCTAAAAGGAAGCAAAAAGCCCAGAAAAAAACCTCAGAGTCTGTTTTGTGTTGGCAGCTGCTTCTGGGCATGGGCCCACCCTGTTGTGGGGTTGATGTACCCAGTTACACTCCATGGGGGTTTCCCTTTTTCAGAAGGCGTCAGTTGCATATAGCTTCTTATTAGCACTGGTATTTTGTGCCCACCTCCCAAGAAACTTCTTAATGGTCATTTGAGTTTAAGTTTTGTAATGTGATGTTGACCAGAAAGCCATACAGGAATTTTTAGGTATTCCTCAGAGTCGGCCAGGTGTGCCCCTCCCATGTACATTCTTTTACGAGAATGACACATGGGCTAGACAGGCAATGACATAACATGCTTAGCTCTCTGTTTAATTCCAGAAGATGTCAGTATATGTAGTTGTGCAGTTATTAATTAAATAACCTGAATTGTCATACCCACAGAAAAGTCTGTAGAGATATGATGAGCCATTCTCAGGTAACTGTCTAAACTGTGAAGTCTTTTTTCCAAATTTGTCTTCTTTTTCTTGTATGGTGAGGTTAACTTGACTTTTTTGTTTTGTCTTTCTCAATGAGACTACAAGTACTGTTTTAATGACTGGATATATTTCTTTGATTCTGTTTCCCTCCCTCCTTGAAGACAGCTTCTCTCATGCAAATGATTGTTCCTTTAGCTGGTTCCACTGTAGTTTTTAGTAGTTTTAACCATGATTTAATGAAAAGTACAAGTAGCTGTGCCCATATCTCTAGGGCACAACTGAGTGTTATATAATACATTCTTTTTTCCTTGTGTTGAAACGTAAAACCATTTCAAAGCATTTTTGTAGCTGGGCTGCAGTGGCACACGCCTGTAATCCCAGCCCTCTGAAGGCAGAGGCAGGCGGATCTCTAGTCTGTAGGAGTTCCAGGACAGCCAAAGCTGTACAGAGAAACCCTGACTTGAAAAACCAAACCAACCAAGCAAGCAATGAAACAAACAAACAAAAAGACACAAACACAAAACCGTCTTGCTCTTGTTATTTGAACAGTTATATACAAACATTTAGAGTGGGGGAAGCAGCTTCATAGTAGATGTCGAAAGACTTGGGCTTTTATGAATCTGCTTACTAGTTGCATTTAACTTGCCAGATATCTTTGTTTCAAAGATAAACATCTACACTTAGGTAATACACAAGAATTTTATAAAATAACCAAAAACTTAAAAGTTATAAATGAATAAAAAGATTTTTATTTCTTGGCTTTTTGATTTCAAAGGTATTCATGAAGAATGCACAGGTAATGTTTCTATAACAACTCTTTCCCTTTCAATGTTTATCTTTAGAGAAGTGGCGGATTTTCAGCTTTCTGTGGATTCCTTACTAGAAGACAACAATCACAAGTCGCAGCTAGACACTCAAGATCAAGCCAGGAGACTGGCAGAAAAGGTATTTTATCTCTAAATTATAATAAGCTTAGCTCTTGCCAGGCGGTGGTGGCGCACACCTTTAATTCCAGCACTTGGGAGGCAGAGGCAGGCAGATTTCTGAGTTCGGGGCCAGCCTGGTCTACAGAGTGAGTTCCAGGACAGCCAGGGCTACACAGAGAAACCCTGTCTCAAAACAAACAAACAAACAAACAAACAAAAATTAAGCTTAGCTCTACAGGTGACCTCAGCTATAATGAACTAAATACAGTTTCTCTATTCAAGACATCTTGAAAAATGTTTCAGTTCATTTTAGCTGTATGCGCTGAGGTTTAATGGTTTTCAGAGTAGTTGTAAAGAATTCCTTTTGTTGTAATGTACTTTCTGTTGCTGTGGTAAATATGACCAAAAATGACTTAGAGAGGAAAGGGTTTATTTGCATAGGTAACAGTCCATCATGAGGGAAGTCAAGACAGGAGCGTAAGCAATAACTGAAGCAGATACTCTGAAGAAACACTTGCTGTTTGGCTCTCAGGCTCCTGCGTAGCTTGTCTCTCTCTACAGCTCAGACTCATGTACCCAGGGATGGTGCCACCTGCAGTGGGCTGGACCCTCCCTCCCACATTGTCATCAACCAAAGTTCCTCACACACAGGGTCAGGGGACAGTCTGGACAGTGAGGTTCCTTTCCTAAGTGATGAGGTTTATGTCAGATAGACAATAAAAACTCATTAGCACACATCTTGTACTAACATTGTTTAGTTGGTGGTTTGTTTTTTATTAGCCACAGTACTGAAATGTTAATTACATTTTATAGATTGAAACTGTATAAATTTTTGGTTTTTTGTTTGTTTGCTTGGTTGGTTTGGTTTGGTTTGGTTTGGTTTGGTTTGGTTTGGTTTGGTTTGGTTTGGTTTGGTTTGGTTTTGGTTTTCCAAGACAAGGTTTCTCTGTGTAGTCCTGAGTGTTGCTCTGTAGACCAGGCCTTGAACTCAAAGATACACCTGCCTCTGCCTCCCAAGTGCTGGAATTAAAGGCATGCATGACCATCACCCAGCAAAACTGTATAAGCTTTTAAAGACAGATTCACTTACTCACCTGCAGCTGGAGTTACATACAGTTGTGAGTACTAGCAGTAGAACCCAGGTCCTCTGGAAGACCAGTCAGTGAATGCTCTTAAGATCTGAGGAAAACAAACCTGGTATAGTAGAGCAGTGGGTTGCAATTTTTTAAAATAAGTTTCTGAAAAGAGCATTAAAAATATGAGGAGAAATAATGTATATGGAAGGATGCAGAGAAGTCATAGTCAGATGGCTTAGTAAACTTTCTGTATTTCTAAGAGTAAGAGATGGAGTGAATGACCAAATCTCAATTGTTTGCTTCAGACCCTGACATAAAGCATGTTGGAAAATATTTTTCTTTGTTTTTTTATTTTTTTATTAATAAGGTTATATGTTGCTCAAAGAACTCTTTAAAAAATGAAACGGTGAAAATCACTATTGAGAAAATATGTGTATTTAAAAATGACTGCTACAGGAGCTTTGGCAACAGAATACTAGTGGTTTCATTATAAGATCACCTGTTTTCTTGGATTTTGGGGGGTTGTTTTGTTTTGGTTTGGTTTGGTTTGGCTTTTCAAGACAGGGTTTCTCTGTATAGTCCTGGCTGTCCTGGAACTCACTCTGTAGACCAGGCTGGCCTCGAACTCAGAAATCCGCCTGTCTCTGTCTCCCAAGTACTGGGATTAAAGGCGTGCACCACTGCTTGGTGGGTTTTTGTTTTTTTAACGTCAGGATGTATACCTGGAGTACAATTAATCTAATTACAATACTTAACCACTCCGTGTCTTTTACGTTCTCAGAACTAGAGATTGGTTGCTCTTCAGTGACAGCAGGCATCTAGTTGCATAGCCTATCAAAAGGTTTGAATGAACGCATGCACGGCAAACAGACTCTTTAAGGCTTCATTCTCTGTGTTGGTGCAATTCCTTTAGCAGTAGGTCCTGACACAGTGTCCTATTTGTGAGTTTCATGAAAGGTAAAAAAGATAGTGATATCATATCACTATATGATAGATGTGAAAATTTGAAGTAAAGGAACAGGAAAAGGGAGTGAGCAACTAAACAGCATTTTAGTGAGGAAAAGAAAAAAGAAAATGTGTTTGTGTAAGTAGGATGTGGAACAGAAACCACTGGCTAAGCCCCTGGTCCATCTGTAATGCCTGAGAACTGATTCACCTGCTGTCTTGTGAGCCAGTTTTGTGTTGTTAGAACTATGTGTCTCATTAGGTCAGTTCTAGACTGTAACCTGCTTTATCTGATTCATTATTTTTCAGCTTAAGTGTGATACAGTAGTGACAGCCATCAGTGCTGGTCCAAGGACTCTTAATTTCAAAATAAACAGAGAATTATTAACAAAGGTAAGAATGGTATATAGTCTAGTCTGTGTGCTTTCTCACTGTGTTAACCACATCTTAGCTCTGGAACTTGTTACTCCTCCTCAGAACTCATGCACGTATGATTGATTCTTTCGTCTGCACTCCAGCCTTAAGTTAATATGTTTCAAGTTTTATATTATTTTCTTGGTGGTTTTTTTCAAACTGCCAGTATTCAAATCCGCAGCCTTTGATATGCTTAAACAAGCACTGTACTGTAGGTTACTTCCCTAGCCCCTGACAGTCACCTGCTGACCTTAGGGCTGTTGCAGCTCTGCTAGGCTCCTCCTTACAGCGATGGCCTTTGCTATTTCACACTTACTTGACCAATGCCACCTGTGCTCTCAACGCTAATTCACTTGGGGTTTATGGTGTCTGTCTTTCCCACTGTTCTGTCTCCATGTTGTGATTGAGTGGCTGATGTATCATAGATGCCAGAGGAATAACTGTTTGCTGGGTGAATGAATGTGCTGTGTATGAAGAGAAGTACGTGAGTTTCTACTCCTGGTAATCTATGATTTGTTGGAAGCATAAGGCATCAACTGGGGAAACCATGAGGTTGCTTTTTCCTTTAGTAAAACAGTGAATATCAAAGTAAAAAGGTTGTTAATACAGTGAGAATTTAAAAAATCAGAGATGGCAACATCAGGATGGCCTGGAAGTATGGGGGAAGTCTCTCAAAGGAGTTAAATCTCACTGCACACACCAGAGAACAGTGATCCTGGGTAAATCATTACAGGAAACCTTTAGGTCAAGTTCACTTTGTTCGATGTTTTAATTTTATAATGCATACTTTAGCCTATTTTATTTTTAAGAAATATGGCTCACTGTTAGGTTGTTGAGGCTTGGTAAATATGGCAGTCCTGAATTGAAAAATGTTATAAAGCCAAAAGTTCTCTGTCAGTGTTCTAAGTTACAAGGGACAATTGGAGAAAGAGACACTGCAGGATGTGATAGGCTTAGCAAAAGCAGCAGGGATCTGCTGGACTCTGCTGGACTGACCACTGAGCAGCTTCCAGAAGTTCCTACACATAAAATCTCTTATCTGATCTGCGAGTTGTCTTAAGCAACTGCCTGAGTAAACACAGACAGTAAAAGAATTCCAGGTTTGCCAGGAACACCTCATGGCTAAGGTCATACAAAGGCCCTGAAATTCCCAAGGGAGAGTTTCTCATAAGTCTCTGTTAACAGTCACTGCTTATCTACAAGAGATGGCGTTCAAGGCTGAGTGGTCATCCCTCCAGAGTAAACGCCAGGTGCAGTGGCTCTTGCAAAGAGTCTCTGAGTGTGGACTCTCTCAAGGATGATGATTATTAGATGTATATATGTGAGTACACTGTCTCTGTCTTCAGACATACCAGAAGAGGGCACTGGATCCTATTACACATAGCAGTCAGTACTCTTAATCTCTGAGCCGGCGCTTGCTCCAGCCCTCAAGGATTATTTTTAACCTCACACCTTTGCTCCTCAGTACTTAACTTCTGAATAGTGTTTTTTCCGATCATTGGGATTTTATTTTTTCAGTCATCTTTCATTCTGAAGTATGTCAACTAGTCAAAAGACATTTATTTTGAGTTTGTTAAAGCAGTGCCTACAACCTGTTGGTGTACTTATCTCCCAGGGCCTACTGCACTTCCAGCAGGGTCTCAACATACAGCCCAAGTCAGCCTCAAGCACAGACTTCTTCTGAAATTATTCCATGGCAATTCACTAAGTTTATCATTTATCACTTTTAAGTGATGCTTTTATAGTTATTATCTGATTTATAGAAGTGGAAATGAATCTTGTCAAATATGCCTTTCATACTTTCAACCCTTGGTAGCAATATTGTCCTTCTTTTGTTTTTCCTTATGTTGGAGGGGGAGGGGTAGAATTTTACCTTTAAAGCTACTTTAGCTGAAAGAGATAAGGTGTGTATTTCCAGGAAAAATACATGTTTATGTAATAATTTAAAATTTCAATGGCCATGAACTTTATACTTTATTTCAATTAAGAAACTGTAAAATTTTGCCTAATTTGAGATGTCCAGTTGTATTGGTTACTACTAATATTTCCATGGCTAGATGAGGTGGAACATCCATAATGGTGTAAAGAACTATTTGGGTACCATACTTAACACTTGCCAATAACTTGAAGTCATTTGTAGGAGAATCTGTAGCATCTACTGATGCTTAGATGATTTAAATCAAGTTCTATTTGCATTTTTAAAAATACAGACAAAACCTTATTTTCTTTTTCTTTTTTTCTTTTTTTTTTTTTCTTTTTTGCAGGATAAGAGGTATTTATTTTTATTTTATTTTTTTATTTATTGGATATTTTATTTACATTTCAGATGTGAACCCCTTTCCCCATTTCCCCCCGACCCAGGAACCCCCTATCCCATCTCCCCTCCTCCTGCTTCTATGAGGATGTACCCCCACTCACCCACCCCCACCTCCCAATCTTTGAATTCCCCCACACTGGGCATCCATCCTTCATGGGACCAAGGATCTCTTCTCCCACCTATGCCCGACAAGGTCATCCTCTCTTACATATACAGCTGGAGTCATGGGTCCCTCCCTATGTGCTCCCAGGCTAGTGGTTTAGACCCTGGGAGCTCTGGTTGGTTAAAACCTTATTTTCTTAGGTATAAATGAAAAATCCATCGTGAATAAAATCACATTTTTTAAATTTGCAAATACAACTTTGCATACTCTATCAAGAGGAAGAGGAACTGTTTTCACTAAATAAATTTTGCCTGTAGGTAGTGAATACATTCAAGCCACATTTGTTTTATGAACTTGTAGAAATAGTGATTTTACTACTAAAGAATTGACCAGGCAAGTTGGTAGTGGCAAATTCCTTAGAGTCTTGCTGACAGGCAAGAGAGCAGTCAACCAATAGAGTTAGAAAAAGTGAAAAGACATAAGTCATCATAGGAAGGACATGACAGACAAACAGGGTACCAGCCAATCGGAGTATCCATCAAGTTCCTTAAGCTCCAATAAAGAGAAAGTTAGTTTTCTTCAAAGGTGTGGCCCCGGGTAGATAGAGTGTGCTCTCTGGATGCTCACACACCAGAGAGTGCACAGGCAGCATTAATTAGACTCATGGGGTAAAAGCAAAACACAGAGTCAGGGCCTTACTGTGGAGCCTAGCCGAGAACTCAGGTTTGTCCTGTCTTGGCCTTCCTTCTGAGTTGCTGGAGTTACAAGCATGCACCATCTGCCTTGCTTCATTTCTTGACTATATTAACTAATTTTTGATAATAAAAGTCTTGCCATACACTACATTTTTAAGGCCCCAGATGAAGTTGGCAATGCAAATTCAACAAGAGTAAAAACAGTACTTGATAACAGTAGTCTGGAGTGATGGCACCGAGGTTAAGAGTACTTGCTGTTTCACAGGATCCAGATTCAGTTCCTAGCACCATCTGTGGCATTAACTCCCAGGGACCCTGCCTACTCTTTGGCCTCTGCAGGCAACAGGAACCATGTGTACTACTCAGACAAATAAAAAAAAATAAAATTACACATAACTAAGAGACTCTTTTAAAAATAAATAGAAATTGCATAAAACCAGGCATTGTAACCTCTACACAAATGAACTCTGAACTATGCTGTAGTTTTGTGTTACTAAATAAAAGTTAACTTAGAACATGTTATGAAAGTTCCTGTCAGGTTTTATCTTCCATTTGTAGAGCCAACTGGCATTTAACTGCCTGTTAACGGTACTCTTATTTGTTTACTAGCTCTACACGGTGCCTTGAGTTAGCACAGAAGCAACAATAGCAGGCATGCAGTAACTGATTAACACAGTCACCTGACTGGGAGGAGTTTTGCTATTTGAGTTCTTATAGCCCAGGCTGGCCTTGAGCTAAAGGTGAAGCCAGTGATGACCTTGGCTTGAAATTCTGGTCTTCTTTCACTCCCTGGGGGCCTGGCCCACAGGCCTGCACCAGCACACCAGGTCTGTGCAGTGCTGGAGTTGGATCACAAAGATCTGTTCACGCGAGGAAAGCCTCTTATCAACTGAGCTATTATGACCTTAGGAAAATTAACCTCAGCTCTTCCTTCCTCATTTATGAGCCTAGTGCTCACTCACCTCTGAAGCTGTTGTGAGGATTAAATGAGTTAATAATATAAAGCCCTCCTCCCTGTCCTTGTAACATAGTCTTCACTCAGTAACGATTTGATCCTGCTTTTGGCTCTGGTATTACTCCTTCCCTGGAACTTTTGGCAGTTACCCTAACCTCACAAAGCTTCAAGTTCCTGATCTTTAAGTGCTGTCAGTGGTTACTGTGCTGTTGAGTAGACTGAATTTATAGTCCCCGAGTAGCCGTCACACTTACTATCTCACATTGTAAGTGCTCTGAGAGGACCCAGCAACGAGTGATGCTGTGATGTTGGGACTGGAGCTGCCGCCGCTGCTGACACTTCTGTACAGTTCTAAGCTCTGTAATTAGAATGAGCAAGTTAACGACTTTTAGTTTTTACTAATACACTAGTTAGGGCTATTCATTTATTTATTTCTTATCACTAAATCCCACTCCTATTTTTCAGGCAGTGTTGCAACAAGTAACTGAAGATGGCTCTAAATATGGGTTAAAAAGTGAGCTTTTCTCAGATCTCCCTCAGAAGAGGATTGTGGTTGAATTCAGGTAAGTGACTGTTGATCTTATGTGCTGATTCACCGCTGATAGGACAGAGAAGATTATACCTTGGTGATTGAGTTTTCACTGATTACCCATGGGAAGTTGAAAATGAGTGACATATGTATCTTGTTAGGGTCACAGTGGATCAGTCACTAAGCCATGGATGAAAATCACAAAAATCAATATTTTATGAATTTTATGGTTTTGCCTTTTCCTTTTTTTGGACAGAATCTCCAGTATTCCAGGCTGTCCTTGAACTGGAGGTGTAGCCAGTGATGACCTTGAACTTCTGAGCTTGCACCTCCTGCGTGCTGGGTTTATAGGCTGCACCACCACACAACATCTATGCAGAGCTGGAGTTGAACACAAAGACTTGTTCATGCAGAGAGGTGCATGCTGCAGCACATGTGTCAGGGAAACAATTTGTGGAGTCCGTTCTCTCCCTTGGCTTTTATGTGTGCTGAGAACTGAACACAGATTGCCAGACTTGCTTGGCAAGCCACTTTACTATCTTGCCAGACCAATTCTATGGTTGGTTGGTTGGTTGGTTTGTTTGTTTTTAGGAACTAGTTTTTCACTTTAGTTCATTTGCAAAGCAGAACAGTATAGTTTACAACTATATTAAGAGTTTTAACATAATTGGATAACTAAAGAACAAAGCCTTGCAACTGTAATTAGATAATTTTTTATTAACAGAAAAATAACTAAAAGGATTTTTTGTTTTAATTTTTAGTTTTTTTTTTTATATAAATTTATTTATTTTGGTTTTTTGAGACAGGGTTTCTCTGTGTAGCCCTGGTTGTCCTGGAACTCACTCTGTAGACCAGGCTGGCCTCGAACTCAGAAATCCACCTGCCTCTGCCTCCCAAGTGCTGGGATTAAAGGCATACACCACCACTGCCCGGCTCTTAATTTTTAGTTTTATTGTATATGTGAGGTGGGAATGTGTGTGTGTGTGTGTGTGTGTGTGTGTGTGTGTGTGTGTGTGTATAATGCAGGTTCATAAATGTAGTGTTGTGTATATGGAGGTCAGAGAACGACACCCATGGGTGTGCTCCTACCCTAACCGTGTCTGAGAACAAAGTTTCTTGTTTGCCTATGTGTATGCCATACTAGTTGGCCTATGTGCTTTCAAGGATTTTCCCTTACTTACCTCCTGTCTGCCATAAGAGCACTGGGATTACATCTGATACCACACCCAGCTTTTGCATGGGCTCTGGGAGTACAAGTACAGATTCCTATCATTGTATCATTTGTCTGATCGTAATCAGTAGCCCTTGAGGGATTTAGTCTGGTTTGAGGTTTGGTTTTTCATTTTGGGGTTTTTATTTTTGTCTCTTTTTTGTTGTTGTTTTTCAAAAAACAAACTAAAGTTTAGAGTTTCTCTGTGTAGCTCTGGCTGTCCTGGAACTCACTCTGTAGACCAGGCTGGCCTCAAATTCAAATTGCACATATCTCTGTGCTTAGATTCTATTAAGGGCAGATGCTGGAAGACTTAAAACAGTTTGTAACTGAGGCTGACTGCTGCGATGATCGCCCTGCCCACAGGGCAGGCACATGTCTTTATTCAGTCTGTGCAATGTAATCATAGCATTTAAAACTGAGTTTAGAGATTTGTTTGGCCACGGTGGTGGCGCACGCCTTTAATCCCAGCAGGGAGGCAGAGGCAGGCGGATTTCTGAGTTCGAGGCCAGCCTGGTCTACAGAGTGAGTTCCAGGACAGCCAAGACTATACAGAGAAACCCTGTCTCGAAAAACAAAACAAAACAAAACAAAAAAGATTTGTTTGTACGACAAAGAGAAAGTGGACTTCAAACAGCCCCTTACATTGGAGGACAAGAACACTAAGAAGCAGTCACTGTCATGGTGGACATGCTGTGTCATGATGGGCATGCTGTGTGGTGCAGAGCTCACATCTGTGTTCAGAACCAAGGCTGTAGTGAGGTTCTGCAGTGCAGCACAGGCAAGCAGTGTTGGAAACACTGCAGCTCCATTATTTGTTTGATCCTGAACAGGCCTTCTGGAACTTCTACTCCAACCTGGTTTTGCCCAAGAAATTGAAATTCTTTAACTTACATTTATTTGTGTGTGTGTGAGAGAGAGAGGATCTGTATGCTGTGGCATATGCATGGAGGTCAGAGGACACATGTGGGAGCCACTTCTCTCCTTTAAACATGTGGGGACTCAGGTGGTCAGGCTTGTCAGCAGGTAAGCCTGACCTTTACTGAGCTATCTTACTGGCCCTGCCTAAGAATTTTTATAAAACCTTGGGTATATAGGTAAATAAAATACAAAACAGGAATATAAATTAAACATTTATTGATAACATCATAATTTATTTTAAAATCATAATTTACATAAAACTTATACTATTTTGCTACTTTGCATGCTAATATGACAAATATGTTTATTTTTATGCGAAGAATTAAACCTTAGCTTAATGTTTGATACTATAGAACATAGAGTTTCTCTCTAACACTTTTATCTTCTTAATCTTAAAATAATTTGTTTCATAAGTGTACCATTTCTGAATATCTGACTACATTATGGATCACAGGATCAATAATTGTTGGTCAGCAATAAGGTGATTCTTTTCAAGTTCTAATTCATCCTCACTGTTATTGAATTGTCAAAAGCCCCGCTCCCTAATTATGCCAACCTATGGATGGATATTACCTTATATTATCTAGCTCATTCTCAAAATTTTAGTTATTGAAATAAGAAAATATTCTTGCAATTTTTGCAGTTCACCTAATATTGCCAAAAAATTTCATGTTGGACATTTGCGCTCCACCATTATAGGTAAGTGTTCCTTCAACAGGACATACTAAGCAAGCCTTTGGTGACGTGGACAGACTGCAGTGTAATGGTTGAGAGTTTAAATGAAAAGGAAGAAAAGGCCCTCCCACAGGAAAATTTATATGCACATAATGCTTAGTAAAGGGTGCACTAAATTGGAAAATGGGCTTACAGGTTAAAAACCAAAATTTATTTTCCCAGAAAAAGACTCAGAAACAATGGTATGTGTTGTATGTTGTATGTATGTTGTATGTGTGTTGTAATTTTTAACTGTTATGCTTATGGAAAACTGAAAGAGGCAAAAAATAAAAATTAGTCACAAATTATTTCTGTGGGATTGGCAGAAATAATTCAGATTTTTTTGTTCACATATTTTTTTTTGTTTGTTTTAAATAAATTCACTCTCAGCTCTTAATGGTAATTTTCAAGACTAAAAATTTCTGTAAGAAATTTTAGAACACTACAATGAGGAATACTAAAACTACTTCATAGTTGTAAAGCTTCATCGTGTGTGTGTGTGTGTGTGTGTGTGTGTGTGTGTGTGTGTGTACACAAGTGTACATGAATACAAAGCATCAGATGCCTTGGAGTTAGAGTTGCAGATATTTGTGAGCTTCCTGATGCAGAAGCTTGGAACCAAACTTGGGTCTTCTGGAAGAGCAGCAAATAATCTTAAAATTCTCTTCTCATGAAAATTATGGGAACCTTTGGAATAATATCTCTCTTAAGTAATTCCTTACTTCATATCCATATGCAAGTAAACACATTATGAATGCTTTAATAGAAAAGACTGAGTTTTATTAAATATAAAAATTTTATTCAAAATAGAAGTTTTATTAAAAGGGTTTTTCTTGATAATAGAGAAGTACAAAGTTTTAAAACCAAAAATGGATAACTAATATAAGATTATATTTTATTTATGACTAGGAAATTTTATAGCAAATCTAAAAGAAGCTTTAGGACATCAAGTAACAAGAATAAATTATATTGGAGACTGGGGCATGCAATTTGGTAAGTATGTTTGACATGCTTTTCATTTTATTATATGGCTTAATTGTTTCAAGTACTATGTCACTTGGTCATCAATAGGGAATGTAGACAATCCCTATTGAATTAAACAATTAAACATCTATCTGTGATGCTAGGAATTGAACCTGGGGTCTCACGTATACCTAGTACATGTACTACCCAAATCTGTATCTGCTTATCGATTTACGTGTTCTATATAAATCTCACCATATAGTTAATTGGCATATTTAGAGCAGTACCTAATAAGTTAGTATATTTAACACATACATTAAGCCTTTAATAAAGAAGCTTACCTTTATTGGTTAAACATAGAAATGAATACACAGAGAAAAAAAATGTCTCTAGCTATGTATTCCAGTCTTGGCACACCTTGCCATTTTTAAATTTCATGAGCTCCAACACCTCCCTACCTCCTCACCCCCACCACCCTACCCCACCACACCCACACCCAGACCATCCTCTGAGACTTGGGATCTGTTGCTATGAATGAGTAGCTCAGAGGTGAACACAGTGTGGTGCTCTAGCTTTCTCCTGAACTCTCCATTAGAGTAGGTGGAGGTCAAAAGGAAACAAAAGGAAAGGGTGAGACCCAAAGAGCTGCATGCCATAAATCATGTCCAAGGTCACTCAGTTTATTCAGAAACACTGGTTCATATAACCCAGTCACATAGGTATGAGGAGGGCAAGGCAGGGGAAGTTGTTATGATGGTGAGGGACTGCTTGCACACTGCACACAACCTTGTGTTGTTTGAAGATCAACCTATACTGCTATGTTCTATGACAGACAGATGTGGTCTTCCTATAGCACCACATTACTAGAAGGCAGCTCTTCTCTGTAAAAGTGGGGTTTATCCTCTTGTCCCCAAGCTCCCAGAATAACGACTCTGAGACTCCAATTATATTTACAAATAGCTTGGCTATACGCTTTGGCTGTTCTCCAACGAGCTCATTTATTAGTCATCCCGTTATGCTATCCTAATTCTGTCACGTGGCTGCTTACCTCAGCTCCCATGCTCTTGTCCTCCTCCATGTTCCTGGGCAAATCCCTGTGCTTGTCTCTATCCACTGCCAGATGTCCCAGCTCCGATTTCTACCTCAGCTCATGGCCATGAGCTTTTTAGTGACAGGTGATGCTTACATTCCCTCTACACTCCCCAGCTAGGATTTTTGTTGTAGTGCTCTACGTGCTCTTTTCCCCACAAGACATTAAGTTCTGGAGGGTATAGGCTATGCCTTAGTTATTTTAGTATCCAATCAGTGGTGAATGACTTGTAGAGTGAAAAATTATAAAGACCATTTTATAAAATATGTACAGGCTCACTAGTTCCAAGAAGGCAGAACTGAATGTAGGATTTCGGGCCTTCACTGCCCTGGGATACATCCCGGGAAGAGTATTAACATTCCTCAAGCCTCAGGGAAAAGAACCCACCTGTGGGTGGGGAAGGCCCAAAGCAGGAAGACACATTCCTGACAAAGAAAGATGCAAAGTCATCTGGGTGGTTCCAAGAACTAACTAACTTTCCACTGATCTTGGTTACCGCTCCTCCCACCCCCTTTGAGGTCTTTTCCAGTGTTACAGCTTGCTGAGTTCAAAATTTATAAAACAACCAATCATGTGTAACCGCGCAAAAATTCCTTCCTTTCCCTACCCCTGACTATAAAAACTTCCTGAGCCCACCACGCGGGGTCAAACTGTACTCGTGCATGAGTGTGCAGTTTGAACGCTGGCTGCCAGCTCTCCTCCCTAATAAACC
The DNA here is from genome assembly GCA_030674055.1 of Rhabdomys pumilio. Lineage (NCBI taxonomy): Eukaryota > Metazoa > Chordata > Mammalia > Rodentia > Muridae > Rhabdomys > Rhabdomys pumilio. The sequence goes on along the minus strand of JANHMN010000004.1, from coordinate 102,977,791 downwards.
TCTGCTGATTGCATCCAGGTACGGTGTCTTGGAGTTTGTGGGTGTTCACGACTTCCGAGACTTGAGTACTAGCTTTTCAACATGTATCAGATTGAATGTTAAATGGAGCAGTCTTTACTTTTCCCATCTTTTTAGTACACACTTCGCAGTTTACAACAGACCACTCCAGACCAAACGGCTGGGGGTGGGGTAGTTTATTCAGGAGATAGGGCAAAGGTGCGGGAAAGATGGAAGAAGAGGGAAGAAGAGAAAGAAGAGAAGTAGAGGCCAGCCATGACCACGTGGAGAGAGGGGGAAGAGAAGGGGGAGGGGTGAGGGAACAGAGAAGCTAGAGGCAAGAGAGCAAGAGATTAAGAGAGAGAGGAGGGGGCAAGCAGCCCCTTTTATAGTGGGCCAGACCTACCTGGCTGTTGCCAGGTAACTGTGGAGATGGAGTTTAGACAGAATACTGACAAGAGGAGAAGCAGCTTCTTCTGTCTCCTCCTCCTTCTTCTTGAGGCAGCCGGGTTGGGGGGTGGGAGGGAGAATGGAAGTTCATCGACTGGGGGTAAGACCTGGTCTTACGAGATTCTTGGGGGTAAGGCTTTGGGCCTTACGAGATTTTTAGGGTTGCTGTAATAAAAGTTTTACTTATCTATGTTAGAAAAGTTCACTTATTATGCTACTGTAGCTGACCTGCCATCTACAATCCTATGGCCAGAAACTGCTGTTTCTGGCACTTGCATCTCAGCCCTAAAACCAGAAAAGGGTTAAGTAAATAGCCTTGTGCTATCCTAAAAAGTTTTTCTGAGGGTAAAAGACTGCAGGCTTAGGTGATTAACACCTGTAGCCCAACAGCAGAGGATTAGGCAAATAGCCTTGTACTATCTCAGCAGGAATAGCTGGGCTCTGACTTATGTCTGCTCATCTGAGGTGGCAGGAAGAAAAGACACTTAGAAAAGTTATTATATAGAGTTTATTACTAAGTGTAAAAAGTCTCCTATGAAAGCTATCTAAGGGGAAAAGCTGAAAGGTCCTAAGTGGGGAAAAAAGAAAACTTCTATTCTATTTGGGAAAAGGGAAAATCTCTATTCTGTCTTCTATTCTAACTCTATTCTATATCTAACTATTCTAACTCCCTCCCATCTCTTTGTCCTCAGAACTTATACATCTTTCAGAGTACATGGTCACATGTTACAAAGTTTATCACAAGTTCACACCAAAATTCAAATCATAAATTGAAATAGAAGTTTACAACAGAGAATGTTTACATGAATATCCATTACGAGTAATTATCTAGCTAGACATTCATCACCTGTCTAGCTCCACAGGTTCGCTGAAGGTTTAAAACTGTAACTTAAGAAATTAGTGAAGTTTTGCGTAGATAAACCCAGGCAATATTTTCTGTCCTGGTACCTATACTAAATCGTGAATTCCCTTTTAGTGACCTTTGGTTAATTGTTAATGACCTCTAGGAATGTGCTCTGAGCAGGAGAAAGTCTGGTTACTACCTAGGAGCAATTAACTGATAAGACTCCGGAGACTGGCAGAGTTCTCATTGCAGTTTTGACTATGAGAGAGGAACCTAATAGCAGTCCTGTTATAAAAGAGCTTGATAATCATTGATATAATTTTAGGAATTCTTATAGGATCATCATAAAGACTTAAGAAGTCATCTATTTGTCTATATAGCATCACTACATGACAGTACATCTTCGTGGATCTGCAGAGATCTGCTCCAAAGGGTTGTGCTATTGCTTAGTGATTGTTACATATGTTTAATAATAATAATAATAATAATAATAATAATAATAATAATAGGAAAAGCATATTAATAGCAAGAATCTTTCCTAGAATATGTCCCCTACAGCCTTGCTGGATGGGCTCACTTGTCGCAGATTATATAATAATCTGAAGCAAGCATTTCAGGATGATCATCTGCTAATTACTAGCTTGTCCCATTATGGCTCCTGACAATTGTCTGCCAAGGAGTCACTGAGAACCATTAGTGCAAAAATAAGTACTTCTGGACTTTTTGTTGGATGAACTTACAGTCCTTTAAACTTAGGATCCATGATTGATTGCCAATAGTTTGGAATATGTGATTCAGTGTTTTGTTTTTAATATGTCATTTTATAAAATATGCCTTCTGCAAAGCTTATATCTATATAAAAGATAAAATGTTTATATATATAATATATATTAAATAAAATGTTTATAATATATTATATATAACATATATATTTTATATATATAGTATATATTATATATATTTGCAATAGTCCTCAAAATAGATGAGTGGTTCATCTTTTTATAGAATTATACCTGTTTCTCACCATGACTGTTCTCTACTATCTTATTTTGTAATTGTTATTCATTCATTATCTTGACAGGGTTGCTGGGAACTGGTTTCCAGCTGTTTGGCTATGAAGAGAAACTCCAGGCCAATCCTTTACAGCATCTCTTTGATGTAAGTTGGTTAGATAACCATAATAGGGATGCTCCCCCTAAAGGATGACTTGAGGACACAGTTTTCCCTCACTGTACATGCACCCTAACCCACCTTAGGGTAGATAAGCTTTTCTGTTCTTTATTTTGGGATATACTTGATTAGAAAATATCTAAGTTTGAGCATTGTCAGGGGCAGGGAAACTTAGACTGTTGTTTCAGGAGAGGTAGATGTGCAAACCAATTGAGGTTTGGGGAAGGGGAGAGTCTAAGGTTAATAGGCGCATTGTTTTGAGAGATAAGTGTGTACATAAAACTACTATGCTGGATTTTTGTCAGCTTGACACAAGCTAGAGTCATCTGAAAACAGGGAATCTCGACTAAACAAAAAATTCCTCTATCAAGTTGCCTGTAGGCAAGTATGTGGGGTATTCTCTTGATTAATGGTACTTGTGAGTGGTACCACCCTGGGCAAGTGGTTCTGGGATTAATAAGAAAGCAAAGTGAGCAGGCCAGAAGAAGCTAACCAGTAAGGAGTCCTCCTCCACTGCTTCTGCTTTAGTTAGTTCCTGCCTCTAGATTCCTGCCTTAAAGTCCTTCCCTGACTCCGTCTCAGGGCTGGGCTGTGATTGGAATGAGTAAACCAAGTAAATCCTTTGCTTCCCAAGTTGCTTTTGGTCAGGGTGTTTTATTACAGCCATAGAACCCTAACTAGGACAGAAATTGGTACCAGTAGTATCACCTATAGTGGTCTGCCAGAGGCTCAAATAGCATTCCTAACTGCCACTAATATTTCAAGTACTAACAGCTCTTCTTAATCATATGGTCCTTGGGTAAAGAAGCCTGCAAAGCAATCTGGGGCTGTTGAGGAGCCTCCTGTTCTGTCCCAAGTTCCGCTCAAAGCTAGCAGCTTTCCAAGTCTCTCGGTGCATGGGCCAGAGTACCATACCCACATGAGGAGTATGCTGCTGCCTCCGGACTCTGAGTAGGTTTACTAAAATTATTGTACTTCCCTCAGCAGTGGGAGGAGCCACATGGAGCAACTTTCCCTTTGCTTTTAAGGAATATCTCTGCAGCTCCACACCACCTAGTGATGTAGAAGACATGATTTAAAAGACATTTGATAGATTAATAGCTGCACACAGTGTGGCACATTTGTGGGGTGTTGCTGTGACAGACCTGACTATGTGTTCTGAAGGATTATGGAAGTGTTTAAAATTTTGAGCTAGAAAAGCCACTGACTACTTGGAGCCCAATCAGCTATTGTGAAAACTTGGAAGATAAAGCTGAGAAAAGTATTGTTGCCAGGCAGTGGTGGCGCACGCCTTTAATCCCAGCACTTGGGAGGCAGAGGCAGGTGGATTTCTGAGTTCGAGGCCAGCCTGGTCTACAGAGTGAGTTCCAGGACAGCCAGGACTATACAGAGAAACCCTGTCTCGGAAAACAAAACAAAACAGTATTGTTGATGGAGGCCTTCATGTGAAGTTTCAGAAGGAAGTTTGTGAATTCCTCAGAGACTATCAGGAGGACTGTTTATTGTAATACTTTGAATTAACAATCTGTATTTCTGGTCAGCTGGCTTTGAAGAATCAGCTGTGATTAAGAGACAGGGTTTCTCTGTGTAGCCCTGGCTGTCCTGGAACACTGTAGACCAGGCTGGCCTCTGAACTCAGAAATCCACCTGCCTCTGCCTCCCAAGTGCTGGGATTAAAGGCATGCGCCACCACTGCCCGGCAGAACTCTTTCTAAGCACAAATTGTAAGCTTTCTGCTTCATGACTGTGGAGGCAATGTGACCAGCTCCTGTTGCCGTGAACCACAATACACTCCTCCTTCCTTAAGCTGCTTATGTCAGGGCATTTTATCACAGCCAATAGCAGTAACTAAGAGACGAATGACATGGCAAGTACTTTCCCAAACTGAGATGTCTCCCTAGCCCCTCAGAGCCCATCTGCTTATTCATTGCCACACTGTGACACATCCTCTGCAAAGTTACTTCACTTGTAATTACTACATGCCAAGGATGCTTCCCAGTGTGCTCAGATTTAGTTCACAGGGTTTCTGATGGCCCATCTCAGAAGCTTCAGATGTGTATGTTTTTTTGTCGTTTATTTAAAAGAACAACAATAGCATCCTGAGGCATGACACAGCATTGAACAAGTGAGTTTGTTTGCTTATATTATAACTGAGTTTCTAATGAGGTAAAAATTAAGCGCATTCAAAGACAGAAGACACGAGGCTATGGATTAAGGGTCTGTGGTGCCAGCCTTATGCTGATCATGTGTGGCATTTGTCAACTTGACAGCTCAGCACTCCTAAGAATGATCAGAGGGTGACATTAAAAATCCTACACCGGGGGCTGGAGAGATGGCTCAGCGGTTAAGAGCACTGATTGCTCTTTCAGAGGACCTGAGTTCAATTCCCAGCAACCACATGGTGGCTCACAGCCATCAGACTGACGGTGTACTCATATACTGTAAATAAATCTTTAAAAAACAAACAAACAAGAAACCCTACATCAAGAAGTTAACTGTGCCCAAGTGACTAATGGTTGCAGTGACATATTTTAAAGGATTGGGATGAGAAAGGGTTTCTACTTCCCTTAATTGTATGATACTTTATAATAAAGCAGGTCACCCCAAGAGTGGCAATAATGATCTTAGTGGAATTTCAAACAAACGTCATCTGGTGGTTGGCAATTCCAACACCAGAACTCTTAAAAGAGGGAGGTCAGTACCCTCCTAAGGAAGTTGGATATGCTTAGTTTGTTCTTTACTAGATAAACAACTGATTTTACATTCTGATGATAGAAATAAAGTTGTGCTTTCATTCTCAAAAACACTATACTGTGCTATGCTGTCTTACTAGCAACCGCAATTTAAAATTTCCTTTTTATTCTCTGGAATGTAAATGTACCTAAAAAAAAAAAGCTGTCTCCAAAATTCACACTTTCTAAAATAAAGGATTTATATTAATTATAAATTTAAATTATAAAAATAATTTTAGAATTCTATGTATATATGAAAAGAAACTAATTATAAACTGTTGACAATTATAGTTTTACAGTTATTTATAGGCAAATTGTAAAATTTTTTTTTTTGGTTTTTTGAGACAGGGTTTCTCTGTATAGCTCTGGCTATCCTGGAATTCATTCTGTAGACCAGGCTCGCCTCAAACTCAGAAATCCGCCTGCCTCTGCCTCCCAAGTGCTGGGATTAAAGGCGTGTGCCACCACCGCCTGGCTTGTAAAATTCTTAGTAATATTTCTATATTATATGTGTTTATAAAATATTTGTATATATACAAATAGTGATTTGGTTATCACCAGATACTTTAAAATGTAGTAAGAGGTTTTGTTTCATTTTGATTTATATTTTTTTAGAAAAATATTTCTAATAATTTTTTTCTAGAAACATTCACATCAATAGATTGACTATTTTTATTAAAATGTTAGTATAAAATAAAGGATTTGATTGACATTTGGGGGCATGTACCTCGCTCATATTTACCCTGTCATTGTACTCTGTGGTTGCTTCCCTCTCATATCCTTTCATCTTCAAAATGACCCCTTCCATTGTGCATGTGAGAAAGCATATAGTATTTGTCCTTTTTTCCTGGTGCTTCTTTTTCCCTCCCCTCAGTAGATCCCTTTCTGCTTGTAGAGAATCCCACTTCTTTTATAGTATTATATTTAACCATATATGCAATTAACGTAGTAGAACAATCATTAGATGAATGGAGAGATAGATAGATAGATAGATAGATAGATAGATAGATAGATAGATAGATCCTCAGTGGAACATTATTCAGTCCCAAATAATGAATAACATCATTTTCAGAAAATGGAATGGAACTGGAGATTGCTATATTAAGCTAGACCTGAAATGAATAGTCTGAAAATGAGCATCATTCCATATATATTTGTTTGTATATTATGTGTATACATGAGATGCATGTGACTCAAGGTGACAGTCTTAGACCATTCATGGATATACTTGTCTATTCTGTATTAGTGCATTAATAGTATTTGTTCATTCATGTCTGCCTGCTTTTGCCTTTGGGTGCTGGGATTAAAGGTTCCTTGTCACGTACCCCTTTTGTCCTTGGCAACAATAAAATCTGTTTCTGTGTAGCTGTTGCTGCTGTAATGTTCTAATACTGTATAAAGGTTTAGAGGCCTCATTATTTTGTAGCGGTTTTAGCAATTTCTGTCTTTGTCCTACTTTAGTAGCCTTCTGGAGTCATTCATGTTTCAAGCTGGAAGTAAGTTATTTACAGCTTCTAGGAGAAATCTTTGTAGTCTATGTGTATAACTTCAATCCTAATTGAACTATACTATTAATATTAATTGTTATGCATTAATAGTATGTTGTGGGCATTGGAAACAAACGATTTAAGCTGATTTAGAAGTGAGCCCTCAGTAAACCATCAACCCCTTTCCAGTTGGATATAGAACTAAACGAAGGTTGGATTGTGCTAAAAACCCCTGAAATGGTGTTCCACAGAATGCTTAAGAGTTCAAGTTGCAGTGTAGTTAACTTTCTAAGAAGTATTTCTGTTCGCCATCTTTACCTGTTTTGTTGGTCTTTTAAAGATTAAAAGAATAGCTTTCATTCATTAATTATTTTCACAAATTATTTCATTAAAAGTAGCTCCTGAACTACATGTGCACAAGAATGGGTTGGGGTGAACAGGGGTGGTGGAGGGTAGGCTCCGGGATCCCCACCTCCCACTGCTCAGCTATTTGCTACTGATAATTCAGGGACAAAGGAGTCAATGCCCTCAGGTGTGTACCTACTGATACACTCCCCATACCAGAACTTAGTAGATGATTCCAATCCAGCAGTTACACAGATGGCCTTGGTTCAACGAAATGGGTCAGAAAACCAGAGCAGAAGTCCTGAATCTGGGACATGTAGAGAGGATCGGAGGCTGGTAGTGGTGGGAGAGACAGATGAGGGAGGGGAGGGAAAGTGTATTTGGAATATATATAAGATCAAACAATGAAGAATAATTTTTAAGTAGCTGTGAAATCTTCCATTTATCTTTTATTTATTGGGTTAAGCCATGCTACTTTGATTGGCCTATCTCATGAACTTTCAAGAATAGTAAGTTGATTTTAACAAACAAGAAAAGACCCAAGACTATCAGCTTAATGAAAGAGGCCATATGGCCTCTTGGCTGACTTTCCATGGGGACTCAGGATCATGTTTGGTCTCTTTTCTGTGGAGATAACAGCATATAATAATGAATTCAATGTATTTTTAGGTTTATGTACAAGTTAATAAAGAAGCGATGGATGATAAAAATGTAACAAAATCAGCACACGAGTTCTTCCACCGACTAGAACTGGGTGATACGCAGGCACTGTCACTGTGGCAGAGATTCCGGGACTTGAGCATTGAAGAATACACCCAGATTTACAAGGTACCCTGCAGTCTCTGTGTTCCCTGTCCTGGGTGGCTTGGCCAGTGCTGCTGCTTACAGCCTGCTGCGCAAGCTCTTACTCAAGAGTAGGTTCTAGATTAGTTGGAAATTCAGTGGAATGGCATTGTTGGGATAGAGAGATAAAATACAAAACAATGCAGAGCAGTACTGGGTCAGCATGACTCTAGCCCTTACTCTCTCAAGGAACCTAATGTAGGAGATAGCACTGGATGGTGGTAAAGGAGGCGCTGAGGGACGTGGGCACAGTGAGCAGCTGTGTGGAAGGGGAGCTAGGAGGCTAGACTGGAGCTTGACAGACACTCTTTTCAGGGCTCTACTGTATCATGCAGACTTCTGCTCTTGTAACCATCCTCAGTTGCATGGGCCCAGCAGGTGCCCCTGGATGCATGAGTACCTTTAGTGTGACTGAGGAACTGCCAGAGTAAATGCCCAATGCTGTCTACTCCTCTTTCTGAAGCCTTAAGTACCGGTGACCACTGTAGTGAACAGCAGATACACTGTGAGGACTTGGCCGGTATGGTGTGTGTGAATCATTAGAAAGTTTACACTTTATTTTTTCCATCTTTGTGACAGTTGGTAAGACATCTTTAATTTTGTCTTAGTGTAAAACAGTTTAACTAACATTTTTCTTGTATTTCTAAATCTTAGCGTCTTGGAATACACTTTGATGAATATTCAGGAGAATCATTTTATCGTGAAAAATCTCAAGATGTCTTAAAGTTGCTTGACAGCAAAGGACTTCTACAGAAAACAGAGTATGATTGAGTTACTATTCTTTCTTTTTCTTAAGATTATGACTCAGTAGCTGCCCTGGAACTTACTGTAGACCAAGCTGGCCTCAGACTCAGAGATCTTCCTGCTTCTGCCTCTCAAGTGCTGGGACTAAAGATGTGCACCACCACTCCCAGCCCATGTGCTGTATGTACTGGCTTTAGTCAACTTATATGTATTCCTTGAAAGTGACAGTAATATAGTCTCTGAGCTTTTGTGCCACTTGTCCTTTTACTTGCCAGGTGTTGGGGTACAAACCTTTAATCTCAGCACTTGGGAAGCAGAATCAAGAGGTCTCTCTGAGTTCCATGACAGTCAGGGCCGCATGGTGAGATTCTGTGGTCAACAAAGGACTTTTGCAAGCTGTGCATGGGAAACATGCCTGCAATCTGTATGCAGGAGACTGACAGAGGAGATTCATTAGTTCAAGGCTGGTCTGAACCATACATCAAATAATGAGATACCTTCGCATGTGCTGTATAGCACTTTCATAGCTAAGTCTCAGATCACAGCAGTAAGGGAGGCACCTGTTAAAGTATGAAGTATGAAAATGATGTGGCCTGCCTCAGGTTACGTAAATTAATCAATGTGAAAACAAGAAACAGAACACTTTTTGGCTTAATGTTTCCTTTTACAAAACTACCATTTTCAAAAGTATTTAAGGCAATTTATGAAGATAGGTATGTTATAACAGGCTTTCAATGAGTGAGGCAGAAAAATCAGGGAATAGTGGGAAAAATGGTGTAAAGTCAGATAATGGTAATACATCCTTGTCGGCAGTGTTGCCTTGCATATAGTAGAATTCTTTCCTTGAGAAACTTGACAAATGACAATTTTGTGTTTTCATGTTGTTGTGTCCTGGTATTTTATGCATATGTGCATTGAGGAATGTCCAGGTCAAGTGCATCAGTACACATAGCTGTGGCGACCACCTCCAGCCAACCAGGTCAAGTGCATCAGTACACATAGTTGTGGTGACCACCTCCAGCCAACCTGGTGGTTTTCTCTGTTGTTGCTTGTAGCTTGAACTGACGCTACTTACCGTGGTGTACTTACCAATAAAAACAGCCTCTGCTTGGCCAAAAATGCTATAGATACTCTACCGCCAAAGTAGAATGAATGATTTAGAGTTTTCCTCTTGCATTTTCTAGAAAGGGAAATGCTGTAGTAGATCTCTCCGGGACTGGCGACCTCTCTTCTGTCTGCACCGTGATGCGAAGTGACGGGACTTCTCTCTATGCAACCAGGTTTGTAGCGTCTGGGAAGGGAGCACTGCCATGTATAAGATCAGTGCAGGACATCAGCTTATCCTCACAACCATTAAAAAAAATCCTAGTTGCAAAATATAAACCTATTACTTGAATATTTTAAGAATATTTACTGATTTTCTAGTTATTGACAGTTAGAATCCAGAAAGATTTAATATCAGAAGAGTGGGACTCTATATTTAAATTTAATTCAATATCATGATCTGTTTACAGCAGAACACATCATTCTATGTTCCTTCATAATGATATGTTGCATGTTTTTAATAAGTGCACATCGTCAGGAAATATATTCTAAAAAACAACCACGCTAGGGTTCAATGGTGATCTCACACATTAAAGACCGTTTTACATGTATGTAAATGTCAAACCTCATTGTATTGTGAAAGAATAGGCTGAGGAAGAGGTAGGCTTCTCTATGCGTCACCCTGTGGAAGTGCGCACTCATTGTTCATATATAAGAGCGCATTATCTACGCACACGCGGAAGAGAAGGCAGGACAACAAAACAGCCATCCATCCAGTGGGGGGCCAGAGCTTCCAGTGTCTCCAGACCCGAGTTTCAAGTAGCTCACAAACCACTATATACATCTCTTTTGTTTATTATCACTGTGGTACTAGGGTTAAACCCAAGATTATGTGCATGTTAGGCAAGCAAGTACTTTTTATAACATAATGGTATTTTTGCTATTGAATACCATCATTATTATAAATAACTTGAGGCAACCAATGAATTTTCCTGTGACCCTTACAGAATTCATCTTTTTAGAAGCAGTATTCTTTAATCTTTTTTACAGTTGAGTTGTTATCCCCTCCTGGTCTACCCTCCAATAGCTCCTTATCCGATTCCTCCTCCCACCACACAGCTCCCATCTCCAAGAGGATGCTCCCACCCCCACCCCACCAGACCTCCCTGGAGCCTTAAGTATCTTGAGGGTTAGGTGTTTCCTCTCTCACTGAGGGCAGACCAGGCAGTCCTCTGCTGTATATGTGTCAGGGACCTCATATTAGCTGGTATATGCTGCCTGGTTGGTGGCTCAGTGTCTGAGAGATCTCGGGGGGCCCAGGTTAGTTGAGACTGCTGGTCCTCCTATGGGGTTACCCCGCTCCTCAGCTTCTTCCAACCTTTCCCTAATTCAACCATGGGATTCCCAGCTAAAGAATTCATCTCTTTTTAGCCTTTCTCTTCATCAATTTCCTGCAATTGGGTTAATAAGAAAAACTAGAATGTCTAAGAGATATATGTGTGTATACATACACACATGTGTATATATATGTGTACACACACACACACACACACACACACACACACACACACACACACACGAAACTTCATTATGTAAACTACTTATTGCTAGGCAAATTAAGAATCCAAGCCCTGGCCGGGCAGTGGTAGCGCACGCCTTTAGTCCCAGCACTTGGGAGGCAGAGGCAGGTGGATTTCTGAGTTTGAGGCCAGCCTGGTCTACAGAGTGAGTTCCAGGACAGCCAAGGCTATACAGAGAAACCCTGTCTCGAAAAAAAACAGCAAAAAATAAAAATAAAAAATAAAAATAAATAAAAAAAAAATAAGAATCCAAGCCCTGTACCAGTGTGTAAACATTTCCATTCAGAACAGAAGTCCCTGTCAGGAAGGCATGGTAGCAAATGCCTTTAATTTCAGCACTTTAGAGTCAGAAGTTTGAAGTCACTTCCTGAGTTCAAGGAAGGTCTCGCCTACACAGAATCCAGTTCAGCAAGTGCTACCTAGTGAGAGCCTGCCAAATAAATACGTTGCATAGATAGGTAGATAGGTAGATAGATAGATAGATACATAGATACATAGATAGATACATATAGATAGATGAACAGATTTTTTCCGCTTAGATGTAAATACATACTTCATGCAGTACCTGGATCATGAGATAGATACAAATGATATTTTGATCATTTATAATACTTAAAAGGATATAAAAAAAGTTTCCATCTTGTCAGTATTTTCATATTCAGTTCATGAATAATCTTTGATGTTAATAATTTTTGATTTTTCATTATTTTAAATATGTACAAACTAAGTATTTTATGTAATTCAAGGTAAGAATATTAAATAGATTTTTTCTCTAAGCATTTATTTTTACTTTTTAGTTATGTATATATCTGTACATGGGTTTGCGGATGTATGAGACCTGGTTCTGGAAGAGTTTGTGGGATCCTCAGGAGCTGTAATTACGTCAGTTGTGAACTTGGATCCCCGACAAGAATAGTATGTGCAGTCTTAACCACCGAGCGATCCAAGGACTTAAGAGCTTTTAAATGCAGAAGCTACCACTTTTGAGTGATCCAGGATTTTGAAAGTTTTTAATAATACAAACTAGAAAGCAGGAACTTCTTTGGCTTTTTTGTCATCTACGTTATTACTGTGTTATTTGAGAAAGTATATTGTAAAAAAGTAACAAATGTTTCTTTTCAGGAGAGGCTTCATTAATTATAAAACACCTATAAGATATGATTTAATGATTACTTGTTCTAGTCTTTGTTTATTTTTAGTTGATTTTTAAATTATGTCTCCTAATGCATTAGATTTATTTTTCAAGCCTAATTTTGTTATTATTTCTTAACAAAGTATACTGGGACTCTACAAGGATAATTTATGTGCTCCAGGCTACAGAATTATACAAATTTTAACTCACTGTTATCAAGTAAGTAAAAGTAATTATAACCCCCCCCCCCTTTTCTCCAGGGACCTTGCAGCTGCTATACATCGCATGGACAAGTACAATTTTGACACAATGATTTATGTCGTAAGTAATTTCAATACAGAACCTACCTCATGAAACTAGAGAGAGATAGAAATAGGAAGCCAGGGTTGGGGGGATGGCGCAGTGGGTAAGGTGCTTGCTTGCCTTGTACACCTGATGATGTTAGTTCAATTCCTAACCCAGGTAATGACAGAGAGAGTGGACTACACACTTCTCTGACTTCTATATGTGAGTCCTGGCATAATGCCTGCTCACATGTGTGCTCACACACAAATCAGAAAAAAGGAAAATATGTTGAAAAAAATTTCAAAAAACAATTTTTTCAAACTACATAAAATAATTAAAAACTAAGTTAAGACAGTGAATTCTTTTTAAACTTATTCTTAAAAAGACTAAAAAAAATCAAATTCACATTGCTTCATAATAAAAAAAAATTCACCAAATTAAGAATATGATTATATGAAATAACTATATATGGGTTATTGTAAGACAGTTTTGCTTATCCTATTGATGCACTTAGAAAAGTTATTATTTTATTTTATTTTTTTATTTTTTGGTTTTTCGAGACAGGGTTTCTCTGTATAGCCTTGGCTGTCCTGGAACTCACTCTGTAGACCAGGCTGGCCTCGAACTCAGAAATCTGCCTGCCTCTGCCTCCCAAGCGCTGGGATTAAACGCGTGCGCCACCAACGCCCGGCGAAAAGTTATTATTTTAATTTGTTTTGTGGGGAAGAGTTAGTAACCTGGAAATTTTCCTCTTCTGTTTAAAATTACATCAAGGGAATAGAGAAACAGCTCAGTATAATATTACATCAGGCACCACACACATGTGATATTCAGACATATAAGCAGGCAAAATACTCATACACATAAATAAATAAATAAATATTTTAAAAATTTTAAATAAAATTTAAAAACTGTATCAACTCATTGTATTATAGTGTTATTTAATATTTAAAGTTTACTAGTATTCATAAAATAAAGCATAGTATTAGAATTATGTTTTTAAAAGAACATTAAAAAATCTTGTCATACCTTAAAGACAAGAAATTTCAGACTAGCAGTGTTTCTGTGTACCCTTCACCAGTGCCCTTCTCCACTTACATGAAGTGCCACATTAACGTCAGATGGGCATTTGTAGAAACGTGCAAATCTCATGAGGTTTGCATGCATTGCTCTACAGACTGGTCTTATGGAACTGTATCACATGTACAGATCGGTGTCACCACCACATCAGACAGTCCACCACTTAATCACCGTCCCCGCCAACCGTCACTTTGATCTTCATTATAAAAATTGTCACTTTGAGGGTGATGTGTAAATGGAATCATGCAGTATGTGACTGCCTGAGATTTTTGTTTCACCCAGCATATTGACTACCCTTGAGCTCTAACCAAGCCATTGTATCGTATTAAGAGTTGGTTCCTCTTATGCTAACTGGGATCCTAGTATCTTCTTCCTCTGCATGAGCTGCCTCCCTCTGAGAAGTTACCACCATCTTGTTCCAGCTTAGCTTTGGTCTTCTGGAAATAGAAATCATATAACACCTGAGGGAGAAGGAAATGGAGTAGAACACTCTGAAAGTCAGAGTCCATGTTTCCTCCTGTCTTAAGGTGTTGCAGCCCTTATTTTCCCATTCAACCTTGATATTTTTATAGTGTGCTTATTTTAAAGACTTATTTTAGTGTTTCTGCCTCTGAGAGAGACAATGAATGAGAGTTTGTGCTTGTGTGTGAGTGCACACGTGTGCATTTGTGTATGGATGTACATGGTGCATGTGTATACCCCCAGGGTAGAGAAGGGCATAGATCCTCATTAGCTGGAGTTGTGAGCTGCCCAGTGTGGATGCTGGGAACCAAACTTGGGTCCTCTGGAAGAGCAGCTAACAAGTGCCCTTAAGCACGAAGCCATTTCTCCAGCACCTACTGTTTATTTAAAACATATTGACAATGACTTTAGTCTAATAATGATGTTAACTTTATTTAGGACCAGCCTATTTTTATTTATTAATTTGTCTTTGTTTTGTTTAAATTTAAATTTTTTTTTTCTAAGGCAGACAAAGGGCAAAAAAGGCATTTTCAGCAAGTGTTCCAAATTCTGAAGATCATGGGCTATGACTGGGCAGAAAGGTAGGATCCTTGTTCTTCCTTCCCGGATCCAAGTCACTAACAACGTATGTCAGCCAAACCTCAGAGCGTAACCACAATAATTTATATTCAGTTCTCTTTTCAAGATGTTGGTATAGAAAGACAGACTGGTTTTGTATTAATTTACGTCCTGCTAAATGTATTTAATCATTTTATATATTGATGCTGCCACTTTGGTTTTCAGTTATTAATATCTATTTCTTCTTCCTTATAAAGGCAACTCATAATTTAATCGCAAACTGTTATCTCAGTAAAGTGAAACTTTGGTGGACTGCAAAAACCTACATCTTATTTTTTTAAAAAAAGATTTATTTATTTTTATGTATGTGAGTCCACTGTTGCTGTCTCCAGACACACCAGAAGAGGGCATCAGATCCCATTACAGATGGTTGTGAGCCACCATGTGGTTGCTGGGAATTGAATTCAGGACCTCTGGTAGAGCAGATGATCCTCTTAACCACTGAGCCATCTCTCCAGCCCCTTTTTTTTTTTTTTTAATTTACAGTTTGTTAGTTATACATAATGATATCTAAATGCATGTATTGTATATATATTGCATTTTATCATATTCACACTTGTCTCCTTTTCTTCCACCTCTGTTGACCCCCTTCCCAATGAGTTTTCCTATCTATCTAGTTAGTTAGTTAATTGCCAAAGATTTGTTAGGGTTGCTGAAAGTCTGTGGAAGTCTGTGGGTGAGGTGTTATTGATAGATGCATGGATGACTTTTGGGGGCAATAGTACTGACCAAAATGTCTCTCCCTTCACCAGCTAGTAACTGACTGTCCTCAGGAAGGCATAGGGCCTTTTTTTGTTTTGTTTTGTTTTGCTTTGTTTTGTTTTGTTTTTTGTTTTTTGTTTTTTATTTTTCAAGACAGAGTTTCTCTGTGTAGTCCTGGCTGTCCTGGAACTCACTCTGTAGACCAGGCTGGCCTCGAACTCAGAAATCTACCTGCCTCTGCCTCCCAAGTGCTGGGATTAAAGGCATGTGCCACCACTGCCCGGCAGCATAGGGCCTTATAAGCCCCTTTCCACTCCAAGACGGAGTGTTTTAATGGTGGGGGTTGGGGGAGGCAGACTTGTGCAGGTTCACAGTTATTATGAGTTCATTAATGTATTGTCTCTGCCATACCTAAAAGATAGCATTCTACAACACTCTCCTCCTTCCTTTGATTCATAATTTTCCTTCCCACCTACACTCCCCACCCTCGTTCCAAAATGTTCACTGAACCTTGGAGGGTTCAGTGAACCCTAAATGTGTTTAGGTAACACATTGAGGACTCAGCATTCATTAGTCTCTCTGTAGTTGCTCTGAATTCACTGTTGCCACTGGATAAAGAAGTTTCTCTGTCCAAAGCTGACAACACTTAGAAGGTACTTTCATGAGTACTCCCATTTATCAAAACAACACTAGTGGTTTCTTCATTAAGGCTTAAACCACCCATGCTGTTAGCTCTAGCTGTGTATACATTAGCTGGTATGAATTCCCTTCTGTGGAGTAGGACTCAATTTGAATCAGGAAGCAGTTAGTTACCTCAGTTACAGTCATGCCAGGGGACACCAGTGGACACATCTTGCCTGGCAGGCCAGCAGTCTAGCATGCAAGGTCCACAGGTGAGTAAGGTTATTGATTACTCCTCTCCTTCAGCTTATAGCATCTTCTGGCGTTATGAAAACTAGCCAGCAGGAAGGAGACTCCAACCCAGTTCCAGCTTGATTTCTCAATGTTCTGTAACTGATGCATATTATATCTTACCTAATACTGGTGGGCAACCAAGGGGCTTGTATTGGTTTAGGGGCCAAGGAGCTTTCCTGAATAACAAGTCATAAAGCGGCATCCCTCCTGGCACTGAGATTTTTTTTTTTAATAAACTTATGGCTCTGAGAACAGTTTTATGCATCCACACAGAGTACTGCCATTCAAACTTTAAAAATGACTTTATTTTTTAATCAGCTTACACAGTAATCGGTTTATGGATAGTCTTCTCACACATCCTTAGGTTTGGTTGTTCCTCTCCCCTCAATTCTCCCCACTTAGATTCTCTATCCCTTCTATTCCTCTTCTCACGTTCATAGCAAATGTATTCTGTCCCTACCCCTACCCCTGTCCAGGACTCTCGTGGGTTCCTTCCCAGCCTCTGCACATAACTGACTTCTAATAAATGCCCACACGTCAAAATTAGAAGTTAGGAGAGTTTTTGTTTGTGTTTGTTTTTCTGAGCCTGAGTTATCTCACTTATTATAAATATTGTGGATATCTACAGGTAGGATAATGAAAAAGTAGCTATGTCTCACACTGCACAAAAATCAGTTCTAAATGGATCATAGACCTTTAAGTAAGATTTAAAATTGTTAGAAGAAAAAGTAGGGAAAACTATTTAAGACTTAAATTTTAAAGTAAATTTAAGGAAAATGTAAGAACTTTCTAAATAGCACTTCAGTCGCTCAGGAAAGAGCAAAAGGAACCTCATAAAGTTCAGCATGTGGATAGTAGACAGTCAAGTGAAGAACCGGTACAGAGTACGAGAAAACTTTGCCAGCCATACATGATAGAGGAGTAATATCTAGAATGTATAAGACCTAAAAAACTAATCAAGAAAACAACCAAGGCAAAAAATGAACCATGAAACTGAACAAAGAGGTCTCTAAAAGTTAATAAATGGTGGCACAGCACTCAGGAGGCAGAGTCAGGAGGAACTGAGTTTAAGACTAGCCTGGCCTATATACTGAGTTCCAGAACTTATACAGTGGGACTCTGACTCAAAAAAAAGTGTGTGTGTGTGTGTGTGTGTGTGTGTGTGTGTGTGTGTGTGTGTTCAAGCCAATAAATAATTTTAAAGTACTCAACATCATTAGCCATCACAAAATGGAAGTTTAAACTACTTTGAGATTCCATCTCACAGCAATCAGAGTGGTGGTTATCAAGAAAACAAATGACCACAGATCCTAGGAAGAATGTAGGGAAAGAAAATTGCCTGCTACTGTGCTGGTGGGGGTATACACTGGTACAACTACTGTGGAACTAAGTATGGAAGTACCATATGGCTCAGCTAGACCATGTCTGGATTATACCAAGGGCTCCATAATGTACTGTGAAGACCTGCATTTCTGTGTTCGCTGATGCTCTTTCACAATAGCAAGGAAATTAATTCAGTCTACCTGTCCATGGAAATGTACCTGTACATTTTATATATTTTTTTATTTAAAAAAAAAAACACCTATTAAAATTTTTGTTTGGACTGGAGAGATGGCTCAGCAATTAAGAGCACCAGCTGCTCTTCCAGAGGCTCTGAGTTCAATTCCCAGCAACCACATGGGTGGCTCACAACTATCTGTAATGGGATCTGATGCCCTCTTCTGGTGTGTCTGAAGACAGCTACGGTGTACTCATTTACATAAATAAATAAATCTTTAAAAAAAAATTTTTTTTTGTTTGAAACAAAGTTCCCTGCAGAGGGTAGCCTTGAACTTCTAATCTTCCTGCTTCCGTCTTCCAAATGCTTGAATTGCCACTGTGTGTGTCATTCCTGGCTACATCCTATTTATTTAGTAATTTTTTTAAACCTCTACTACAAGGGTTAAAAATTTAAATTATTTTCTGAAAAAGTACTAAGGTATACTCACATCATCAGCAATTTTTTAGCTTTTGGTTAATGAATGCCTGTCCTTCTCAGGTGCCAGTTTGTACCCTTCGGAGTAGTAAAGGGAATGAAGACTCGAAGAGGAGATGTCACTTTTCTGGAAGATGTCTTAAATGAGGTTCAATCAAGGATGCTGCAGAACATGGCTTCCATTAAGAGTAAATCCTCCTTACCAACTGCATGCTTTCATAGACTTTCACTGAACCTGATGAGAAGTACCTTTGACTACTTTGATATGAAGTCCAGTTGTTTGATAATAGAACTTTAGTCTTTCTTTCATGGACAGCTTTAACTTTCTCATCTGTTGTCAGAGTCATTCTGTGAACTGTTTGCATTATTTTTTATACATCTGCATGTGTACAAGTGTACATGTGCATACATACATTCATGTTGAGCCAAGAGGAGTTCTCAGGCTGGGCAGTGGTGGTGCACACCTTTAATCCTAGCACTTGGGAGGCAGAGGCAGGCAGATTTCTGAGTTAGAGGCCAGCCTGGTCTACAGAGTGAGTTCCAGGGCAGCCAGGGCTACACAGAGAAACCCTGTCTCGAAAAACCAAAAAAAAAAAAAAAAAAAGAGGAGTTCTCGGATGCTGGCCACTTTTTCTAAACCACAAACAACCAGGATCTCCACTGGCTCAGCTGGCAGGCCACCGAGCCTCCAGTACTAATACCTAGTACAGGGTTACCAGCACGCACCATGCTCAGCTTGTTTATACATAGGTTCTGGTTCACACTCGGGTCCGAGTGCTTTCAAGCTGTCATAGTTTCTTATTGCTGTAAAAAGTCACCAAAACCAAAGCAACATATAAAAGAAAGCATTTAATTTGGGTCTCATGGTTCTAGATGGTTAGAGTCTATGACCATCATGTGGGGAAATGGCAGCAGACAGGCAGACAAGACATTGGAACAGTAACTTGAGATCCACAAGCAAAAGGCAGAGAGAAAGCTAACTGGGAATGACTTGGGTTCTTGAAACCTCCAAGTCCACCCCTCAGTAACTTAATTCCTTCAAAAAGGCCACACCTCCTAATCCTCTCCAAGCAGTGCCACCAACTAGGGACTAAACATTCAAATATGAGCCCATGGGGGCCATGCTCATTCAAACCACTATATTGGGCAAGCACTTTACCAACTAAGCTATCTTCTAGCCCAAATCCCTGTGTTGCAAATTGGATCCATGTAACTAAAGTTCATATAACTGTTTAATCTTCACCATTGGAAAAATAGCTGTGTGCTGTATTACAAGGGATATTTCTAAAAACAAAGAAGTTCATGTTTCTTCACTTTGATGTAGGCAGGGGAACTTAGGTAAATTTAAGCCCAAATTAGGAAGGCAAAGAAACCATTATCATCTTATTTTTCGATTATATGTTTCAGATTTTTTTTCTCAAGTTGGTTGGTTATTCTTGAACAATATGATGCAGGTTGGAAATATCTGACTTTATCTGTTTCAGCAACAAAAAAAATGGAAAACCCTCAGGAGACTGCAGAGAGGGTGGGGCTTGCAGCTCTCATCATCCAGGTATGTTAGGACTCCTTCCTCTGAGACCTCTGTGTGTCATGTGTAGCAAAATCCAGGGTAACAAAATACTCTCATTCTAGGACTTCAAAGGCTTGCTCTTATCTGACTATCAGTTCAGTTGGGATCGTGTTTTCCAGAGTCGTGGAGACACTGGAGTCTTCCTGCAGTATACCCATGCCCGCCTCTGTAGGTGAGATGGGGGGAGCCTGGTGTGGTTCTAAGACCAGTGGTTGGCCCTCTTTCCTGGACTTGTCCAACAGCTCTAACTCAAAACTGAGCACAACCCAGCAGCTCTCTGACTGCTAAGCATTCATTTATAGTGTAAAACACCCATCATGAGAAACACTTTTTCACATCACCTCACTTCATCCTTAGTAACTCTGCCAGAGAACATCCTGTCACCTACATTGTAAGAGACACTGAAAATATTTGAGAAAATGAGGGTTTTCCCAAAATTTCCTAAAGTTAGGAGTTGTCACATGCAGCCATGAGCCCGTGAATAACTAACTGATCCTTTTACATCTGTTTAAACTTCGGTAACAGTCTGGAAGAGACTTTTGGATGTGGGTATCTCAACGACTTCAATGTTGCTTGTTTGCAAGAGCCACAGTCTGTTTCCATTCTCCAGCATCTTCTCAGGTATGAAATTCCTGTTATTAGCAAGTCTGATACTCTAACTAAATCAAGAGCATTGTTGGTTTCTAGAGCCCTCAGTTCACAGGCTGCCTCCTGCCTCCAGGTGAGCCTGAAAGGAGCCTGCCTCTTGGGGACAGACTGAGGACACAGATCAAGCTCATGTTCGAGGTTAAGCCTAGTCTTAAAAATATTATCACACCGTATATTGGTACAATATGAAAGAAAAATGCACATTTTCCCAGGTCTTTTTCACATGCTTACCACTCAAGGTATTTAACATCCTAACATGTTAATGTCACATAACAAATGACCAGCCTGTGCCCTTCATCTTTTAGGTTCGATGAGGTACTTTATACATCATCTCAGGACCTACAGCCAAAGCACATCGTTAGTTACCTCTTAACTCTAAGGTAAATTTTTAATCTCCCTATTTTCTTTTTAAAATCTTTTAAGATTTATTTTTATGCAAGTGTGTGTGTGTGTGCATGCTTATGCACAGGCATGCATGCTAATTTACCTTAATGATAAACTCAGTCACCAATATGGATAGGTGCTACACTGAGGAAAGAAATCAAAGCACTTACCCTTGGAGGCTTTACCCAGGAGTGAGCTGGAGCTTTTCGCACCGTGTTTCCTTCATAGCTTCTATCTGTAGCTTCTGAGTTACTATAAACTCAGCCTACCTATAAACTTTTCCCCTGCATGCGTCTGCACCTGTGCCTGTCTGAATGCTGTCTTGTCTGTCCCTAACAAAGGGCTTTGCTCTGTTGAACAGAAGAGAAAGCATCACATGGGAAACAAATATAAGACACTTTTCAGAAGTCTTTAACCAAGTTTTACACAGGAGGAAACACTACTGACTCCAGTGGCCACAGGCACTGAGAATGGCAAGCAGCACTGCAAACATAGCATTATCGAGCAATATCCACATGGTCTTTTCAGCATTTATTGTGGATATTGATTATATAAGGTCTCTTTTGTCGTATCTGCTTTTTCCAACCTGCATTGCTCTCTGGGTCAGGGACATGGAAGAATGCATCATTTAAGATGAATACATAACTCAACAGCTTAGATTGGTAAAAAGTAATTACCTGGGAAGTCATAAACAAGTAAGGTTGGTTGTGAAATTGTTCTCTTAAAGGCAGGTTAAATAAACAGGTTAAATACACAACTGGATATCTGTCTGGGCTTTAAGTGACCTCCGGCTGTTTTAACTTGACTAAGTTAAGGTCCTGCCAAAGTTCCAGTGTCTTTGATGTAAGAGATACTGTCATACAAATGGTATCACTACATGTGTGGGGGTCCTTTGGAGGCCACCAGATCCTCTGAAGCTGGACTTATAGGCAGTTGTGTTCTGCCTGACAGAGGTGCTGGAAGACAGCACGTGCTCTTATCCTCTCTCCAGCCCCTCTAATTTTCTTTCTTTCATCAAAAGCTTTCCTATAAGCAAATCTGCTGTAAAACTTGCTTTAAGTTATAGAAATTGTTACTTCTCTGATGACTAGATTTCATTTTATGTATTCAGTGATATAAGGTAGTATCATAGGAAAGGACAGTGGCATAGGAAATTATAACAAAGGGACATGTGTGTTGTCAGAAAATGGATATACCAGACGCTGTTCACCCAGCCCACTTTGAGGGAATCTGGGCTTCTCCGGAGGAAGCAGCAGGTGTTAATCAGAAGCAATGCCTGGGGAAGTAGGGGAAGGTCCAGAGTTGAGCAAAATTACAACTCTAATGGCTAAAAGGATGAGAATGATGAGTGCAGGCCTTGAGCTTAGACAGTTTTCAGGGTGCTCTGTCCACGTTACTGTAACAAAGCCAACAAAGTCAGGTAGAGCTTAGCGAGCGAATGAAGTAGGAAGCCAATCAGTGCAACTGGTTGAAATTTCATGGTGATTTGAATGCTTTTATTTGAATAAATCTACAGAGGGGACATTTTGCTTTTACTCACTGTTTACTGAAGTGAGAGAATACTGCAACTTTGTTCTTAAGTATACTTTTTACCTTCCCTCCCAGGTTTTTGTTGTTTGAGAAAGGGTCTCACTGTGTGCTCCAGGCTAGCCTGGGACTTATTTCATCTTGATGCTTCTGTTCCCTAAGTACTACAGCCCTACCCCTGATTCTCTTAGACTTAAATAGGTTTGATTGCTTTTATTTGTTTTGGGTTGATTTTTTAAAAAAAGTTCTACTTACATATAAAGACAAAGCCAAAAAGTGAAATGTCACTTAATAATTAAAGGATATCATGTGCATTTCATGGCTCATTGCTGCCATGCCTTCACAGAAAACTGCTTCAAGGAGTGAGTGTCCAAACGTGTATGTACTGCATTGATAACTAGTTTCTATCCCATGACACAGAGGAAAGGGTACACCATGTTATGCTTTTAAAAGTTGTCTATATAAGGAAGTACTACTTGTTAGAAAAGCATGCCCTATTTCTATAAAACAGTGGAATCACAATCTTAAAAGACTTGCCATTTGGTAGATGCAAAACTCAAGTCTAAAGCTCTAGTGTTTTGCTTTTGTTTTGTTTTGCAGACAAGCAAATGCATTTGATTCAAACTTCAGATAGCTTTAGTGACTCTGGGCTTTAAAGTGTTGGATTAGGAATGACTCATGGGACAGGAAGTTACTGTTGGTCCTCATTGTGATTTCTCTCTTGCTCATTTCAGTCACCTTGCAGCTGTGGCACATAAAACACTCCAAGTGAAAGACAGTCCTCCTGATGTGGCTGCGGTATGTTAAATTGAATGTCCTCTATGTAACCACTTGGCAGCAGAAACTAATAGTATAAAATGTTAGTACTAAGCCTTAGGAATTTTTCTGACCTATCTTCTGTTTTTTTAACTGCAGCAGTATTCTTTCTGACTTAGGTAATGAATGGAATGGGGCTGTAATATCACCGTTATTATCAATATTTCCCCAAACAGTAGACTATCAAATTCCACCGGCTGCTCCAGTGACACATTCAGCCTCTCCCACTGCACATCCTCTCTGTGCTGTGCTTCCTGTGAGAGATGCTAGAGTGTATTTCTGCTTGCCTGGAGGATGCACACGACTGTCAAGCAATATTCCTACTTTAAGTTAGAATTACTTCTAAAACCATTCTTTTTTACTTGTTGCTAACACACTACTGAGCATTTAATCATTCTTTATTTTGTAGGCCAGACTTCACCTTTTCAAAGCTGTCCGTTCTGTCTTAGCCAATGGAATGAAACTTCTTGGAATTACACCTGTATGTAGAATGTAATTTCTAGATAAAGTATGGTTTTTATGCAAATGAGTTCTAGTTGTTATCAGATGCCTTGCTGTTCAGAATAGAATTTAAAGTATTATTCTGTCCAAGAATGTGTGTAGTAGAATGTGTTTGTTTTGAGCTTTTTGGGGGTGGGGGAGGTGGAGGGGGTTGTTTTTGAGACAGTTTCTCTGCCGCCCTGGTTGTCCTGAAACTCACTCTGTAGACCAAGCTGACCCTCACAGAGATCCACCTGCCTCTGCCTCCTGAGTCCTAAGATTACAAGTGTGCTCTGTCATCACCTGACCAGAATATACTTTTTTAACTTTTTTGATTCTTTGTGAGTTTCACATCATGCACCCCAACCCCACTCAGCTCCCCATCCCCTTGCAACCTCCCCTCCAAGATAAAAAACACACAAACAACAACCACAACAAAAAGCATAGAAAACATCTTATCATGGAAGCTGTAGTATGTCGCAGTGTGTCCCACAGTACACCCTTCTGTCCACACAGCTTCACCAGCAAATGTTCATTGCAGTGGGTCATTGGTCTAGTTTGAGACTTCTGGCTTCTATGACTCCATCAATATTGGATCCTCATTGGGTTTTCTCCTGTGGGACAGTGGACAATGCCAGGAAACTTGGTAAGGTTGAGAAGGTAAAAGACCTGGCACCAGTGGCACCCACCTGAGACAGTAGCTGTCTCCCTGCTCCCCTACTAGATTCTTGGCCTGGAACACATGACCACACTTCCCACAGCCCCACGTTGGTCACAGTAGCACAGAACATAGTTCTCTATGCTAATGAAGTATCTAGAGACCCTGAGGGTTTAGCCAATAAGCTTCCCTTACCGGGCTTTCCTTCCTGCAAAAGGTATTTAATCTCTGGTCCACCCTGAGAAGATGGTATGTACCCATTTTCTATGATGAACAATCAGTAAACAGTTTGGAAGCACGGACTGTCTCTTCCATCAAGAACCGCTGCTGTAGGGGATCATGGGAAGGCTTTCACCTAAAGAGCTGCAGCCCAAGTCTCCCACAGACGGCCCCTCTGAGCTCCCAGACAACCACTGTTAAGCTAAGGACATTCATAAATGAGCTAAGCCAGAGTTCCCCATTCCCCCGGCCTTGGGCTCACCATTGTCCTCAGCTTGTAGGACCCCCAACGCCCTTCCATCCAGCGGCACCCAGGTGTCCAGGAGTTTAGTAGCCTCAGGCCCTGGGCTCCTCATCACAGGCTGGGTGACCCCCGAATCTCCATTCCAACTCCACTGTGCGGTTTTCCAGCAACATCTGGATGCCCATGAGTCAGGGAACCCCAGCTTCGGCTTCCCACATCCTAGGCTACATTTTCCACCCCGAGCAGTATGTTGGCACTAAGCTCTATCTCAACACTGGACAGCAGTAACCACCGTCTAGTGCTCTGTGTTCAGCCTGCCCAGTGGAGGGGCAAAATGCAGACCCACAATTTCCCAGTTATCCTGTTGTTGCCCTGTGTCATGGAGACCCTGCAGCTTTGGATCAGTAAGATTTGCCCTTTCATGTGTCTCAACTGTTTGAAGATTATATAGATTTTGGAGTGGGCCATCTCAGAGCCCTGGATCCAAGCCTGATTAGTCACACAGCTGGTTAGTGTGCTGGCTCTTCCTTATCCACACCAAGAGGGCACGCTCTCCAGTACTGCTCTGGCTAGACCATCCAGTGACACCATCAGCAGGAGGCAGGGATCAGCCCTCCTACTTTCATGCCAGCTCACCCATACCCACACCTCCAGAAGCCAGTTCCACTGCCCAGTTGAGGCATGGGGCCCACTTTCCCAAGTGCTGCAGCTGACTCACCCTTACCTTTGCCATCAGGCCAGCTCCACTGTGTTGCCCAGGGGAGGTGCAGGGACTCCTCTCCAGAGTGCTATAGCCAGTGAGGAGACAAAACCAGCCCTACTAACCACCGAAGGTGGTAACGGAAGAGGAGGAAAGGGCATCACACCCAGTGGAACCAGTGCTGTCATCGCTCTTGCCCTCAGGGCAGGCTACCTGTGCCCCTTCCACCAGGGCCAGCACTACTGTGCTTCCCGTGAGGTGTGCAGGGCCTGCTCTCCCAGGTGCTGCAGCCAGTGAGAGACAGCTTTCCCATTCTCATGACCCTAGGAGCCAGCTCTCCCAGCTGCTGCAAGTGGCAAGGAACAAGGCATCACCCCTGCACCCACACCAGCTCCTCCCACACTCTTGCCCTTGTGGCTGGCTCACCTGCCAGTGTCAGCTCTGCAGTGCTGTACAGACAAGGATCAGGGCCCGCTCTCTCTAGTGCTACCTGGAACCCTGTGGGTTGACTATGCTTGGCCCATGGGAAGTAGCACCATTAGGAGACGTGGTCTTGTTGGAGGATCACTGTGTAGGCTAGGCGGGCTTTGAAGGCTCCGAGTGCTCAAGATCCACCAGTGTGGAAGAGAGAACAATTAATTGTAGACACTGTATTCAGATTTTTTGAGAAGTGTTAAGCCATAATTTGAGATGGAGTTTTGGCTCCCGTGTATCTGCATATAGACAAGGTAGTTTGTCTGACTTGATTTAATAATGTGAGCTTGATTAAGCATAATGTGTTATGTTTGATTACCATAACCATCTTCTGCCAGCATTCCTACTTGGCCTGCTACATTTAATCTAAATGTTAGTAGTATAATTCTAATGAAGAGAAGTTAGCATGAGCAGAGCTTCTGCAGTTGGAATAGACACTATTTTAAACTGACAGGTATGGTCTACCTTCTTACTGTATGAAGGATTCATCCACATAGTCGCAACTGTAAGTAATTTGCTAATTTTCTGCTTACAGTACCATTAAACTTCAGATAGAAACCAACCATGGAATGGACATGTACATTTGAGACATGTTCTATGTCTACTCTTCTTCCTCTGTGTTTCTTTGGAGGAACTTTCTCCTAGACCAATGAGTATTTCAGTTTTGAGTAAAATTATACTGGGACTAAGCCTTGAGAATATAGCTCTTTGAAAAGACTTGTTATGCTGGAACTCTTCCCCCAAAACTATTTTTTTTTTTGTTCAAGACTTGTAAGAATGAGATTTTAGTTTACTTGCAAATAAAACCCTTATCTGATATAATTTCATACACAGAAAAAAGCCATGTTAATGCTTCTGCATTACTATAATGATCATGACCATAAAACAAAGTAACTACACAAAAGTGGTATAAATAGGTTTATTGCTAGATTTCCCCATTAACATTATAGAAATACTTTAAAATCACTGAAAGTCACAAATTGAGAGCCCAACAGGTAACCATACTTTATAAAAAAGAAAGTATAAAAGCGGCTTATAAAATTTTCTGAAAAGTATATCAGCTGACAGCAAAGAAATAGGAACCAGACAGTGAATGGCACAAATACATCACTAAGGTTCTCAGTCATCACCCACAAGTCAGTGTCCGAGCTAGGAAGTAGATCCTGGTTTATAAGTCACACAGTGAGGTGTGTTCTGAACTGTCTTACTCCCTCCTCACTTTGATAAGAGAAGCTAGATCTTTTACTGCTATAGGGACAAAGTACTATCCATGAACTGGAGAAGAGGGCTCACCTTCCTCTCCTAGTACCCGGACAAGAGAACAGTGTGTACAGAAATGGCTTTGGCACTTAAACCCTCAGACACTGTCTTAAACCTTGTTGCTTGAATATTGTAGTTTCACCTGATGCTCTGATCCTGCATCATTGTCTCTGTGCTCTGTGTATATCTCACACACACACACACACACACACACATCACACACATCACACATGCACACAGATACCATGGCACTTCCATGCGCTGTGTATAAGATATCTCTCTCTCTCTCTCTCTCTCTCTCTCTTTCTCTCTCATGAAGTCCTTCATTTTGAAATAATATAACTTGACACCAAAAACACCCAAATTAATTTTAGCATTTCATTTCATTCAGCATTTCTTCTTGATCCTTATGTCATACAGTTAATTTGTTGACATTGTTTATGCTACCATCTGGGGTTGACTTAAGGCTCTAATTTATTATCAACAGTTTAGTCCTTATAGGAATCTCTTGAGATTCAAATCACACACCAATGACTCTCTCTTTTGAAGTTGTTTCTTGTTGAATGGATGTAGTATCTTGTCTGGGTAAGCCATAGAGATATATGGAAACACAAACAAGAAGAGCTCCCAGTGCAAATGAAAGTGCTGAAAAAACAAGAAGAAAACAACTATAAAAAATAGTGAAATTGTGTAGGGCTCATGTGCGCACATACATATTTATATAAACACACACACACACCCAAAAGACAACCCTGGGTATCATCCTTAAGAAGGCTACCCATCTCTTTTTAAGCAGGGTATCTTGGTAGCCTGGAGCCCACCAATTAGGTTAGACTGGGTAGCAACAAACCCCAGGGATTGAGTTTCCATCTCCCCAGTACCAGCACTGCAAGCATGTACCACCACACTGGCATCGGTATGTAAGTTCTAGAGATCCTTAGGGCCTCATGCCTGCCTCACAAGCACTTTACTGAAGAGCCATCTCCCCAGTCCTAAAATCTCTGTCACTGTGGGTTTGCGCTACCAGGTTACATGAGTGCTGTTTTATGAAAGGTTGTCTACTTTAAGGAAAAAGATAAATATTGAAGGAATGGTAACATACTTTCCAAAAGCATAATTAAGCCTGTCTTGGACTGATACAACAAAGGGATGTATTAGTTCACCTATATGATCTATAATTAAAGGAAATAGGTAAATGTAATATAAATATATATGAATAGAAGAATAAAATGCAATATAGTGTGGTTTAGTTATGATCCCAGAAAACTTAGTATAAAAGACAGTCACACAATTCAGCTTTCAGTAACCAGTGATTCAAACCACTGAAAATTTCTGGATAGGTGATAAGGTAATTGTACATTTCCTGCTACACTTGACTCTTTTCCATGTTACTCCTGAAAACTAGGACACACAAAACATGTGTGAAGGCTAAAGTGCCAGCTGCACAAGCCTGAGGACTCCCCAGCACTCATATGAAGTGGGCACCGTGATGCACATCTGCAGGGCACAGGGACAGCTAGTCGAGCCAATCAGTGTGGGCCTGCTCAGGAAAGAACGGGGTGACTGGTACCCACATGTACCCACACACCAAAAAGAAACAACATAAAAAAAATAATAGTAAAACCCTCCTATGAACTAAACATGTAAGCAGTGTGTAAATGACTCCTAATGCCACAGCTCTGTATTTGACTTGAACCAGACTATATTCTATGTATATGAACTATCTTACAGTGGCCCAGTATTAATAGCTTTAAAAACTGGCATGTAGATAGCAAAGCATAGTACTGTATGCCTGTAATGCAAAGGCAGGTGGTTCAGGACTTCAAGGTAACCAGCTACAAAGTGAGTCTGAGACCAGTCTGAGCCACATGAGCTAGCTCCCACCCACTAAAAGTCATGTGAAGAAACAGCATCAAGCTACTGTTATCTACCTATTTAAAAAAAAAAAAAAAACAGCTTTGAATTCAAAGTGTGAGGTAGTTTACATCTTAACACCTCGACAGTTACCTGAAAGACTAAGACAGAAACAGTTTATGTTGTTCCCAAGTTTTTCTCAGGAGCAAAGACACAAGGCTATGTTAAATATAAGCATGTGTTAGAACTACAGTTAAAGTTTACCCAGGTCAGGTGCAAAGAACATCTAAAATGCTAAGTGCTCGGACTTGTACAACTTTCTTGTCATTTGCTACAGGCTGTTCTAAGGAAACCTGACAACCCAGGAGACCTGTGACATTACTCACATTTGACAGAGCAAGTGTGAAACACTATTATATGATTGCCCCAAGACTGCTGCTAATAACTACAACAGTCAAGATTCGAACCATGCTATAAAATGGTTTTCTCCAATACTAATAATGCTTGTAGTTATAAGATGAGTCAATTCCAAAATGAAATGTAATACAGGATGGTTTTTTCCTTTTACATAATATAAACATTTAACAGATTTTCCTTTAGTTGTTTATAGTATAATAACTGATCAATAAAGAAAATGATTACTACATTACCTTACATACATTACAACTTGAAACACTAATATAACATTATTGCTCCTAAGTAACTGAAAAGCTAGATATATATGACAGCTAGGGAAAAAACACTAGAGAAATTAGCATAGCAATGTGCCAAAATATCACTGTAAACTAGTGCACACTAAATCCAGAACAGAAAGACATAAGTTAAAACGTGTTGCCGGATGAATCAGAAAGATTGAATAGACTAGGATAAGCCCAACTCTCCCGAGAAAAAAGAGGAACAGGAAGCTACTTAAGTGGTAGCACAAGGTAGCCGGGGTGGGGGGTGGGGGGGTAGGGCAGGCAGTTTTACCAGGAGAGTTTTACAGAGACAGGTTGAAGAGAAAAGGATAAAAACAGGTGAAGAGGGAATGAGAAGGAGCCAGAAGATTAGAACAGATTGCCAGAGTTAGTTTGAGGCCAAGCAGAGCAAAAAGTCAAAGGCCGAGAGAGAATCCAAATTGAATCAGTCAGCTTGGGGAGGGAGGAGTTTTGAGCCAGAACCACCTAGTTGACCCACTAGCTGGAGTTCAGAAAGGGCTGGAAAGGGTGAGTTATTTAGCAGTAAGTCTCAGAGGGTGAGAACATTGTAGGCCTAGAAAATATTGTACAGAAGCTGGAAACTTCCAAGACTAGGTCTAGGTTAGCAGATGGGAGGCAGAAATGAACGGAAGCTTCAAAATAGGCCTACATATGTTAACACTACCACTGAAAAGAATGATTTCCCTGAGTATCTAATCATACCACAGTGCTCCCGAGGACCATAGGGTTGGTTCTAGCACTCCCCTCTGATACTAAAATTTCCATGTCTCATATATAAAAACAGTACAGCATTACATATAACCTACACATGCATACCTTCCCCTACAAGACATTATCTACTATAATGTATATACTATATATACCTAAGGAATATATATTCATATTCAGACATAGAATTTCTACCTAATATTTTCTAATTGTGATTGTATCCACAGATGCAGAAGCCATAGTTACAGGAGACCAAATGTACAGCCTGACTCACCCAGGGCATCCCTGTATCTTAGTACTTAAGGGAAATTGTCCTTAACTGTTAAATAACAATAGCAACCCTCTCCATATCGCCTAGAACCAGCACCTGCAGACTTAAGCTCTAGGACACCAGAGTGCTGTTTAATCACCTTCACACAGCTGCAAACTATGGAAGAAATTGTAACAAAATTAGGATTACTTTTAATAAGACTTGAAAGAGACCATGAAGTGAGAGGTTTTTCCATGCTAACAACTTAATAGAAATGGCGACATACTTATCTGTAATCCAAACAGTATGACTGAGGCAATGGTGGAAAGAACAATGGCTGCGGCCGCAGAGAAGCCTTTCATGATGTTGTCTGTGTACTTCACCACAACAGAGGTGTAGAGGCCTCCCACACTAGCAAGGACTTGGGACACAGAAAAAAAAAGTCTTAACATTAAAATAATTAAAGCATTCAATAGTGTTGAGATGATTTTCATTCCCAGAGATGATTCACTCACTCATTTACCTAGGTGAGGAGAAGTTCCCTTCAGAAGCAGACATCTGAGAAGTTGTACTAAAGCTGCGTATACAACACTGTTTCTCAGCTGCTTAAAAGACTGTGGGCACCACCACTAGATTACATACACTTATTACTAATACATTAATTCGATTCTTTTCATTGTGAAGGTAAAATTTCTTTTGGAAAGCATGTCAATAAAAACAAAGTTACATATTCCAAGCTGGTATTCAGGTATCAGAGGAATAATATCAGATATCTAACTTAAAAATTAAAATAGAAACCAAAACAATCCACTAAGACCTTTTACTTCTGGACACTTACAGATAACAAACCAGACATAATATGTGTAGCCATAGAAGAATCCTTTCTCTTTAATTTCCGCTCCATCTGACAAGTAGGCACCAGCTAACGTCACAGCAATCCCTGACAGATACATCTGAATGTTTCTCACCCAAAGGGAAGTGTCTGAACTCTTTAAAACTTTTTCAAAATAAACTCCTGCAAGAAAAGAAACAGACATGGAAATATTAAATGAACTGATAGTTTTCTGTTTAGAACATGCCCCAGTGCATTATTTGGGGAATATTCTTAATATTAGTTAAATACACATTTATTATATAGTTTATGACATGATATATTGAACATTACCAATTTGGTTTTAGAAAGCATATAGATTAATAATTAAGAGGAAATTTCATAAGCTACATTTGACAAAAGGTTGTTAAACAATCAAGAACAGTGTTTTTCCATTTACCAAATCTCTCTATTCTTTAATGCTAATAAAAGTTTGGCTGTGAGCATCTGTAAGCTACACTATTATGAGTGAACTAACCTACTCATACCCCTTTAGTGTATGTAGGAATGAATGTGCCTTACTGTGCGCAAAACTCAGACGGTGTCTATTCAATGATCTAACCAAAATAAAATTAAATACAACTTTCTGGGTAAAGCTGTTGTCCGCTGAAGCATATCTATAGCCAACATCACATTTGTGTGTATATGTATTTTTTCCTGGGGCTGGGGGGTAGGGCACAAATTGTTTTTTCTCAGAGAAAAAGGAGGAATTTTTGTTGTTGTTGTTGTTGTTTTTTCGAGACAGGGTTTCTCTGTGTAGCCCTGGCTGTCCTGGAACTCACTCTGTAGACCAGGCTGGCCTCGAACTCAGAAATCCGCCTGCCTCTGCCTCCCAAGTGCTGGGATTAAAGGCGTGCGCCAAAAGGAGTAATTTTTGCCCCTAAAAAGTCACATACCACTATTTCAAGTTTTAAATCTGGATGAAGGCATGTTAAACAGGGACACTGGAGATTTTGTCTAAAGATATTTTATCAGCTAGAGATGTGGGAACTGTTATTTACCAACTAAAAGTATAATTAAAAGCAAGATTTCTGTATTAATCTTTATTTTGAGACATGATCTCACTATGTGACCCTGGCTGGCCCAGAATTCACTATGTAGACCAGGCTGGCCTTGAATCTGCCTGCCTATATACCTCTCAGGCCCTGCTGTCATACCTGACAAAAGTAAGATTGATATTACTGAGACCATATTGGAAAGAGCCAGACAGGAGGAACAAATATAAAATAGATATTATAATTCCAACTTAGACTTTATGTCTGGAAACAGCATGTAACTAATCTGTGCTCTGTTACTTAAGTGCAGGAGAACTATTAAGCCACCTTCTGTTTCCTCAGTTGTAAACAGAGACTGAACTAAACTGAATACTGGATATAAGCAATTAACTGCTCAAAAAGTATTTCTGAAAATCAAAAGAATATTTTTTCAGTAATTAAAATTTTTTGTTTCTAATCTGTTGATTTTTAAGAATAAAAGTTTATCCCTGTACTATGGCTAATTAAGTGTATTTCTAAAATTAGCATTTTGTCTTCTATAAAACACCTTATTTCAAACAGTATTTTATTTCTTTAACCTTGCTGCTTTCCTAGTGGAAAAGAAAAAGTCACTCTTGATATAGGGAGAAATAAGGAGATATACAAATACCACTAATATATTCTTTACTAAAAAAAGAGTTCTTGAGTTTCATACCTGTTGGAGCTATTTCTGCAAGACATTTCATTCCTACATTAAGATTCATATTCTTAATTCATTAGAGGAATGACTGTCCCTACTGACTCCATCCTTTCCTGATTTCTCGATGGATTTGTCTGCTCTTCTTTGACATTGTGCTTGCTAAGGTACACTTCACCCACCTCCTCTCTACTCCATAGCTCCTAGTCTGTTGAAGCAAAGGAAGAACTTGAAGTTATAGGGAAGAGACACCCTGAGTACTGACCTACAGCAGCAGAGACAAGCTTGGGAACAGCTCACTTCTGGGAACTGGGAAGGACTAGTGACTGTGGTGAACTTCCTGAAGGTCACCAAAGTCAGAGTCCGCCTAAACCAAGATGGTCAAGAATGATAGAAGTATATTTTTAAATAACTGCAATTCTGAAGTCTGAACTAAGTTAAATCAAGTCATCAAGTCACATATTCCCTGGGGGTTGGGGGAGAACAAATTAAGAGAGAAGTTAAAACCTTAATGGGAATAAAACTGTTAGGATAAGCAGCTGGGTGCTGTGGCGCACGCCTTTAATCTCAACACTCAGGAGGAAGAGACAGGAGGTGCTCTGTGAGTTCAAGCCAGCCTGGTCTACAGAGTGAGTTCTAGGACAGCCAGGGCTACACAGAGAAATCCTGTCTCGAAAAAGAAAAGAAAAGAAAAGAAAAGAAAGAAAGAAAGAAAGAAAGAAAGAAAGAAAGAAAGAAAGAAAAAAGAAAACCTAAAAAACAAACAAAAAAATAAAAATTGTTAGGATAAACCAAGGAAATGAGATCCAGTTTTTATAGTTCAATCTTTTTTAGAGAAAGTAACATGATAAAACAGTGCTTTTTATAACTTACCTGCAAATCCAGAGCACAATACAGCAATAGCTATAGCGCCAAAGCCTAATAATGGATTCTGTGCTACCTGCAATTGTAAGTTTTTAAAAGTTACTTTTAGTAACTGCAAACTGAATTGATCCCATAAGCCAAACAGATGACTATAAATATATACACGTTGCCCGGCCTAGTGATACACACCTCTAATCCCAGTACTCAGGCAGGGGTAGGTATATTATGACGTTGTCTTAACAACAATAACAAAAAGCCCACATTATTCTACTAAAAGTATATTCCATATCAGATATAACTATTATATAAGAATAATACAAGAGCAAACAAAATGAAAAAACCAATTTTCAAATTAACCAAAGCATTTAAGTTGAAAGCATTTCTTGAACACAGAGTTTTACATAGTTGACCTACTTGTTAATTTTAATCTCTGCTTCTCCCCTGAACCAAAGCATCAGTCTGGACTGGAGAGGCCAAGAATCCAGTAGTTGCTCAGTCCATGACACTGGATGACTCATCAGTTTTAATCTGGTGCTGAAATCCTGGCAGCAACAGGATAGGTGAACTTGCCAGTAGGAGTGAAGGCAAGCAGGCAAAATCAAAGTTTCCCTTTTCCCTTTTATCTGGGTTGCAACCAGAAGGTAGCAATCCATATTTAGGAATGGTCATCTCAATTCAAATAATCTGATTCTAAAAATCCCATCCTAGCTAAATAAACAACTGAGCCTAACCATCAAAAACCATAGAAACAATTTGGAGTTACTCCAGTTGTGGTGAGACAGCCACCAGGCAAGAATTGCCTCTCTCCATCTACAGACAAATTACTGTCCAGAAAAGGACACACTTGCAGAATAGTCGACTGATTATATCTGCCTAGACAGAGTAACCAGAGTTTAATAATTCTACAGCACTAAAGTCTGTCAGATGAGTTTGGGCCAGAAGGCTGAAGATTTGATGCTCCAACGTTCGGTAGTATAGGGACTGTCCAGGTGTTCAGCGGTATCTATAAATTGGCTAAGTTTTAGAAGCTATGCTTTGTGCTTCCCATAAATTCAGTTAATTTAGTCATTCTGGATTTCTGACGGCATTGAAGACCTATAGACTCATAGCCAATCCAGGCTATTTACCTTGAAAGAAAAGATCTGAGTGGAGGGTTCTCAGCTGACATTCATTCTAAAGCCAAGAAAAAGCCAGGTTCAAAACTTAGGTTCTGGCTAGTCAACAAAAGGATGGACTGGGTATTAAGACCATCTTGTACCTCACTGGTACAAATAGGAATAATTATGCTCTAATTGTATTCTGAGAGAAAAGTTTTATTTTAACAGGAAGGGTAATATGTAGGAGGAGCTAAGGGGAAAGGAGCAACGAGAGGAAAAGATGGAGTAAGGAGAGGAGAAGATGAAGTAGATGAGAAGCTAGGTAATGAGAGAGAAAAAGAGAGAGAAAGAGAGAGGGGGCATAGAGGCAGAAGTTCATGTGTCTCCACTAGTCAAAGATAGTTTACATAGCTAGGTTGGGAATTAGATTACACTTCTGATTGAGCATTACCATACTTATAAAGCCCTTGATTAACATTTAAAAAAAAATTGTATAAAAGCCAAATGGAAAAGGGGAGGGGACACAGGACAGGGGTTTTCTGGGGAAGGGAAATGGGGAAAGGGATTGGCATCTGAAATGTAAATAAAATATCCAGTAAAAAAAAAAATGGAAACACAGAAAAAAAAAAAAAACATAGAAACAGATCCTCCAGCTTAGTTAAGCCTTCAGCTGACTACAACATTAGCTAGCTCAAACTAGAACCCTCTAGTTAAGATACCCTCAAAGAGATGTCTACAGATGTATAGCCCACAGACTCTCCACTCCAGAAAATTTAACAGCTGGCAATGCATAAGAACTGGGAGGGGAATCAAGGACCTAACAATTACCATTCCAAAGTTTAAGCGCCTACACCAGTTTGTTTTACTCTCCTACATTCAAAAAAAAAAATATATATATAGTCAGAAAAAAAAAAACAAAAAAAGAATAACAAAACAAAACTGGATTCCAAAGGCCTTTTACTTCCTGAAACCCCATTTAAAAAAAAAAAAAAAAAAAAAACTCCACTTACTCCACTTTTAACACAGGGGTAGTCAGAAAAAAGAAAAAAGAACAACAAAACAAAAACAAAACTGGATTCCAAAGGCCTTTTACTTCCTGCAACCCCATAAAAAAACAAACAAACAAAACCTCCCACTTTTAACACAGGGTGAATGGTGAGCCAGCTTTACAAATACACAAAATATTAGAGGCAGAGACAGAGGGAAAGACCCAAAAGAAGAAGTCTTCTTTCACAATGAATAGCAGAATATCTTGCCAAAGCTAACAGGAAACAAATCAGTTACTTAATTCAGATCATTGTTGAAATTGAGAACATCACTCTTCAGACTCTTAAGGGTTTTGATGATGCACTGTGATTCCTGATTCTTGACTATAGCTCAGTTACAGCCTTTAATCTCAATATAACAAAATAGAAAAGAAACTGAAATTTGAAAAGCCATGCCTAAGAGTCTGAGCTCTAACTTTGTAAGTTCTTAAAATAGTTTAAATGTAATTCTTACCCATTGTTACTTGGTGGCAAGGAATAGGTGGATGCAAAAACTCCTATCCACCTGGGAGGTATTCCACAAAAGACACCTTTCTCATCCAAGAAGATGAGTTTAAATGCAAATACTTGTTTAGTATAAACTAGCCAAGCTAGTAGTTCAAATAAGTTGTTATATAATATTAATTGAATATAACCAAAAATGGATCTTATGCTGCGTTAACAGGTCTCTAGTATTAGAAACCAAGGAGTGATACCAAGCTATGTCCAATATGATCCAGGAGGCATCTGGAAACAGTCAAGTTTTAGGGCATACTGTGGAACAACAACGGAATACATCTGGAAGCACAATACTGGGCAGTGCTAAGCCAGGGCTTGGGAAGTCTCTCCCTAGAAACCAGACCACAGAAATAAATGGGTTTAACTGGGGAGAGAGGACACCTGAAGAACAGGGATGTGACCTTACCCTCGAACACTCACAAGTCCATCCTATGAAATTAGCACTTTCATTGTTATGACATGAAGAACAATGAGAATTGTAGCACTCACAAAAACTTCGGTTAAGTACCTTGAGTCAGCGTTGAAACCTTTACATACAGGGCTACCATCACACTGCTTTCCTATCCGCGTCAGAACACTCCTCTGCTTTCCTCCCCATCACTGACAGTGGGCATACTGCCAGGGTCTGTAGGTTGAAGGAGTAGTGGACACTGGATGGAGAAAGCCTTACCCAACATTTCCAAAAGATGGCTTAAAAGATCTAGAAACTCCCATGACATCATAAGAAGCCTGCAGTTTTAGTCACAGGTTTCCTATTAACTATCTCTGGACAAGTTACCTCAGCTGATTGGACTTAATTTCTGTGGTGCTTTAAATGAAAATCCTCCACAGGCTCAGAATGCTTAGTCCTCTGGGGGTGGCAATACTTGAGTAGACTTGGGAAATGTGGCTTTGCCGTAGGAAGTATGTCAGTTCAAGTTGTGAGCTTCTCCAGCCACACTGCCTACAACTATTGCCTACGCTCCACCATCATGGACTCGAAGCCTCTGCACCCGTGAGTCTGAATAAATGCCTCCATAAGTTGCCTTGGTCATGGTGTTTTATCACAGCAATATTTTTCTATTGCTGGAGAGAAGTGTGCAGCAATAGAAAAGCTACTAATACAATTTTGTTATCCATAAAAAACAAAAACAAAACAGAAGAAAAAAAACAAGAGGCATATACTGAAGGGTATCTTCTGTCATTAATGTATTTTAGCACTTTCCTCTTAGAAACAGAAAGCCAATCATACTAGCTACTTTTCGATTGCTGTGATAAACCATCATGACCAAGGCAACTAATACAAGAGTGGGTTTCCTTTAGGCTTCAGCAGTTTTAAAAGGATAAGAGTCCATAACCATCACAGTGGGGAAGGCAGCAGAACAGCTGAGAGCTCACATCTTGAGCAGATGTGCACTAAACATTGCAGAGAACTGAACTGGGGATGGTGCCTGGCTCTTAACACCTCAAAGCCTGCTCCCAATAGCACGATGCCTCCAGCAAGGCCACATCTCCTAAGCCTTCCTCAGCAGCTGATCAAGTGCATGGTCTGTGGGAGGCGTCTCATCTCAACACCACATTATGATCCTCAGTAACTATGTAATGCTAAGAGGGAGAGCCCACCTATAAAGCAAAGCACATTTTAAATCAAAAGTAGTATTACACACTACGTTCATCGGCGTGACTGGAGAGAAGTGTCCTATTTCACCTGTGGTATATGATTTTGTCTCTTACCACAACTTTTGTAGCTTGGGCTGGTTTCCATTGTACAAGTGTGACCCCACCACACAGCATGAAAACTGAAATCCACTGTAATTTGCTGAGTGTTCGATTTAACATTAAAACAGTACATAGAGCAGTACAGGGAATCTTCAGTTGATAGGTCACCTACAAACAAAGCAACAGGTTAAAAAATTCATCTAATGTTAGTCCTTTACAGAAGTATGTCTCATATCAGTAACAGAATTAAGAAAATACTTGTGAATGTAGTAAAAGGTTAATTTAAAAAAATCTTTCTCCATTTAAGAAAATTCAATGACCTCAAATCCCAGGTTTTTAGTTCTTGTATTTTTTTCTTTTGAGACAAGATCTCAC
Organism: Rhabdomys pumilio; assembly: GCA_030674055.1. Lineage (NCBI taxonomy): Eukaryota > Metazoa > Chordata > Mammalia > Rodentia > Muridae > Rhabdomys > Rhabdomys pumilio. The sequence goes on along the minus strand of JANHMN010000004.1, from coordinate 102,938,776 downwards.
TATGTAGCCAGCTGTGTGTAGCCGTGGCTGTCATTGAACTCAGAGAGATAGATATAGAAGGCTGGGACTACAGGCATGCACTACCATGTCCCACAAAGCAGTTTTTGCATCTAACTCGGCTTACCTGGTACACGGCTGCATCCAGGTTACTGAGAGCTAGGAAAGCCATGTTGTTCTGTACAGCGTACACCAGCGAGGGCACACTTAACTTCGCCAGCTCCTTGGGACTCCCCAAGACGTTCTCACTTAAAGAGGCTTTAAATCTACCCAGACTGCCAGATTCTCTTCCAAAACAAAAGGGGAGATGAATGGTGAGGGAAAACCAAGCAGCCTTTCCCGACCTGAAGCCTGGGCGTGCTAAGCAAGGACCCACTGAGCTCTGTCAGAAACCTTTTGTTTTTGAGGCAGGGTCTTATTCTAAGATCCTCCCATCTTCACCTCTCATGTGCTGAGGTCACAGGCATGCACCACCATGTCTGTAGTACTCTGATAATGAGATTCCTTCACACACAGTTAACTTTCTGATATAATTTAGAGTGCATGCTTAAGAATTATGCCCAACTAGTTTTAGATTTATTAATAGAAATAGACCTATAATTTATTCCCATTTAAAAAAACAAACTTCTACTTAGAAAAAAAAGTAACAATTAAGTAGATTATCACCAAAAGCCTCTGGTCAGAGCTCCAAGAATTTCTGAGTCCATTAAGTGAAGGCTCTCAGGAGCCAGAACTGCTGACAAACTATTACCTACAAAGACTAACCCTCTGCCACTGCAACTCTGCTGTGTCCAGTGTACCTCAGTATCTTTGTGACGGAGCAGGAGCAGGAGCATACCAATCTTTAAGTTGTCCTCAAATTATAGAGAACAAGGCTATAGTGGCTGTACAACTTGGATTTGAAAGCAAATGATTCTTCTAGATTTACTCAGTGCTGATTAAATGGGTAATAAATCTTTACTATATAAACATACTCTCCTTCAGCAAATCCTACTGGCATGCGCCACCACAACCGGCTAAATATTCTCAAAATATGTAAAAACTGTATAATTCTTTAATAAATCTAAATAACTGATTAACCTCAATAAAAAGTAAACTACATCTGTAATGTACAAAAAAAAAAAAAAAAAAAAAAGCCTACTGGTTATACATGGTCTTAAAGTCCATCCACCCCACCCCACCCCACCCCACCCCTGCCCAAAGAAGACTCATTAATCTGGCTTATACAAATCACCCATTTGCTTCCTAATATAAAAGTAAAAATGTATTTTAAAATAAGCATCAATATTCCTCAAAACATGCTTTATCAAAATGGTCCTAAATGTAATTGAGAGTGCCCTGAAAGGGCCATACTCGTGTTTACAGTGAGCCTGTGATGTTTATTAATATTAGAACCAACACCTGCAAATATTTTTATATTTAAATTCTGCAAGACAGACTGCATAAGTTCTGGGGATGGCAACAAAAGTTTGGCCCATTATATCAAGTATATAGTACAACTTATATCTTATACCATCTTAACCAGAGCATAAAGAACAATATTTCAATTATTTTCCCATCTGTAAAATTAAAAACAAACAAAAACCCAAAAACCTACTGAGGGATCAAATTCAAGCCTGGTGGTTAGCTTTAACTGTCAGTTTGACACAATGTAGTATCACCTGGGAAGGGAGTCTCAATGGGAGATTTTCTGAGTTAAGCTGACCTATGGGCTCATCTGTGGAGAATCTTGATTGTGTTAATTAAGGTGAGAAGACCTACCTACTGTAGGCATTACCATCCCTTCACAAGGGGATTCTCATATGCGCCAAGAGTAAAGAAAATGAGCCGAGCACCAGCAAGCCTGTATTCATTGTTCTCTGCTGAGTGTAGACACAATGTGACCAGCTGCCTCTAGCTACTGCCATGGTGACTTCCCTGCCAGGACTGTAACCTAAAATGAAGCTTGAGAGGACAATTGTCTCAGACATTAATTTTGTGTACCCTATAAAGTTTGCAAACATCATTGTATCCTGGCAACTACAACTGTATTGATCCTGGCTATTGCCACAATAAACTGTTTCTGATAAGGGTATAAAAGTCTGATTGCTCTCATTAAATTGTTTTGCTGTGGCCTCTCCAGCCAGCCTGGCTTCATTCCTCACAGCCATATCAGGTGGCCTTGGCCTAGTAAGTAAGCATGGGCGCTTACTCTGTGTCTTCTGTTACATAGTAGGAGAAAACTGGAAAGAAATCAAATGTCTATGAGTAATGACTGGCATATATCATGCATCGGAGAGAGATTTCTGTGTTCTGGTATGAAGAATTTATGTGTGAAAATAGAAACTTAAGTGGAACACAATAGTTAGTGCATTCCATACTCAGTGCCTAGCAGTTTCCTGCATATAACTAAAATCCACTAATTAGGCCATATAAGCTTTGTCAAAGAACCTATCCACACACTCTTCCTCACATCTCTCTTTTTTTCTTGAAGTTCTAATTTCTGCTTGAAATAATATAATTTCATATTCCAAGCAAAGTGAAAATCTATGATTAAAATCAGTAAGAATGGAGGAATCCTAAATTAAGTGAAACAGAAATCATTACTTCAAATGTATAAGAAAATTCTATTTCCGCGGAAAAAAGAACCCATAACATACATTATTCATTACATCATTAAAGCAAAAGAACTACAAACAGATTACTGGGCACCAGTGAGTTTGCAATTAGAGACATCCTTAAGTTTTAGCACAGTTATTTCCTCGGGTGTGTGCATGTTTCTGCATGCCACAGTGCTTATGTGTTAGTCAGTTCATCCCTCCACAAGGGCCCAGGGATCAAATTTGGGTCATCAGACTTGGCAGCAAGCACCTTTGCCACCTGTGGAAGCATCAAGACAGGCCAGAAATTTTTCTTCATTAATTAGTGTATTTATTTACTTTATATCCCAATCACAGCTTCCCCTCCCTCTTCTCTTCCCAGTCCCTCCCTTTCATCTCACCTCCTCCCAACCCCTCCCACCCCCCTGCCCCACCCCACCCCCACCCCTGTCCCTTTTTCCTCAGAGAAGGGGAAGCTTCCCATGGATACCAACCCTCCCTGGCCTATCAAGTTGCAGCAGAACTCGGCTCATCTTCCTCTGAGGCTAAACAAGGCAGCCCGGTTAGGGGAAAGGGATCTAAGGCAAGCAACAGAGGCAGAGACCGTCCCTGCTTTAGAAGTCCCACATGAAGACCCAGCTGCACAACTGTTACATATGTGCAGAAGGCCTAGGTCCATTCCATGTATGTTCTCGGGTTAGCTGTTCAGTCTCTGTGAGCTCCTATAGGCCCCGGTTAGTTGATTCTGTATGCTTTCTTGTGATGCCCTTGACCTCTTTGGCTCCTCCCATCCTTCCTACCCCCTCTTCCACAAGATTCTTCAAACTCCACCTAATGTTTCAGTCCAGAAATCTTTATCTATTACCTATTTCAAAACTAACCAAATTAGTAAACATCCTGAGGATAACAGAAGCTAAGCTCATCAACACTGAGTAATGGAGAGACGTGAAAGCTGGCGGTGCTGACGTACAGTGAGAAACGGGCATGCGCAAGTGTGTATGTCTGCACCGGGATATACTTCCTAGCTCTGTCTGCTCAAAGAGCCTAACTCAACGACTGATTCTCAACCTTCCTAATACTGGGACCCTTTGATACAGTTCCCTTATGTTGTGGTGACCCCGAACCATCAAAATTTTTCATTGCTACTTCATAACTGTAATTTTGCTACTCTTATGAGTCATAATGTAAATATCTGATATGCAGGATATCTGGTATTCAATCCCTGTTAAAGGCTCTTTGACACCCAAAGGGGTCTCAATCCACAGGTTGAGAACCACTGGGCTAGAAAGGCTAGTGTAGCAGTAACATTGTAATAATCTCTACACTTCTGAGTCTAAATACAGGGAGAGGGGGAGGTTTACAAAGGAACAAGGGATCCTTTAAAAAAAAAACTATATATTCATGTCAAGACAAGAACAGTATGAAGCAAACCACTTGCAGGCTATAATCTGTTTAGTCAGTCTGTCTGCTTAGTGCTACATTTTTCACATTCTAATGCTGACTGTTGGTGATGCTCCTGTTCAAAATGGCCCCCAAATACAGTGCTAGGAAAGCGCACCTCCTGATCTAAGTGTCTGAAGGCGATATGCGATATGAAGAAACACAGCTAGTCAGTAAGCTCCATTCACACAAGCGTCCCAGTAAGCCATGAGTTCAGTGTCCGTCAGCAACACTGATAAATGTGTGAGCTTCTCCTCACTGTAACAAAATCAGCTTTAGAACGTGACGGCTTATTTTGGATCAAAGTTTGGAGGTTTTGTTTAGCCCCACTGCTCTGGGCTAGACAGCTCATTACATTAGGAATACAGTACCCACAACCGTTGTTCACCTTGTGGCCACGAAGAGAGAAAAGAAGACCAGGGTCCCACAGTTACTAGAACCAAGCTGGAGATGAGGCCTTTAACAGACCAAAGCATTAGCCTTTAGTGAACACTGAGGATCTAACTATAGCATTAAATAGTTTTAAAACTGAAACACACATAAAATAAGGTTATGTACTGATCCATTCTGCAGTACCTCATCAGAAAGAGCAGACAAAAAGGATTAAGCTATTCCTTCATTCTTTTTCTCGTTTAAATAGTGGTTCCAAACATTTCAGTAATCATCTCTGAAGATAAAATACTGTTACTACTTTGACACCAAGAAAAATAATTTTTTTAACATCTGAAAAATTATTTTAATATTATGGCAACAAATTTTCAAACATAAATAAATTCAAAATGTGAATCAGCTTGGTTTTTTTTTTTGTTTGTTTGTTTACTTGTTTGTTTGAGAAATCATCTCAGAAAGCTTCCAAGGAACAAATGGTTTTTGATTTTTACCCACCACAGAGAAGCACTGCTGTCCAACTTGTGTGTGTTCAGTGTGCTGCCTGTATGATGTCCGTGTGCTCAGTGCCCACGGAGACCATCAACTAGAGTTGTACTGACAGTTGTGAGTTGCCATGTGGGTGCTAAGAACTGACCAGGGTCCTCTGCAAGAGCAGCTATCACTCTAGTCCCCACGATATGATTCACACTTACATCGGTATGTGTGTGAATGCCACCTGTGTGTGTGCCCACAGATGCCAGAAGAAGGGATAAAGTACGGATCAGCAGCTGGAATAACAGAAGGTTGGGTCTGTTCCCAACATAGGTGCTGAGAACTGAGTTTGGGTCCTTGGGAAAAGCAGTTAAGTACATTTAACAACTGGCACATCTCTCCAGGCCCATTTTCCTACATCCCATGGTTTGGCTTGGGAGTTTGTGCTTTTTGTTGTTGTTGTTTTGGTTTTGGATTTTGTGCTTTTCTTTTTTGTTGTTACCTTTGTTTGTTTGTTTGTTTGTTTTGAAGAAGGGTCTCATTATGTAGCTCTACCTATCCTAGAACTCTAGGTATAGACCAGGCTAGCCTAGAACTCTAGATAAAGACCAGGCTAGCCTGGAATCCACAGAGACCCACTGGCTTCTGTCTCCCAAGTGCTGGGAATAAAAGACTGTGAGCCACCATGCCTAGCCCAAACCATGTTTTATAAGTACTGAAGTAACATCCTGGTTACCTCTGTCCAATTTTTTAAAATCTTATTTTACATTTATTTATTTATTTATCTATCTATCTACTGTGTGTGTGTGTGTATTTAGACACACCGAGAGGAGCATCAGTTCTCTTCCTCTCCTATGGGTCCCAGAGATCAAACTCAGATTGTCAGGCTTGGCAGCAAGCATCTTTACACAGTGGACCATCTAACCAACCACTTTTTAAAAATTACTGGTTTTCATATGTATACAAAGAAATGGCAGCACTGAGAGTATCTGGAAATTTTTAATATTTTTTTTAAAAATTTGTATTACTAAACCTAAATATTTTTTTATTTTAAAATGGTTACCAAACAAGATGCGTTTTATATATAGGGTGTATGTAGGTAAGTTGCAGAAAACAAGACAGACTTGCTAAGTTATAACAAATGCTTGTTAATCTTTAAATACTGGTTTCTAAAGTGTATAACACTTACAAAACTGTAATTTGAGTTCTGCTACATGGCAGCAGATGACCGCTGTTTCAGCACTCAGGAGCCCGAGGCAAGAGAACTGTGAGCTATAGAAATTTCAAAGTCAGCCTGGGTAAGACAAAAGTGGTAATAAGTATAGTCTATATTCGAATTCCTGAGTTAAAATGTTTCTGTCCCTTTAGGTTGGTAAACCCTATATTTTTCCAGGAGGAAGCTCAGTTGTAAGATTATATAGACTGCTATATGGAGATAGTGCTGGAATTTTAAACATTGACTTTTGCCAATGAAATGCTGCCTTGTAAAGGTATAGTAAGAACTCCCAGCTGGTATCATCCAGATGAAGAATGACATAATAAAAGATAAATTTCCGGAAAAATAAACTTTATTTCATGGGCGGCTTAGGATTTTACTACATTTGTACATGAGTACCTCTGCCCGTAAGATAAATTTGAAATTCAAATATTTTAAACCCTTCTAACAATCCACCTCAGTTCTTTTTTCTGTTCTTTTCTCCCTCCCCAGACCATTGCTAGTGTATCCTTCTTCACATGAACTTTGGAAATCATTTGTCTTATGATTTTATTTATTATGTGTCTCCCACTAAATCTTGTTTCAAGAATGCAGGGTTCACATTGATTTCATCCCTGTACATCAACCACCTGGAAACTGCTGAACAAAGATTCATCAGATGAGTTTAGAAATGTTTAAATGTGATTTGCCTGCTTCTGCCTAAAGCCATTACTTTCTGTTTCCCACTCTCACCGGTATGCATGACGCTTACATGAACTCTCACCTGTATACATGACATTTACGTGAACTCTCACAGGTATGCATGACGCTTCCATGAACTCTCACAGGTA
>JANHMN010000004.1:102898590-102931843 GCA_030674055.1 Rhabdomys pumilio | reverse complement strand
TTACATGAACTCTCACAGGTATGCATGACCCTTGCATGAACTCTCACCTGTATCCATGGCAGTTATATGAACTCTCACCTGCCCCAGTGATTTAAATAGTTAGATTCTCACCTCATAAACCCAAGTCATTTACGAGCAGGGCTTTATTTAATTCTTATTTCTCAGAACCCTGTATTATCCCCTCCAGGGGAAAAAAATGGAAAAACTACATTTCAAGGAAGACACAAGCACATAAAGCTGGGAGTAAGACTGGCTCTGTCCTGTTGGGATCTCTGTTGTTTTCCTTCTGCTTACTGCACATTCAGCCCGACTGATCCTTCTATGGTGCAGCTAACTCAAAGCACATTGCTGTCACATGTCAGCAGAATAATCTTGGGACACTTCATATGCTGCACTGATAAAACATACTATGTCAAAGTGTTTCAAAATTAAATGAAGTTACTGCAAAGCACCTGGCACAGTACCTGGCACTTAACACAGGAAACACCCATAAAATATTCACGGCTATCATTATATCCCTTTAAGTCTTTTTCCCTGTAAGGGTCAAATAGCACGTATTTCAGGTTTCATGAACAATATAGTTAGTTCCTTTTACAGAAAAAAAAAAAAAAACCCACAGAGAACAAACTGCATTTGGGCTATAAATCATTTGCCAACCTCTACATTAAAAGAGAATTCTTCAGTTTCAACATTACCAACACTGGGGCTAGACACTCCTGTGTTTTCAAGGGCTGTTGTAGGCACTGTATGATAGCTAGAATTCCTGGCCTCTATCTACCAGACGCCAGTCCATGCCTATTATGACAACCAAAACTGTACCTCCTGAGGAGCAAAAACTGTCCCTAGTAGGAAACAATCTAATACAATCCAGAACAACCTAATACATAAAGATGTGACTTGAATTTTCAATACTTTAGCTGGAAGGAAAAAGAATTTAACTTTCTAGAGGCAGTTTTACTTACTTAGCTAACAGTCCAACACTTATCAGTAACTTTATAACTTCTGTGACACACACGGCAGTGGTTGAGAAGTAGAGGTCTTCAGCTGCTGTCCTTGTGTATCTTAAAGCTATGGTGTAAGCTGCAGCCACCAGAGTCATCACTGTCAAGCAGTAGAGCTTGAAGAATAAGCTGACATTTTCTGGAAAATATGTGCAACAAAATATTATTTACTGTGTGTGTGTGTGTATGTATAGATAGATAGATAGATAGACAGACAGACAGACAGACACCTGTGTATGTATAATGCTAATCAACTAGTTAGTCCTTAATGCTTTCCAAATTCTAGCACCATTTTTTAAATATGACACATAAAATTCAATTTCCAAATAATACTTTCTAACTACATGAACATAAAATACTGCTGACTTTAAAACTCCATACAAATTAGGCAAAGATACTGTTTAGTGCCCCCAACTATACAGTTACATGGCATACCCAATCTTGGTTTGTTATATAAAATATATATAGCCAGGCGGTGGTGGTGCACGCCTTTAATCCCAGCACTTGGGAGGCAGAGGTAGGTGGATTTCTGCGTTCAAGGCCAGCCTGGTCTACCAAGTGAGTTCCAGGACAGCCAGGGCTACACAGAGAAACCCTGTCTCGAAAAATCAAAAAAAAAATAAAATAAAATAAAATAAAATAAAATAATATATATATACATATATATATGCATATATAACTATGATTACAAACCTGTGAAAACAAAGTATCAAAGCAATTGTAATACATTCTAAATCTCAAGACATTAGAAAAGGAACTTGAGGCCTGTCTGGCTACATCTGTCACTCCAATGACCAACTAGGTTGATTTGGTATCTGTTTGGCTAGGCTGTTTCTGCCTTCCTTCCTCACCTCATCTACATTCCTAACATGCTAGCCCTACCCTCAATCAGAAAGGACACACTTGGCAGGTAGAAGAGGGCCACTCCTCATACCTGTGTAGAAGGCACAGATAGCTGTGCTCCTTGACTAGCCTCTAAATATGCTCTTGAAGATTCTTGAAGATAACAGAATGAAAACAAAAGGATACCTGAGTGACAAAAATCCAATGGAAGATAACTGCAGAGGTAGATGAATGCAATCCCAGCACTCATGGGCCTCCAACTCTCTGACAGTAAAAAATGTCCCTAGAAAAGTACTGCTCCACAACAATCTAATCCATAAAGATGCGACTTTATAACCAGACTTGGGCCATATCCTAAGACCCTGTCTCAACCAAACACACACACACACACACACACACACACACACACACACACACACACGGACACACACGGACACACGGACACACACGGACATATGTGACATTTAACACAGAATTAAATTAAAGAACAAATCACACTTGACCTCTTGTTTTACTGAATTGTTTGAAAGCGAACTGGTTAACACAGAGTACTTAGAAAAACCTCTATAAACTTGAAATGCAGGATATAGCAGTCACCACTCAGGGCCAAAGACAGTTCAACACCTTTGGTAAATTTACAATCACTGGGTCCGGTTTCCCCCTTCTTGCTTCCTGATCGGAAACTGCCAACACCCAAGGCTTGAACTATTTCTGCTTTCTTTCCATGACAAAATTTAGAGTATCATGTAAGATTTATATGAGAAAACCAGTTCCCACAATTGTTTTCTTACTAATTATAAAGGAATCTAATCCTTGTTAATTGAGATCTGAGACTGGAGTTACAATTGACTACTTGGTGTTCAGAGTTAGTGTTTTGTCACCAAATTAGTAACAAGTATCCTCCCTGTGAACACTGTTCTTAGCTCATGGGTTATACATAAATAAGCAGGGTTATTAAGTTGGGTCCTACTGTGCCAGTCGCAGCTTAAGAATCCTAAGGATGCCAAGTGACTCCAGGATGCTAGTTTTTAACTGACGTCTTATGTGCTAAACATGCTTTTGTTCACTCCTTTGGAAGCCTAATCATAGGTAATTATACCTAATCACAGGTAAATAAAATAGGTGTTTCAAACAGATACTTTAAAATATGATTATACAAGAAACTAAAGAAGCAGTGTCTTCATATAACTATGCCCTCCTTGGTGAATTAAAGCATAATTTGTAAACTGTAGGCAAATTCTTAAAATTAAAGCAAAGGAGTAGTACAATAGAGAAGAAATATGTCACATAACTATTTATCTTTCCTTCCTAAAAGGTCCAATAAGCCAGATCAATAAAGGGCAGTGAGGGAAGTGCTACAATACTTCCATTGTTCTAAAACTTTCTTATAAAGGAGTTTATGACTCCAAAAACACAGAGCAATAACATTTCATCAGTCAGTACAAGAGAAAGCAAACTATCCTATCCATATTTTTATGATGGTTCAAAATGGCTTTACACTTTCAAGTGAATGGTTGGAAAAATGTTTAAGTTCCATCTCAAGAAATGGAAACATTTCTTATACATGGAAACATTATACATGGAAATAATAAGTTAAAATTTCGGTGTTCGTAAATAAAGTGCTATTAGAACATAGCTATCTATGCTCATCTGCCTAAATTATACTGCTGTAAGGTTGCAGCAGCTACGGTGGGAACTAACAGCTCTCTGCAGAAAGACTGCCATCCATGACCTGACTTCATCAGTATTCTCATAACGAAGGAGTGAAAACTCAGAAAGACTGACCATCCATGACCTGACTTCATCAGTATTCTCATAATGAAGGAGTGAAAACTCAAATTACTTTTTTTTTTTTTTTTGCTATGTTATAGGTTTCTGGTTCAAAAAAGCAAGATAGTTTAAATACTGAAGATGCTTAACTCCATAAAACATATTCTTTTTTCTTTCCTTAAAACAGGGTCTCTCTATGTAGCTCTGGCTGGCCTGGAACTTGCTATGTAAACAAGCTGGCCTCGAACTCATACAGTTCGATAGGCATAAGCCAGTATCGGTTTTTTTTTTAAACACCCATTATAATGAAAAGTCTGCGAAATGTAATTCTTGAAAATAATTACTAATCAAAGTAGAAACGTGTACGTTTAGATACTATAAAACACACAGAACTTCAGTATGTAATGCCACTTTAGAAGCACATTTCAACTTTTAAAACCAATCCTTGTAACCATGACTTTCACTCACATTTCAGTTTACTATTAGATCAAAACATTTCTTCTACAATTCCTCATTTTCTGGTATGAAATTCATTTTTTTAGGAATTTCAACGTTTTCAGGGTAATATAAAAAATTCATGGTACGAAACTATTTTAAACTTTCCTAACAATTCAAATCATACCAAGCCATTAACTAGAAACTTGGCCCACCAATCATCACCCTGGAACCTGTTACCTTCCACGGCACTTGTTTCTGGGTGGGAAATAGCCCCTAAAAGAATCAGTCTGGAGTTATACTTCTGTTTTCCAGTTACATTTTATGAGGACTATTATTGTCATACCTGAAAGCTTGGACATTTCAGGAAGTAGCAGGTAAATAACTTTTAAGATGTCTCTAAGGAGGTATAGAAACTGTATTCCATTAGGATAAAAAGTGCAACTCACCCAAATGTAGCAAAGTATGTACTGTCAAGATGTCTGTAAACTGTAACAACCCTTTCAGGTACTGATTTGCCTGCTGCATCTTTTAAGTGTTCATTTGTCAATCGCCCTACTTTTCCTATTACTCCCTTCCTGGATGCTACAGGAGTTATCTGAAATGGGATAATCCACCACCACACAAAACTTATATGGCGCCTGATGTTAAATGTCAATCCCCCGCCCCAAGATAAATAATTTCACATCCACGCAAAAGGATATTCTTTAAATGCTTGTCCAACATTTATTTAGACTTAAAGCCAGTGTTCATTGGGGGAATGGTGAAAAAAAAAAAAAAAATAGCGATGTCGTCGCTGAGCATGAAGACACAGACCACTAATCCCACCGCTTGGAAAACTGAGGCAGGAAGCTAACGTAGACTATAGAATGAGACCATGTAGTGTTAATCCCTGCTTTAAAAATAAATAAATACAAAACTGCCACAGCCTTTTGGCCTGTCCTAGTCACAGTGCTACTGAATAAAACCTCAGCCTTGGGTCCGGCTTACGTAAAACTTGAAAGGGGCAGCCACCACAGCACGGGCGAGTCGGCTCGCCATCGGAAGGAGCAGCGCGCGCCCCCTCAAACCCAGAGCTCCAAACCACAGCCTCGCTCAAGGAAGCGACCTAGCCGGCGCCCGGGCGGCTCACTGCACCGATGTGCGGATGCAGCCCGCAGCAGCTCCCCGCAGGGAGTGCGCAGCCCCCAGCCGTCCCGGCCCGCAAAGCTGGACCGCTGTTCCCTAGCGACCGCCCGCAGCCCTGCCTCACCTCTCGCCGGAGCCATGGTGCCGAGAGAGTCTGCGGAACTGACGCCCCTGCGGCCATAGAGACGCGCCGGCCTAGAGAGCCCGCCGCACCAGACACGGGAGGAGGAAGCGGGGGCTACGGCGGAAGCCGCGCGGCGTGCGGAGCCACAAGTCTAGGAAACTCCGTCCTACGGGGGCTCAGAAAACCGCAGCTTCCGGTCGGCTGAGGGGGCGGAGTCGAGGTGGCGAGCCTCGAGTCTTTACTTCTGGGGATTGCTGACCATCCCAAGAGAAAAAGAACACAGGAAGGCGTTTGGGTGAAAACCGTTAGGGAGGCTCGGAGAACTCGAACTTTTGTAACTTTCAATTCTATCAGGGCCTTCCGTGATAGAATACCAAAAGGTATCATGGTTACCCCTTGGATAAATTTAGTATATATTACATACTGCTCGGAAGTTTTGTGTCTGTCTTCATCCTTACTGTCACTGTCTAGCCTGACTTGGTAACTACACGATCTTCGGGCAACAAAAAGACCTCAGAAATATTAGATTTTATTAACAGGCACTTCAACCACTATAACGGTTATTGTGACTAGAGGATGTTATTAGAAAATAATCCTAGGTTGAAATGGCTCGTGTTCAAAATATCTATGTTATTGGTGGCACACGCACATAATCCTAATATTTGAGAGGCTTAGACAAGGAAAATCTGCAATCAGGGGCAGTCTGGGCCACTTAGTGAGATACCATCAAGCACACAGCAAAAGATGGGTATTGATTTTAAAAACTACAGAAATAGCATCAGCCCTGACAGTAATAGGGATACAGGATTCTGAAATAGCCTATTAGCTTCCACCTTTAGTAGCATTATCTTTTTGGAAAATCCTCTTTGGAGAGTTTTGGGGTGCATGTTATAAACTATTCTATAGGTATATATATATATATATATATATATATATATATATATATACATACACAAATATATCTTACCTCATAACATGACTGGAAAACTTTAATTCCTTATCATATATTAATATGGTAGAAGATGCCCCAGATAGACTTTAAAAAAAAAAAAAAAAAAAAAAAAAAGGAGTGAGGACTCACAAATACTAGGCAAACAGGCTGGAACTAAGCTACAGTCTCAGGCCCAGAGATGACTCTGTAGAGTTTGACATTCATTTATCTCATTTGGGAATAATTTTAGGCCTTTATTTGTAAGTGTGCTCACTAATACTAATCACTTTTTTCCTGTTTGGTATAGTTCATACATGTTGAATTATTCGGTTTCTTATTCTACATGTTTCTGAGCACACAAATAGGAAACTCAAGACTTAAACTTTGCAGATTAAAATACTCTATCATACTACTGCTTTGCATAGATTTTATCTTCCCACTTTTGAGTGTCATTGTGCTCTTAGTATTTTTAAGAGGAAAAAGGCTTTATTAAGATCACCACTATATATTGTAGATCATAGACTCAAAGAAAGGCAGACTGATTTATGTTAAATTTTAAACAAGCTTGTATTGGTTTACCACAAACTTTTGATGTATTTGCACCAAGTATTAACATTCCTTTAAAAATCCGCTTAAGAAGCCTGAAGGTGGGCTGTGTGTGTTCTTTTCTCCACTTAGCTTCGCAATCTTGGTTTTCAGTGTTCACTTCTGCACATTCTGAATTGCCTGAATAGCCACAGCAGATCTACTGATTTCAAAGGTATAATTGTGATTCTTCTCACTTTGAGTTTTTCTCTATCTACTGACATCTTAGGGAAAGTCTATCTTATGGCCAGAAAGGTATAAAAAGAAGGAACCTCAAACCAGAGGCAAAAGAGACTAACTACTGCTGCCCTCTCAGCTGAAGTAACTATCAAAACAGAAGCACCCATAACAGTGGTCTTCAAGATATTAGGCTAAAAGATGCAGGTGAGGTTAGGCTGCTCATCCCCTGGAGAAGTTTCTGGGCTGGTATCACGGGAACCAGACCAATCTAAGCCTAAACTCTCTGCAGGCTAAGGATATAGAGCTGCCAGCCCCAAGTAGGGATGCCAGTGGAGCTGGAGCTTGAGAGCAAGAACAGCCCTGAACATAGGATAGCTACAGGTGACAACTGGAATGAGTGTGTGCTTACCTGAGTGCGGATGACCCCAAAGGAGCAGCTCTGATTCTTCACCAGCACAGATGATGACATCCCCATGTTCACATATTCAGAGTCACTGCTTCTTTTAACCTCCCCCAGACTGTATCCTCTATCATCTCTCCAGATAAATAAGTGCAATCAGGGCAGAAAATAACTTACTTTATTTAGCTAGAGTTCTTCTGTTGATGATATTCAAACTGTCCAATTATCGTCATTGTAAGCTTTCACCCTTTCCTATATCAGCTTTGTGAAGAATTTTTGTTTCCAACAAAATTTTCAAACGAATTTTGAGTATATGTGAGTTTTTGTTCCCTGTCGTAATCATCAATAAAGGAACCATGTTGGGGTGTGCTTTTCAGTGAAGTGATGCAGCTGTTTTTGAGTTGTCTTTGTCCCTTGTAAGTAATGTGCCTCACTCATATTCTTATGAGCAAACCCTCCCCACCACCCAAAATTCATTGGTTCACCAACTAGGACACTGGTACAACTGTTTGTGCAGTTTTCTGTGGATTCTCTTCCTGGAATTAGTAGACAAACTGTGTGTGTCTCCAGAACATGTCTGTCACACAAGTTCTGCCTAATTACTACAGATGTGGAATGTAGAGAGCCGCGGCGAGCGGTGACAGCATTAGCCATTACAAGATGGCGCTGGCATCCGGCTCCCGTGGGTAAACAAGTAAATTGCGCATGTGCAAGTGGTGAAAGCGCGCCAAGTCACTGCCCAGCCTGGGGCGTCATACGGGGTTTTGAGCAAGCAGCCAATCAGATATGTCCACGCCACCCTAGGGTGTATATAAAGTAGCGCCATCTTGGGTCTCTCTCTCTCTCTTCCTCCTTTCATCGCAATAAACGCTTGCTGCAGAAGGATCCTGGTGCCTGCGTGCATTCTTGCCGGCGAGACGATTGTGCGGGGCACAGTGGAATGCTGTGTTCAGGGGCCCCTTAAATGAAGCTTACATGCCTCTGTTGGAAATTGATATTGTTCTTCTGTGCCAACATGCCTTAGATCCTCCATGTAAAGAATAGAGTATCCCATGCTTACTGTGTAACTTAAGCATCGAATTCTCAACTGTAACTGTAAGAAACAATTTTTCAATGTGTCAGACGATACTCAAACATAGTTGTTATTACACATTCCAGGTCTATCCTATCCTTGACAACTATTCATAGGTTGATTCTAACCCCGGTTCTAAAATAACTCCATTTTTTAGATAATAGTGGCTTGTGTTTATGAATTTGGATGAAGGTTATTTGAAAATAACAAAAAAAAAAATCACAATCCTAAATTCCTAGTTTAGTCAGTTCTATGGCTCAATCTCACCTTACCATAGGATTTGTCTTAACAGCCAACCTTTCATTAATATTATTTTTAAACTTCAGGCATGAAAATCATGACCTTTGTATAAATACCCATGGAAAAGAGATTTCAAAACAGGTTACACCAACACATTTTTGTTGTTGTTTTTCCTTTGGAAGACTAACTGTGAGCAAATTCTAGGCTCCCTGCCATTGCTCTGATTATCACCTCATCCCGAGGGTCTTCATCCTTATCTGAGAAGCATAAGCAACCCGTTGTCTTTTCACAAGCTCCCTTTAGATACACACAGTGTTCTCAAACAACACTGTCTAGCTTTGTCCAAAAGAAAGTAGATGTGTTGGCTTTTGATCTTCAGAGGCAACATGGCAGGAACTTCACCTCTGTGGACCATATAGATGTGGTGCAAGGGAACATTGAAATGGGTCCAAACAAGCAGGCATGACTGGTGAATGTCACCACTGCCTTCCAGCTAGGAGCATGACCAAAAGCACAGTCTGAGACCAGCGCCAACGACTAAGGTCTTTGAGGTTTTTTTGTTTGTTTGTTTGAGATAAGAGTTCCATATTTCTAGGTTGGCTGAATGTTTGCTATATTTCCAGTGACAACCTTGAATTGTGAACTTATTGCCCCCACTGTCCAAATGCTAAGATTATATCCCTGTGCCACCATGTATGATTTATGCGGTATTGGAGATTGAACACAAGGCCTCAAGAATGCTAGACAAGTATTCTACCAACTGACCCATATCTCTACCCCATCACACACACACACACACACACACACACACACACTATAACTGACCCCTTACCCTATTCTTCTGCTGGCTCCTTTCACATGAGGACTTCCTTATCAATTAGCTAGTATTAGAAGTATTTGAGTAATAAACCTATACCCCTAAAGAGTAGGAATTCACAGGAGCCCAAAACCCAACTGCTTATGCTCCAAATAAGGCCGTGGAGTGTGAAGTGGGAGGGCGCTCTGTGCCACATCAGGCTCTGAAGTAGACAACAGACAGTTTGAAAGGATCAACATGGAGTGCCAGGCAGTATTAGCAGGCATTCTGATCTTTTCTTCTCAAGGAGCCTAAAATTAAGATAATATCAATTCTCCAGCTTTTAAAAGGCATCATATCAATGTTAGCTTCAATTGTTCCTGATAGTAAGGCTCATGATATAGAAATCTGTCATTGCTGAATAGCAACGAAGCACAAAGTGTTGTGTTTCAGAATAAGTGTCGGTGTTTAACACTGTTCAGGGTTTTAGAAGCCTCTGTTCCAGTGATGATCATACTGCTGTCTAGCTGGCCTTACGATTTCAACCTCAATGCTATAAACTTTGTCTAAAATATAAGACGAATAAACAGAGTTTTACTTGTCAATTTTAATAGAATGAAAAATGTGCTACAGAAACTTCTTTTAGATTTGTACAACAGTCAGGCAGGATACGGGGCCCTAGTATACATTCACACAGCCAATGACTGTGCCAACCCCGCAAACTGACTTTATACACATGCAGTCTTGTTCATGCATCCTATTCAAGAGCAGCTTCTGGCCGAAGTCCATCTCTAGGTTTCGTCCACTGCTCTGGTTAAGTTTACCTTGACCCCATAGGTTGTTTTGCTTTGTCCTCCACGAAGACCAGCTATGAAAATCTGAGGCCTGGGCACTCGGGAGCTACCTTCTCTCTTGGACTGGGTGCTAGCCTCTTTCAAAGGATACACCTGTGAGGTGTTATCTCTTCTCATGTGACTAAGGTCAGTCTGGACGGAGTGAGTAATTTTCTGGCGCAAATTAGCCTAGAAAGAAAAAAAATAGGGAATAATGTTTCTCTTAAAAAATAACATTAAAAAAATCAGGCATTTAGTTAATATTTGCCTATTTTCCCATTTCACAAATAAATAATACAATTTTCTATGATGGGGAGGATATGGTATGATTGCAGGCATGTGCATGCTGTGGTGTGCATATGGAAGAGAGAGAGAGAAAAACTCCTGGTGTTAATTCTCTCCTTCTACAGTGGGTTCTGGGGAAGCTTGCATGGCAACATTCTCAATTATCCTGATAGACCAAATACCTCACTTTTCTATAAAACATTAGAACACTAAAATAAATCAAGAACAGAGTAAGAACTTAAGAATCCTTTAAGAAGTGGGAAAACCTGTGACATGCTGAGACTGAGCTAAAGAGAAACACATATGATTGGGTGCAACAGTCAAATGTGAGAAATTTAAGATTTATAGTGAGTTTGTATGTGTATGTGTGTTTTGTACATGTGTATTGTGTGTGTATGTGTGTGTTTGTGTGTGTTGTATGTGTATATGTATGATGTGTGTGGTGAGTGAGGTGTGTGTATTTGTGTGTATTTGTGTGTGTTGTGTATGTATGTGTATATATGTGTTGTGTGATATGTATGTGAGTATATTTTATGTGTGTGGTATGTATGTCTGAGTGCTGTGTGTATGTGTGTATTGTGTATTAAAGGCTACAAACATAGCTTAGTGGCAGAATACTTGCCTAGCAGCCCTGGGTTAAACCACTGTACCAGAAAACAAAACAAAAACAACCACAACAGCACAGTCTGGAATCTCCCTCTACTTTTTTTAACCTACTTGATTAAATCACAGAAATTGTAGTCTCCCTGCCCACTTTAGGATTGGCTTTTACTATGTAGAACAGGCACAAACAACACATACTTTCACATTACCACACATTACATACACATATATAACACACACTACACCTTCTCACACATACATACATATACACATAACACACAAATACACACAACATACATCATATGCAGACAACCCACACATACAACACACACATACACACACACCACACACACATATACACACACCACACACACACAAATACATACAACACACACATACACACACCACATACCACATACATACAACACACACACAAACACAACACATAAACACACATACAGACACACATGTACACACACACAACACATACACATAGGCACATGCACACACACACACACACACACATACACACACACACAACATCTTCGATATAAGTTCTTGTTATGCAGGCTGCCCATAAACTCGCCCTTTAACCTAGGCAGGTCTCAGACTTCCATGTAGCTGAAAGAACATGCTTGGACCACCAGAGCTGGAGAAAAGGTATTCTTTTATATTTAAGATTTATTCTGGTTTTGACTCATGTGTATGCACCTGTGTTCTTGTGTTTGAGGGCTTGCAAAGGCCAGCTGAGAGTGTCAGATTCCCTGGAGCTGGCAACTTGAGCTGCCCAAGTGTGTGCCTGGAACTGAACCTAGGACATCTGCAGAAGCCGCAGTGCTCTTAGCCACTTAGCCATCTCTCCAGCCGGGAAAAAATCCCTTTAAAACTATGAAGGAAAGAGCAAGTGTCATTGTTTAGTACCTGGAGGGTGTTAGTCAAGAGTGGGTTCATTCTTCCACATGTCTATTCAGGTTTAAAATTAGAAGACAACCTTACTATATAGGATGCTGGCAAGTTATAAATCATGCAAATTACTTCTATGTCAGCAGGGAACCATGTAGATCTTATTTCTTTTATATAAACAATTTAACTATGGGTAACAACATCCAACCCCGCCCCCAGCTCATGAACAATTTAGGAAACACTGTTACAAACCAGTTTTATGGCTTTTCTTCTTAGTTCCCATTCATTCCACTCATACGCTCTCAAGGTCGTGGGTGGCAATATGTGTGTGTCTGTCTGTGTGCTGTTGTCACACTTTGTAATCGGCTTTATATAATGCTTGTCAACATCTCTCATCTACAGAAACACAAGTTTGTAGTTAGCAGTTATAAAAAGCAAACACTATGTACAGATAACTAACAGAACACTCTCGGAACGTGAACTATGCTTGTAAATGCCAGCAGGGAAGAGCATATAGACAGCAAGCCCAGTGTGACTGTGTTCCTGCAGAGTCCGGCTTTGTGCATGACTTGTGCACTTACTGTGGGAGGCATTTCAGGGTAAAAAGCATCATTCATTATCAAACTTTCAAATGTCTTTTCCTACTCTTCACAATGGGTATTGTAAGTACAAATAGAAAGTAAAACTAGTTACTAAATATTAGGCATAAATCACATGTATTTAACCCTCTCTAGGATGTGTTTTGAACTTGAACATCCATAAGAGATCGCCCAAAGATTTTTTTTGGTTTTTGGTTTCCGGGTTTTTTTGTTTGTTTGTTTGTTTGTTTGAGACAGGGTTTCTCTGTGTAGCCCTGGCTGTCCTGGAACTCACTCTGTAGACCAGGCTGGCCTTGAACTCAGAAATCCGCCTGCCTCTGCCTCTGCCTCCCAAGTGCTGGGATTAAAGGCGTGCGCCACCACTGCCCGGCCAAGAATGTGTTTAAAAGCATGTGGCCTATAGCCAAATCCGTGCAGCTGACACATTTCTAAAGCATGAAAATTAATGAGACAAGCTGTTATTGAAGGGAGGTGGGGAACGAGTGAATAAAATAAAGTTAGCCCGGAGGTGCGGGTGGGGGGTTGTGGTAAGGATCGCTGCACCGCGTTGAAGTCCGCGGACTGAAGTGGTAAAGGACCGCAGCTCAGCATGAAAATGAATGCAGATGTGAGGCCGGACCGAAAGATCAATCACTGGTGCTCTAGGGAAAGATGGAGAGAACTGTCTAACAGAAGTAAAAGAAATAAGTATGACAAAACAAGACAGGACCCTGGCAAGAAGAGTCAAAACAGAGAGGAAAAGGCTAAAGTGAGCAACATAGGGAATTTAAAAGCAGCATGGTAGAAGGGGAAAGCAAGAGGATTGTGGGTTCAAGGCAAACACAGGCTCCACGAGAGCACAGCTCATAAAACACACACACACACACACACACACACACACACACGTGTGCACGCACACACACGCACATGCTCACGCACACAAAGAGCAACAGAAAGGGCAGACTTGGTGGCACACACCTTTAATCCCAGCACTTGGGAGACAGAGGCAGGCTAGGATGTTGTGAGTTCAAGGCCAGCCTGCTTTACATAGCAAGTTCCAGGAAATCCAGGGCTCCCGAGTGAGGCCCTGGCTCAAAAAACCAAAACCAACCAAAAGGGATTGGGGGCAATAGTTTATGTAGAAATTAAACCAGTTATGAAAGACTATCATAAAATCTTCATGAGAATAATTTGCATAAATTCCTAGGAAAATAAGTCATTAAATCTGATATAAGAATAAGTAGAATACTGTACCTTAAAAAAACATAATATTAAATTAGTTGTAGGAATATATATTAAATATAATAGAACTGGGCAAAAGTCAGCTCAGCCTTTTTTTTAACATTGATAACTTCATTTTCTTTTTTAATTTTTTTAAGACTTATTTATTTTATGTATATAAGTACACTGTAGCCGTCTTCAGACACACCAGAAGAGGGCATCAGATCTCATTACAGATGGTTATGAGCCACCATGTGGTTGCTGGGAATTGAACTCAGGACCTCTGGAAGAGCAGTCAGTGCTCTTAACCACTGAGCCATCTCTCCAGCCCCCTCAGCCCTTTTTTTTTTAAGATTCATTTATTTATTTTATGTATGAGTACACTGTTGCTGGTGTTTTCAGACACATCAAAAGAGGGCATCAGATCCCATTACAGATGGTGTAATCTACCATGTGATTGCTAGGAATTGAACTCAGGACCTCTAGAAGAACAGTCAGTGCTTTTAACCACTAAGCCATCCATCTCTCCAGTTCCCATCAGCTCAATATTAAAGTTGTTTTAATCTTGTAAGTAAATTAATATGTAGTAATTTCCAACATGGGCAGGCTACAGAGCCAACACTGAATTGTCTCTCAATAGATGCAAAAAAATTTGATATCTCAGCAAATGATATAGTGGGAGACTTTCAGCCTGCTAAAATCCATAGGGGCGGGGGTCCTACAACAGACCACATCATGAAATGAGAAAGTACTCTAAGAAGATAATGACACCCATTTTAACCACTTCTCAGTACTGTACTAAGGTTGCTTGTCAATGTAGTAAGAAGAAAAAATTATATGTGAGGTAAATACAGGCCCATTCAACAAGGCCCATAACACGACCCAGCGCCTGCTCTACTCCTTAGCTGGGTCATGGCTGAAGTACATTGTTTGCCTTTTCTCTTTGTTTCCAGTCCAGTTTTTACCTCCACTAAAAAGCTTGGACATTTTATTAAGTCTTAATTTTAAAACTGAGCGAAGAAGGTCTGCTGAACTGACATCACGCCTGGACAATGCCCTTGCCAGGTGATGTTTGCAGAGTTTTGCCTTCACAGTTCAACAGGAATCTCCTTGTCCAGACATCATGCTCTTCACATTTATCTTCTGGGAAGAGGTCTAATTAGTAACATAAAAATATCCTTTTTGTCCAGTAGGGAAACAGCATTAACAGATTGGTATCTTATGCTCTATGTGTTTTGGAATCAGAGCTGCAACACTATAATATGGGTAAGAATCAAGACTCTGAACTCTGCTTCTCGAATAAGCTGAGTCCTTTGCTGCTCTTCATTTGGGTTATACCCTTGATCTCCTCTAACCCCAGTCTTTCACAGAGGAAAGAACAAATCAAAATAATTAACAAAAATGAAGAAAATGCAAAAAGAGAATATACATAGGTGATTGTGATGGTTAGTTTTAATTGTGAACATAGAGCAGTTTAGAATCATCTGGAAAGGAGTCTTGATGAAGACTTCTAGATCAGGATGGCCTGTAAGTCTATGGAAGATTATCTTGACTAGGTTAATTGAAGCAAGAAGACATCACACCCCTAGCCCCCTTTGGGCGACACCATTCCCTATGAAAGCGATCCTGAATTGGGTAAGAGTAAAGAAAGTGAGCTGAGTAGTAGCATACATGAATGGAACTTCCCAGAAAGAAGATGCATTTTCCACTGAGCCTTCCTGTCTGATTAATTGAGTAGTATTTGAATAATTCTAGAGAATTTAGAATACTACAGATCAGAGCTAAATTATCTCGGGCCATCTTTATTGTCCTTGTCTAAATGTGAGGTAACATCTTTGTGACGACTAATTAGGTAAAGTTGTTGGGATATAAAAACAAATACCTCTCACCCACCTAAAGGCTGGATGTCATCAGATAGCATGTAAGGCCTAGAGGAGAGAGGCTTCCACTTTGCTTTGATTCACCATTCAGCTTCTACGAATGGATTTAAAAAGCACTCGTCTTAAGACTTTCTATGTTCTGTAAAACTATGAAACCTTCTTGAAACTGCTTACACATTGGAACATGGAATTTGGGGAAACCCAAATCTGTCTGTACTCCTAGACCATGTCCACTCATATTTTGCTTCAGGATAAGTTATCTCTTATTCCTGTTGAGCTCTGGTTTGTAAGAGCTCTATTTTACTTCATCTATGGTGCCAGAATTTAGTGTCCCAAGAACAACCTACTTTCTACAGGAGGAGTCACTTGGCTAGTTGCAAGGTCTGGCGGTCAGGACCTCTGTGGCCAAACCCTCTGACACTGTCTCCTCAGGTGGATTCTGTGGAGATCTTTCCGGGCTCTCTCAGAATTCTCTTGGTTTATTTTGAGCTGGATGTTTAAGGATCCTATTTGGTAGATAAATACTACGTTCATTTCTGATTTTTTTTTTCACTGTGTTTGGTGTAAGGGATCTATTTTGTCTGTCTGCTATGAAGGCATCTTGGTTTCTGGTGTGTTTTTTTTTTTTTTCTTTCAGGCCTCTAAAGGTATTTTGGTTGGTTAAGCTTGCTAGCAATTACTCTCTTTAATATTTTTGTTGTTGTTGTTTTTTGTTTTTCGAGACAGGGTTTCTCTGTGTAGTCCTGGCTGTCCTGGAACTCACTCTGTAGACCAGGTTGGCCTCGAACTCAGAGATCCACCTGCCTCTGCCTCCCAAGTGCTGGGACTAAAGGCGTGCGCCACCACCGCCCGGCCTCTCTTTAATATCTAATCTAAAGAAGGGAGGAAAGGTTTTTTTTTGGGGGGGAGGGGGGTATTGGGGGCTGGGAGTCCAAACAGATACTTGGTACTCCACTGGTTTCATGTTTGATAAGTACATAATTAACCTTTCAAGTATAAAAAAACTTAGAGCATTTAACTGTAGATAAGTTGACTTTATGTTTCCCTTTATAGGGAATATCTATTCTCTAAATGCTTTGTTTTCTTACCTAAAAGCCCAAGGCAATACAATTTAAAAAAATCACAAATAGGCAGCTTACTTGAACTGAAACACAGAATTATCTAAAGAAAAAAAATGATAAAATTGTTAATTTACAACAATTAATACGAGCTTCAAAAACTATATGTGAATTAAGAAGAGGCACTAATTTTTCTTTTAATTTAAAAGTTTTAGAGGTAAAAGCAGAACTAGAGACAGATTCTGAGGACAGCTCTCTTTCTCATCCCCGTCTCTGATCTGATCTTCTCCTTCTTTACTTCCTAACAGAACAAACCTATGTCAAAGAAAGACTGCTGTGGCCTATTTTAAGAAGACACGCAGAGAGAAAAGACATTCCCTGCTATATTAAGAAGCCTCATTATAAGAGCTGCTCTCCCATGAGAAGTCTATACTCACACTTCACACCTAATTTTCTTCTTAAGCAGCATTAACCTCCATGCTTAAGCCTGTATTAAAGTATCTTTATTATGCAATTAGGCCAGAAATTCCTGGCTTTTTGTCAACTTGGCACAAGCTAGAGTCATCTAGGAAGAGGGAAACTCAACTGAGGAAATTCCACCATCAGACTGGCCTCTAGGAAAGTCAACAGGACACTTTATTGTAATGACTGATGTGGGCGGTGCCACTCCTAGCAGGTGGTCATAAGTTGTATAAACAGCAAGCTAAACAAGCCTTGGCTACCAGTAAGCATCATTCCTCCATTGACTCTACTTCTGCTCTCCCTCAGCATCTCTGATGATGGGACCACATCAAATAAACCCTTTCCTCCCCAGGATGGGTTTGGTCAGTGCTTTATTACAGCAATAGAACACAAACTAATATAGTATCAAGGCCATGGATCCTAATTTGGCCTGAGTTGAGGGACTCTCCAGGTAACTAAAGGCTGTTTCTTCTCCTCCATCCTTACAGCTCTGGAGGCTCGTGCTGAGGCCTATCATAAAACACTGTTAATGAGTTTCCCCTTCTGTCACTTGGCTTGTGTAAATGCTGAACACGGGTCACATGTTGTTACCTTGAGTCCTTTCATCTCTGTTTCTACGGTCAGAGACTTGGTACTTGATCAGCTCTCTAGAGTCATCTATACCCCTTGCCTGAATCAGACAAAACAGGGCACAGCTTTTCTTGAGGGGGCATCATTATAAAGGCTGACAACCCCAGGCATTCTAAATACTCTTGCCTCAGAGAGAGCACCCCCAAAGTACAATGATGAGACTATCCAAAGCAGCACATCCTGGACCTGAGGCAGCATATGAAGAATAATCACTTCTATACTCCCTCTTAACCTGCAGTGTTAAACATGCTCTGTGCTTCTCTGCTTGCTTTCTGTAAAGCTAATACTCACCGGAAGGAGCTTGGTCAGCTTCCAACTCTGTGACGTTCAGAGGAAGGGGCTGGCTTCCATAACTTTTAAAGTCATAAAAGACAAACTTAAACTCTATATGTCCTCACTGTGTGACAGGCTTGAAAACCAGCTGCTGTGCATCTAGCTTTTAAACCCTGTACCAGACAGAAGCATTTCTGATCCATGGGTCTATAGGGATACCCAGAGGGAAAACAGCCACCCAGGGCACACGCTGACAAAATCCTGGGTGTGGGGCTGTATGGGACAGGCATGTGTTGCCTACTCCAAGGTAAGAGACAGACCAGCACTGCAAACTCTAGGAAGAGGGCTACATTCCAGATTCACACTGGACCAGTTTGTTGATGCCTGATCCAAGGACTATAATTCTTCCCTTTCTTTTTCCTTTAGTGCATAATCAAACATTAGAAATATAGTTTAGCTTCACTATAAATTAAAAGAAAAACCTATGACCTAAACTATTTTAAAAGACATTTTTTTCAGCTGGACATGGTGGTGCATGCTTTTAATCACAGCATTTAGTAGACAAAGACAGGTGGATCTTTGCGAATTTGAGGCCATCCTGGTCTACATAATGAGACCCTGTCTCAGAGATGGGGAGGGGAGGGAGGCAAGGAGGGCAGGACAGAGAGACAGAGAGACAGAGAGACAGAGAGAGGCTTTGTTCCTCAGGTCTTGTTTGTTTACATGTTTGTTTGTGATGAGGTCCTGCTATGTAGACCAGGCTGGCCTCACAGAGATCTACCTGCCTCTGCCTCCCAAATGCTAGGATTAAAGGTATGCACCACCATTCATGCCCCCCCCAAACTTTTTCATCAGAAATACATATTCACTATGCTATTTAACAAATGTTAAGTCTACAGGAAACACTTTGCCTTTTAATCTCCAATGCTGCTAAAGCTTTCTTACATCCTAAAGGGGTATAGAAGGGGCCAAAAAAGAATATAAATGTTCTTTTTTGTTACATGCACCTGACTTCCTGTAATTGTGTCATATGTGCTACGTAATGTTTTCATGCATTGTGTCCAAAACAATTTATAACAAACTGTGCTCGCTTGCTATTTTATTATGTGCTAAAAACTACTTTTACTTTTGGCATGCCCTATTAAAATGCACATATAGGGATTTATAAGCATATTTTGATAATATAGTAAAAAGCCTGTTATACATGCTGCCTTATAAACTTAGAAATGTCCCCCAGAGGTCATGCATTTGAACACTAATCTCCCATTGTCCATGCTGTTTGGGGTTGTGGAACCTCCAAGAGGTACAGCCTTGCTGGAAGAAGCTCATCACTAGGGGCAGACTTTGGGGGAGGGGGGTTACAGCCCCACCATGTCCAGTTCACATTCTCTGCTTCCTCTGTGGCAATCCGCCATCAGCCAGATTCCTTCTCCTACTGCTTACCACCATGTTTCTCCCACTCTAGCCCCCTGGAAGCAGAAGCCAAAGTAGCTCCTTTATAAGTTGCTTTTGGTTATGGGGTTTTATTACTGATACACATGGGTACACTGAAACAATGCAAAACATATTACACCTGTGTCTTTGGTTCTATTTCCTTCATGAAACCTTAAAACATTATTTGTTTATATAAACAGCATTCATTGGATAAGATAAAGGTTTCATTAGGCTATAAAATGTTAGTACCATAAAAAATTTTGATATTTTCATAAGGATTTCCTTCCCAAAACAGGTTCTAATTAAAAAATATATATTATAATAAATTTTATTTCATTTTTGTAGTAGTCATAAAAATCATTATTTCATTCCAGAAATACAATTTTTATGTGTCTGTGTGACGTCACACATATGGAAGTACCTATGTGGGCCGGAAGAAGGCATCTGAGCCCCTGACACTGGAGTTGCAGATGGTTGTGAGCCAAGATGAAAGCGCTGCGGACCCACCCAGGGCCCAGCAGAGCAGCTGTGCTCTTAACTGCTGAGCCTCCTTATGGACACATGTCGTGGTTTTGTTATGACTGCTTACTTGAAAACCTAACTAACTTAAATCAAGTTTTCATGTTTAAAAGATTCAAATGTCTTCACAGTCTTTGTAAAAAAAAAAATATTAGATAAAAAAAATCTAGTTCTTAAATTGATAAAATTTTATTTTAAATCTTTCAAAAGAAGCACCATTTTGGGGGTGGGTACCTATATTTTAAATTCAAATGCTTATATCCAAGATGAATAAACTTTTTCCTATGAAGAAAAAGAATAATAGATTAACCGGGTCTAACTGATTAGTTGTAAGTTTCTGTTTGTGTTACAAATGTTGAGACAGTTAACAAGAAGCCAGTACAGGCCCTGTGGTGTTCTCAGATGGCTCACAAACACTTCGGCTCCTACTCTTTACTCCAGATAAAATGCCCAAAAGTTTGGGTTAACTCTTCTAATCCAAATTATATAAAAATATCAATTTCTAATGACAACATTCATGGTTTTATACTTTACATGCTGATGGTTCTTCATTAAATGAGTATTTGAAGTATAGTATAATCAGCCAGAATTTAAAATTTTAAATATCTGTATTTTGCTAATTAGGAAATAACACTAACATGATTCCTATTTATATTTCTTTTCTTAAGGACATCTACTATTTCATTCATATTTTTGATGGTTCTTAAAAGGTTTATTCTGTCTTTACTTATGTGTGTATCCACGAACATGTGTACACTCTTAACAGATTAGCCACTGCTCAGTCCTCATTTTCACATCTAACCATTAAGCTACGCAGTCGGATTTGGTTATGCTTGTAACCTATACGACTCTGACTGCTATCAAACCTGACCTCCATTACAGTTTGTGACTTGTCCATTACATTTGTTGCACAAAAACCCTCAATCTTGTTAAGAGAAATTTTAAAGGAATAGTACACTGCTATAGAGTTTCTTCTACAGCTCCCTTTCCCGATGAAATGCAGTGTGATAAAATACTAAGACCCATTGACTTGGTAGCCACAGATAAGAGGTGAGATAATTTAGACTGAAAGACCAACTTTTCCTAAGAATTAGAGCTAGTCATTCCACAGGAGGTCACAAGTCAAGCTAGCAAAACAAAAACTAAAATTAAAAGACAAGACTTGTTTAAATACTGAAGATATAAGTAAAATCATTCTGGACTACAAGTAACTTCAAGTGCAGGGGCAAACATATAGTCAATCTAGTTTTAAATTGCTTATTTAAAATGTCTGTTTTCTTCATCTGTTACCCTCATTCCATTAGGCCAGGCAGTATTGCTGATTATTTTAATGTTGAGCACATTATTCTTAGTATTTTGTCAAACATAGATTGGGGAGGTGGGACTGGAATCATAATGACTAGTAGATTGTAGTGCCTATGCATGATCTAGGAGTTTCTTCCCTTAATGGCTTTGCCAGCTCTTCTACCTATTATTCAGACTCTCCACCAGATCCTAGTATATATGTGCACATGCACATACATCCACAGACACAGACACACACACAGACACAGACACACACACAGACACAGACACACACACACACACACACACACACACACACACACACAGAGTGATGCTATATCAACAGGAGGAACTTATAGAGAGTGTCTGGAAAGTGTTCGGCTGAACCTTCTGCTGATT
Organism: Rhabdomys pumilio; assembly: GCA_030674055.1. Taxonomy (NCBI): domain Eukaryota; kingdom Metazoa; phylum Chordata; class Mammalia; order Rodentia; family Muridae; genus Rhabdomys; species Rhabdomys pumilio. The sequence goes on along the minus strand of JANHMN010000004.1, from coordinate 102,909,976 downwards.
AACTGATCACGCTTGAATGACTGGGAAGAGTTTGGGATGTTACAAGCCTAGCAGACGGGAGAAGTCTCGCGATAGGCCTCAGAGCTGTCTGATGACACTCAGCCTTTTGGGTTACGGACAGCTAGGTATCCTTGCCTTCCATAGGCTTCACCTAGTTAATGGTCTCAAAGATGTTAGCTCCAAATAAGGCAGGGCAGTGTACTGGTACTAAGAGGGATAAAGACGGCCCAAGATCACCTGGGTCTGAACTTTTGACTTTTTTTTTGCTCTGTTACTATAACAGCTTCATGAAACTGCTTCCATGTTGGAACACGGAATTTGTGATAACATGGCCACTCACAGAAACATATGGATGCAAGGAGCTGGGAAGATGGCTTGCGTCCATATGTATATTTATATGTCTATGTGTATTGTGTTTGGTCTTGGGTTTTTTTTTTTCTTTTATTTCTTTTTCCTTTTTTTTTTCCCTTGTTGGCTTCGAACTCACAGAGATCCTGCCTCCTGAGTACCAGGATTAAAGGGGTACGCCACCATGTTCAGCTTTAATTTTTTTTATTAATGAAACCAAAAGCCCCACAAAGGAACCTTGATTTCCTGGGCATCATATGATGTCTCTGCTGGGCTCCCCAAGATTTCTGGAAACACTTTTTTCTACCTTTGAATTCTTTACTTGGCAGAGAAAATGATCGTGTTTTTGCACCCTTCAACGGTACCAAGTGGGTGAAAGCAAGTAGACCTGAGTTCAAATTCCCAGCACCTACACAAAAGTTAGGCACGGCCATACATGGCCATACATGCCACAATCCCAGCATTTGCCGGGGGACAGAGATTGGTAGACGCTCAGAGCTTAGTGGCCAAAAAGCCTCAAGGAAACAGGGACCTTTTGGTTCAAAGAGCCACTGTCTCAAAAGCAAGGTTAAAAGTGAGAGAGAATGATCCAATACCCTATTCCTGCTTCTGCATGTGCTGAACTTCACTGCCAGGAGAAAGTACACAGTGAGCAATACTGAGATGCCACTTTAATCGAGTCAGGAATTACAAGCCCAGGTATTTTCAAAAGTTTGCCATGTTTACCTGGGAATATGGTATGAGAGTTTCAAACTGCTGATGAAGTTCTAGTAGCTGAATTAACTCTGCATTCTTCTTGGCTTTCTCTTTAATCATATTAATGTAATGGTCTGGATTTTCTGCGAACGAGTATGCAGCATCTCTGGTACTGAAAGTGTAATATTTTTCTTTGTATTTCAAAATTCCAATTGATGGATTTCCTGAGAAAATGAAGAGCAATAATTTAGTTAGGCATGAATCAAGCAATTTTTGTTTTTGTGGTAAGCGATAGGACGAATATTGCTATGGAGATATCGATGTGGGTACACACTCACATACATACACACACACATACATACAGACACAAGCACATACACACATACATACATATGGTTAACAATACAACTCAGAGCCTTTCACATGCTAACCAAGTCCTGTGCCATGGAGCTACATGCCTATCCCACATTTTAACATATCAGTTCTACTTTTGTTTTGCTAAAATATTATTAAATGATAAAAATGTGAAATTCATATTAAGTTATATAAGTTTAAGTTTAACTTTAAAATATATTTTATGTGACTGAAGAAATAGCTTAGCAATAAAAATTAAGTAAGGCTCTTATACAGGACCCAAAGTCAGTTCCTAGCACCTCTCTCTAGAGGCTCACTAAATCTTGAGTTTTGCTGGCAGCCTACAAGCCCTACCTCCCCTGTTTCTGTGCCCCAGTCCTATGCAAAGGCTATAGACACCCAAACTTAGCTTTTTAATGTAGGAATCTGAACTTAGGTCCTTCACAGTTGCCCAGCTTACCACTAAGCCAGGACCACAGCCCCTAATGCTTTTTACCCACTAAGCCAGGTCCACAGTTCCTAATGGATTATTAAAATAACTCTGTTAAGAACTATAAAAATATGACATTGTTTCCTCAATACAGACTTGCATGTCTTCTACTATAAAAAGATTCTTCAAAGACTGTGGGTTATTCAATATCCATATGTCTTATGGAAATTATGTAGGAAATGTTAATACTGTTTTATTTATTTCTCTAACAAATAATTGTTGGCCTTATTCTTGGTATAGAGGAATACAGGAGGAAAACAAGGGCCCACTCCCAACAAATCACAAATATATTAAAGGTCAAAGAATGACCAGTGTTGTGGGAATAACAAACTAACTAACTAAAAAACCATGTAAGCAAGCAGGTTAAATGCATAGTAAAAAAAATGAATATGAGACTGGTATTTTAACACTTTATTAAATATTGAATAGGGAAGGTGTAGTAAAGTGAAAAGCTAGAGCATGAGTTGGGGTCAATGATCAAGATATGAAGTCATCTGGAAAGGACAGACTTGACAGTGTGGCAAGCCAGTGTCCCAGGAGTTGTGTGTGTGTGTGAACCATATGGTCTGCACTCCCAAACACTGGTAAATAGAGGCAAAAGGATCCATGCTAATTTATTCAGGGGGATCCTGGCAACCCTGCTGCATTCCTGTGTTCTTACTAATATAGCTGGTGGAAACTAGGCCATGTCTCTAGTGTGTTTGCTCCTCACGGCAACATACAGAATTAAGCCAATTTGTCTTCTCTTCCATGCAAGCATAAAATTCTAGCAATTCTGTGACAAAACAGCCACAACCACCACCACAACAACCACCTTAAAAAAAAAAAAAACGCAACCAACTATAAAACATAGAAAAACAACAAAGAGATCAAGAAAAAAGCTGAAGGATAGGTTAATATTACAAAGTAAATGTTGGGCCCATTTCAGCCCTGGTTTGGGCCTTGTGGACAAACCGGAGCCTGGCTCGGGTTTCTGCAGCCTTTTGAGAGAGGCTAAGTCTGGCTCGAGTTTTAAGACCTATCTCAGTCACTTTTATACAGGGGTAACTCAATAAGACCCACTTGGCCCTGCCTCTGCCCCACTGTTGCTAATGTAGAGCTTTGCCACTGGCCCTGTCAGTCACCCCATACCCTCCGTCACCCTTCCCCACCTCCTAAGTCATCTCACCACTCCAAAACTCCCCCTCCCTATGCTCCAAGTTTATATAAGCGAGAGGCTGATAAATTGAAGTTGAGTTCCTGCTTCGACAAGACTCCCGACCCAGTGTGTTTCTTTTGGGCCATAGACACTCACTATCCTGCTCAGCCCCAGAGAGACCTGGAGGGACCCGGACCACTCTCTTCTTGCCTGGACCTGCCAGCAAGGAACTGACAAGTAAATATTACGCAGGTTTTTTTTTTTCAATCTGCTTTTACTGTAGTCCGTCCTAGTTTGCTTTCTGTTACTATGATAGAACACAGCCATGAAGCAACTTTTGGGGAGGAAAGGGTTTATTTCAATTTACAAGCTCACAGTCCATCACTGAAAGAGGCCACTGGTTGTGGTTGTTTTGTCACAGAATTGCTAGGATTCTATGCTTGCATGGAAGAGAAGACAAATTGGCTTAATTCTGTATGTTGCTGTGAGGAGCAAACACACTAGAGATACGGCCTAGTTTCCACCAGCTATATTAGTAAGAACACAGGGACTCAAAGCAGATATCTGGAGGCAGTAACTGAAGGAGGAAACCATGAAGGAGCACTGCTTACTGGTGTGCTCTCCGTGGCTTCCCCTGCTATCTTTCTTACACAGCCCACGCCTAGAGATGGCACTGTCCAAAGTTGCCTTGGCTTTCTTACATTAGTTATCACTCAATAAAAGGCCTCTAAGATATGTTCAGAGGTCAACCTGATGGAGGCAATTCTTTAATTGAGGTTTATTCTTCCCATGTTGTCCTGTTGACAACTACAGCTAGTTATGACATAGCCCCCATCGGCTGCTTGCCATTTCCACTGCACACAGAACTTTTTGAATTATACTATATTGCCTCTCAATATCTAATTTACTCTATTTTGTAAAACTATAATGCTATATATAATATAGATACTACAGAGAAATATTACTTAATAAAATATTTCCTTAGAATAACTTAACAGAGAAATCCTAACCTATGTTACTGAAGGGTAGCTGCAGAGTGACCACAAATATTTTTAAATAAACACAACAGTTAAATAAGTAAGCCTTTTCCAGTAACTCTTTTGAAGACGCTATCTCTGGCACTGTTAAACCATGCTTCTGGACTCCCTCAGTACAGGAGAACCATCCCTTTCTAAAGGCACTATAGAGTCCATGTTATATAATGATGGCCAAGTCTCCCTAATACGAAATGTAAAATGCTCCAAAATCAGAAACAATTTGAGAAACAATTTGTGAGTTCCTTCATGACCCCACGAGCAGAAATTTCACGTGATAAGTCACAGTAGAAATGTGGTGCACTAAGAGTAGTGTACTCTTAGTACACTGTACATAAAACGTCTATGAAACATCAATAGATTTATGTTTAAACTTAGGCCCTATTCCTTAATAATCTGAGACTCTCCCAACCCCACAATTAGAAACTTTAGATCAGGGACAGTCAACCTGTTGCATCTCCCAGCCCTCGTGCCTTAGAGTCTCTTGTTGAATCTATCACGCCGTCCTGGAAGCACCTGCAGGTGAGGACAGGTCAGGCCGTCTCGGCATCTCCTCCCTAGTTCACCATCCAAGTCCATACAATGTTAAAGGATGACACAGGACAGATAGTAAGTGAGCACTCGTACAGAACAGGTGCCACAAGGGCAGACTCTTATCTCTAACTGTATACCTGGGAGAAGAAGGCCATCGGTTGCAGCAAACGTGTAGCCACAAAATCCACGGTACTGAATTAACAGTTTGTTAAAGTTTGCTGTTGTTTCTGGAAAAAGCCATTCCTGTATTCTGAAATCTGTCAACTGCACTCTTTCTTCTAAAATGAAGGAGAACAGGAAATGGTTTTCATCCCTTGAGAAGATGCAATTTCCTAAATCAATTAGCAGTATGTCATTCTAAACATTAACTTCTTATCATGTAAACCTTTTCAAATTGACAAAGTGTCCCCTGATGTACACAAAATCAGACTTATTGGGGATGATATTCATGTAAAGAAGGGTGAAGGCCTTGGTGACTGTCCAGGTCAGTAACTTGCTAGATGAAGGTGGAAGCAGAACTTTGCTCCAGACTGAACACTGAGAGACCTTTCAGAAAAGCCTGCTCTGCAGGTTAAGAGAAAAGCAGATCAGAGCACTTCTGTCAGGTATGTAATGGCCCTGCTGCTACACAGTAAATTACCCAAGTTGATGAGCAGAAAGAACTGTTATGTGACCAAGAGGATCTCCTTCATTTAAGATGGCACAAGTCTTGATATAACACTACATGGAAAATCTTTGAATACGGCACTTAGATAACTAGACTACGTCTCAAAGCTGTAAAGACTGTTCCAGATGGAAAGACGATGCCTTTTACTAGCTTGATTTTGATTAAAAGGTATACAATTTTTGTCCTTTAGACTTCTTTCTTAAATAGTTGTTTTTATGTTATGTGTGAGTAGCTACATATGTATGTGTGTGCAGTGCACACATGTCTGGGGATCCAGAGCCAGAAGAAGTTATTGGATTTCCCTGGTGCTGCAGCTTCAGGCTGTTGCACTTGGGTCCTCTGCAAGAGCAGGAAATGCTCTTAACTATGGGGCATCATTCCAGCCTGTTCTTTTGACCTTTAAGGATACTTACTCATGCCAGTTGCTTTACTTACATTGATAACTAAAATTAATAAATTAGATACAAATCATACATTCATGAAAAACTGTTTTCCAAGATTCTTAACTTTTACAATCACACATATATTTCTAATATACCTGGTTATAGACCCAAACTGGTCTACAGAATGAGTTTCAAGACAGCCAACTCTACCCAGAAAAACCCTGTCTGAGAGATTGGGGGGGTGGTATCAGTATATCTATTGGGGCCTAAGATTTGCTAAATTTGCTCACAAATTTCAACTTGACACTAAGAAGATGTGTAGCAAGTTTCATTCTTTAAAATGGAGCTTTATCTGCAACAAAAATAGCAGGGATTTTTCTCGGTATACCAATTATAAAACCAGCACTCCTGCAATATAAATGGGTAAATACACAAAACCAAGACACGAAGGACTTCAGTAAGATTAATTTCTGGAAAGTAAGATACTCATTTTCCATATCTGTATTTTTCACACTCCTCCCACCTGTTTTTTAAGACAGGGTCTCCTGTAGCTCAGGCTGGCCTTGAATTTACTGTGTAGCCTAGGCTGGCCTCAAACTCCTGCTCTACCACCTACACACTGAAAACTAAAGGTGTGTGTTATACAATGTCTGGGTTTTTTTTTCATATTTTCTATAATGAATATCAGTCTTTCATAATTGAGATGTTTAGTATTTTATCAGAAAGCTCGAACAGGAAAATTTGAAACCGACAACAATGATTGTATGGTAACAGTAACTTTAAAGAGAAGGAGACAACGGCTAGTGTGCCTTACCCATGTGCTCCTCTATTCTCGTCAAATCGCTTTTCACGATGACGCCATCGAGCAGACCTTGCATCACTTTCTCAGGAAAGAGAAGCTCATGAGTGCCCAGGAACAGCTCCAGATTGGTGGTCAAGTTACTGAGGACGCTGATCAGAACCGTCTCATCCTGAAAGCTCATCCACAGACTTGCCAGTGCAATGAAGATGGGCTAACGGGAGAGGACACAGATAAAGTGACTGTGTGGCAGAGCCATCTGTGCTCTTAAAAGCAAGCAGGAATCACAAAGAAACTCATTCCTCTACTCATCCAATTCTTGTCAAACTAGAACAGACTTGCAAGTTGGAAGAAGGAAAACCAGTGTTTTCTTTTGAAGTATTTCTTTTGGAATAACTATTATTAAGTTAATTTACCCAAGAAGTAGTCAAACACATTTGATCTCCTAAGAAATAGTACTACTTTACCTCAAAAGGCCAAGAAGAAAAATATGCTTGGAAATTTTTGTTCAAACACTAAATAACTCACTATAGTAGATTTATCTGGCCCTGTCATGAATCAAAAGAACCTGGAAAGCAGATAAGTGCATCTTCTGGCATGTCAAGGGAGCTACAAGCTAAATCTTTAGGTCAGTGAAATAAAATATCTTACAATAAAAATTAACATTTATAGAACAAACAGAAAATCAACTAAGCCTCACATAAAAGTTTCTTGCTTTTTAAATCCAATGTTGAGAATGACTGCAGAAAGGAATCATGGTTTCAAATGGTCTACATACATGTAAAGTGTATGTACATTTTACAACTACCTTGTTCAGATCAGGTTTGTAGCGTTTTCCTATAAAACAGTACTGTTGATCAGAAAATCATTGCATGGAAAATAAAGAGGTTATCTTCCTTTCAAATAAGAGTTGTATCACATCCCTGCTAGACTCCATTTCTGACAGAGTACTATGAACACATTCTCATTCTCTTCCTCTCTCTCTCTCTCCCTTCCCATCTGTCTCCCTGCCCACTGTCTCTATCCTCTCTCCCCTGACTCCACACTTCAGCACTACAATGGACTGCTTCCATGGCCACAGATACTATGGTCATCGTTCCTAGAGGTCATGATTTCCTTCAATAGCGACCACCCTTATCAAACAAACAGTGTTTGCTTGTTTGACTTGACTAAGACTTGACTGTGAAGAGCAGGACCAGCTTGTATACAACTAATGCTATGTAATATAACTAGTGTTATGTAATATCATTCCTACTGGAATACAATTGTAAGAATTCTGATCCGATTTACAGGACTCAAAAGGAGGTTCAGCCTTAAGAAAGTGCCTCTGACATGGTGGCACATGCCTGCATTCCAGCACCCAGGATGTGGGCACAAAAGGACCCACATTCCAGGACAGCCTGGGATACCTACAGAGCTATATAGTGAGGTACTAGCCTAAAACAAAAACAAGAACAAGAACAAAACCAACCAAACAAACCATATGCCAGGGAATTAGCTCAACAGTAGAGCACTGGCCTAGTTTGTGCACCGCTGGGTTTGGACTATCAAGGTGGCTTAGTGGGTAAAATACTCACAAGCCTGACAACCCAGGTTTGATTCCAGGATCCCACTAAGAAGGTAAAGAACCAACTCATGAATGTTGCTCTCTGGCCTCCACATGCCCCTTCACCATATGATGATGATGATGATGATGATGGTGGTGGTGGTGGTGGTGGTGGTGGTGGTGGGTGATAAACACCAACCAAAGAGTACACATGGAGGGACCCATGGTTCCAGCTGCTTATGTAGCAGAGGATGGCCTTGTTGGGCATCAATGGGAGTAGAGGCCCTTGGTCCTGTGAAGGCTCCATGCCCCAGCATAGGGGAATGCCAGGGCAGTGAGGTGGGAGTTGGGGGGAGCACCCTCATAGAAGCAGGGGGAGGGGAAACCAGGAAAGGAGATAACATTTGAAATGCAAATAAAATATCCAATTTTTAAAAAGTCGAAGTCAGGGAGTACGGTGGTGCGCCCCTCCCTCCACCCCTCCCTTCCAGCAATCAGGAACAGAGGCAGGTGGATCTTTGTGATTTGAAGCCAACCTGGTCTCCAGAGCAAGCTCCAGGCCAGTTAGGGCGACACTCTGAGAGCCTGGTCCACAAAAGCAAGGTGGGAGAGGATGCCAAGTACTCACGAAGACTTGTGACGTTGGGACTGCTGTCTTTGATTTTACTGTTATTTTCAGTTGTTCCAGCTGAGCTGCCAATTGTTTTATCATCATCTCCACCTCCTCAGCACAAGTAATTATATCTGACTGTGAAGACAGCATGAGTTGGATTCATGTTTTATAACTGTACAATTAATACCATGTGTTAAGCCCTGCCCGCTCCCAACTTCCAAGTGATAATGACACTGTCTGTGCCGGCTCCCTGCCAACAGTATAAAGCACATGCTCTCAATTACAAGTGTCACAAATACGCACATCGCTGCTTGTAGCATGTCACCAGTCACACTAACAAGTACTGAAGAGAATCAACTGTGAGTGGGCTTCGACCAGCACAGTTCCACGAAGACCAAACCTAACTTTGCTGTTTCTGTTTTAAGCCCTGGTCAAGCCAAGGCAATGCGAAGGTCACCTTCTCCTTCGTGAGTCACCCCATTCTCAGGGGAGACCGTGTCATACGGAAAATGCCAGCGCTTGTGACATTAGCTCACCAAAACAGTCTGCAGGAAGATCTCATACTGTCGAACATTGTACAATGCTTCCTTTAACATATATGGCTGAAGTTCTTTGGCCATGAGTGGATTGCGTGTCACTTTCTCAAGGATGGCTGTGTAGCGAAATGCCTGGTCTTGGGCAATCTGGAGCTGGGAGTCAATGTGCTGAGTGGTGGCCGGGATGGCTTCGTGGAGAATGGCTGGCACTGTGTGTCAGAGTGGGAGAGCACAGCCATGAGGCAGGGGAAGAGCCCAGAATACACCCGTATTTTAAACATTAAATTAAGTCAGATTTTTCCTACCAGATTAATAATAACAAAGGCATGTCTTTCGTGGTCCCACCCCACAGAGAAAAGAACCTGTCCAGAGGGGGGAAAAAAAAAACCTCTGTCATAATAACAAGAAAAGATAGAATCAGATCCAGTTTTCTCACTAATTATAGAAAATTTGGATAGACTGTGGTTCCATGTCCTGTATTTGCCATGCTCTTTTAGAAGAACCACCGAGCCTGCCTTTTGGGAAAGCAGGTTTAAAACATATGTGTGAACTTTATGTGGATTCAAAAAATAAATAGCGTGGTCCAGCAAGGGAAGGTACTCTTTATCTGGTGGGAAATTGATTTTTGTAATTTTTACATTTATTTAATGTGTATGAGTACTTTACATATGAATCTGTGCAGTATGTGTTTGCAATACCCATAGAGGCCAGAAGAGGGTGCTGGATCCCGTGTTTCAATGCATTGGAATGGTTATGAGCCACCATCTGGGTGCTGGGAATGAAACCACTAATCATCTATAAGAGTAGCAAATACTGAGCCAGCTCCAACCCTGGAATTTGAATTTTTATGACAACTTCCAAAAATAAAAACAAACAAAACCCTCATAGGGTGTAACTCTGTGGATTCCCAGTCCTCAAAAGTTCAAAAGGCAGGAGAGAAGACAGTCAGGGTGGCTGGCTGGCCCTGCTGCTTGTGCTGATGTAGTGATCGAGGTAAAAGGCAGGAATGCCTTCTCAACGGGCCTGCAGAAGTGTAAAGTTGACATGCAATGACTTCTACCATTAGGTCCTTTATTAGGTACTTTCTAAGTATTTTCAAACTTACAAATAGGCTGCACTGTGGACCTGGGTGTGGTGGGGCACGCCTTTCATCCCAGCATTTGGGAGGCTGGGGCAGGTGGATCGATGTGAATCTGAGGCAAGCCTGGTCTATATAGCAAGTTCCAGGCTATTCAAGGTTACATAGTAAGATCTTGCCTAAAAACGAAAAATAAATAATAACAAAGCATTGTGTATGTACCAACATAGGAGTTGTTTCTGACTTTGCAGATCTTGGCATGTCTCCTCTTTGGCCTTTTCATCCCATTAAATATACAGCACCACTTTCTTTCCAAAGTGATTTCTAATTTTTAGCTAGTTTTCCTCCTCTTGGGTGGCATGGAGTAAACACCACACTCTGCTGAGTTCAGAGGGTGGATTCTGGGCTACTCCCTCATGCCAGTGACTGACTGGGTCCCTGAAACTATCTCCATGGTACAGAAAACGTAAAGCTTTACCTCAGCAAGGTGAGGACCACCCCACGGGATGAAGAGCAGTTGTTTCTAACAAACAGAACTGCCTATCTTAAATTGTCTGTGTCAGTGGCATGTTGTGGTGCCTGCTGCATTGTGAAGTTAAGCCTTAAACACGCCTAACCTTGAGAAGCAGCCGACAGATACACTTACAGTCATCAATGCCTTCTCCTCCTTTCCCACAGTCTCTGTTAAATAACCGAATTCCAGTAACAATCATGGTGAGCTCTTTCAACTGGCGTTCCTTGTCCTTCTTACTAAGAGTCAGAAATGTGGCGAGCTCAGCCTGAGGGAAAACACTCTGCAGAGCAGCTGAAACAGACCACAGGAGAAACACCACAATGGACAGAAAGGCACTGGTGGAACAGAGCTGCCAGAACTTACGTTGAAGGTTTCTTCCTGTCTGTATAATGTTGAGGGATGCGTCCTTCTAGTGTTACTTATATGGTTTATATTTATGGTACCTGCTGTAGCACGCATAGCAAATGTTATCAAATACCAGGTCTGAGCTACTAAAAATAATGTCCTTCTTACTAAGAGTCAGAAATGTGGCGAGCTCAGCCTGAGGGAAAACACTCTGCAGAGCAGCTGAAACAGACCACAGGAGAGACACCACAATGGACAGAAAGGCACTGTACATTATGTACACCCCACCTGTACATTATACTAAAAATAAT
>JANHMN010000004.1:102850669-102898580 GCA_030674055.1 Rhabdomys pumilio | reverse complement strand
CAAGCCCCCACCTGTACATGCACACATGTGCACACAAGCCCCCACCCATACACAAACTATACATCTGAATACAGTGGGCATATAGGTTGGCTTGTGGACTGGAAATCATTTCTATTTTTTACCTGTTGCCTCTCTGACGATCTTGATGTCTGTGGGGGATCCAAGCCCAGACCGAAGTAACACATAGCTGACGACCTTTCTGTAGAGATTTTCCAGCTCTTCCCTGGCACATGCTCTGTTGTCTGTGATTTCTCGGCTAATGATGCCTAATCTGGACTCTAAGACCCGGTGATGTTCTTCAAGAAAGTCCTCTAAAATGAGCAAATAACAGTATTTCACATCTTCAATACTTAGAATTCTCCTCAGATAAGAGCTCAAGAAAAACTGGTTTGTGTATGGCAATTTTATGAAAACAAAACTCCTTGCCACCCTCCCTTGAGTGCTGGGATTGAGCCCCACTGAGCTAAATCCCTAAACCCTTAAGGGATTTAACTTGATTTGACTTCTTAAGGTATAGTGCTGAATGAAAACAGAGGCCTGCAAGAAGCCTAAATACAGAAATCTAGTAGGAAATGTTATTACGGAAATTCAATAGAGTATTCGGTTAAAACATACATGTAAACACACATAAACATGTAAACACATTTAGTACAATATTAAATACATAGTCTATATATTCTTCTTCAATTACTTGTTTTAGTCCTAGTAAATGTCCTCTGAGTAATTCTACTGATAATATACAATATTGCATTGTCTTAGTAAGAGTGTCTATTGTTCTATAAACACCAATTGCCAAAAGCAACTTGGGAGGAAAGGGTTTATTCAGCTTCTTATACTTCCACATGACAGTTTACCACAGAGGGAAGCCAGGGCAGGAACCTAAATGCAGGAATCGCAGGACTTGAGCAGAGGAGACAGTGGAATGCTGCTTGCTGGCGTGCTCCCCAGGGTTTGCTCAGCCCAATGGTGGTACTACCTGCTACAATGGACTGGGCCTCCCACATCAATCATCAATCAAGAAAATGCCCCATAGACTTGCCTATGAGCCGACATGATGGAGCCATTTCCTCAAATGAGGTTTCCCCCTCTCTCTAGGGACCCTAGCTTATATTAAGTTGATGGGGGAAAAAAAACAACCATAGCCAGCAAATACATAAATAGTTTATCCTTCTTTTATCTTCCTGTGTCATGTTGGGACTGGAGACCGACTTTACCACCAGAACAATCCTTATAACTTAGTAAAATCTCTCAATCACAGCTCAACAATGCAACATTCATATCTATAATTTCACCACAAAAGCAACTGAGAATGTTTACAAACTAAAAAAAGAAATCGAGTTTCTTTAATTTTATAAATTTTTCCCCTTGGAGTTTCATTGTTATTAAGCAAAAAGGTAAGAGATGTTATTTTACGTATTTTACATTCTGAATGTCTACTGCATAGAAAGAAAAAAAAATAAAGTCACCAAATATTTAATAATGATCACATTATAGAAAATAGATAATTTTACTTCTTCCTCATTTCTAACATGAGGGAGAAGTAAAATTAGCTATTTTATGTATGAATTAAATAAAAATATAAATAGTAAATATAATTAAATATGTTCTGAATCTAGATTCCCACATTACATTGGAGTAGTTGCATAATTTAAATATTATGAGGTAATATTCAAAACCAGGAATAAGAAGATGCAAAACTGTAAGCATTTTAACTGCAGTGGTTTAGTTTCTAGTTGCTCCATATTAGTGCCATAAATGTTAAGAATAGAAGAACCTGGAAACAAGCATATAATTTCCAACTGACTCTTAGCATTCATAGAGGCAATTGGCATTTTTCTCATTTGGATTCTCAACTCTATGATATTTTTAAATATAGTGAACTGTTTCTCAGAGGTCGTTCTCACTTAGAGGCTTGGCATCCAGCCCATACTTTTCTACACTGTACACTGTACAGTGGAGCCTTGCAGAGCTGGAATCTACCAGAAGGTCACTGGAAGTAATCCTTTGGGGAAGCCCCTACCTCATCTTATTGTTTGCATTCCAGGCATGAGGTACAAGACTCTTCTCAGACACATGTCCTGCCAACATGTGCCTCCATGGGCCTAAAAGCAGCAGGCCCAACAGAACATGGCCTAATTCTCTAAAACTGGACCCAAACAGACTTGTTCTTTGTGGAAACTGATTATCTCAGGCATTCTATGAATAACAACAGAAGGCTGCAGAACACATCAAAGACAGAAAAGATCAAAAGACAGACAAAAATTAGTGTCATTAAACAATGAAGCCTGTTATCAACCAAATTAAACCTTTCTTACCTAAACTGCAATATTTAAAACCTTTAAAATGTATGAAAATAGGTATCTCCATTACCTCGGCTTGTGTAATTCATATCGAAGTAGACCTGCATCTTAATGGTGTCCAGGGATGGATTTTTATTGTCCAATAGCCGTGCTACACAAAGCTGGAAGAGAGCATTGCATGAATGCTTCTACTATATTTTTCTGAAACATTCAAATGATTGGGTTGTTTGTTTGGGTTTTGAATTTTGAGACAAGGGCTTGTATAGCCCAGACTGGCCTCAAATAGCCCAGGCTATATTTTCACTATGTAACCGAGGATGATCTTGAACTTATGATCCTCCTGTCCCCACCTCCCCATTGCTCAGATTATCATACCTGACTTTATACAGTGAATGTCTGGGTATTTAACACAAGGCGTATTTTTATGGATGCCAGGCAAGCAGTTTACCAAATGAGGTATCCTCGTCTAAGTTATTTTCAAAAAGAAAAGAAAAGGGGCAGAGCATGATGGTATACTCCTGCAAATACAGTATCTCAACACTCACAAAACAGAAGCAGGAGGACTCACACAAGTTTTAGGCATCAGAACAACCCTCTGTCAGAAAGGGAGAGACAGAGGTGGGGACACGGCAGACAATGTTAGCCCTGACTCCATGATTGAAAGTGCCAGTTGTTACTTTCTGAGAGGATCTGACTGGAACGACTCTTCTGCCTTTGTCTTTCCCCTTGTTCCATCACGGGATGTGACCCTTACTCTGACATGGAGGAAAGCCAAGGGTGGAAGGCCAGGAGGCCAGGAGGCCAGGAACAACCTAAGTACCTCCAGACACTGTTCTCTTAGAAAATAACCCCTCACTTATTTACATTGCCATTCTGTGTTTCTTTATAACATTGCTGAAGACAGGATGGAAAACACAGTGTTCTATTTAAAATTGAAAACAGACAATCCCAAACATGAGGACTGTCACACAGTCACCTTAACAAGTTTCTGCACGTCAGTCTTGATGAGGGTCCTATCCATGTTAAAGCCATTGCTGGGATCTAGGACAACAGCTTTCACCTACAAAGAGAACATATGAAGTAATTTTACTCATATTGTAAAATTAATTCATCTCTGTTTTTTAACCGATTTCCTTGATGTTCAGCTTATCACTCACTCTCTGTGCTTTTGTTATAGGCTGGAGACAGAAAACAATAAGCATCAAACTTGAATATGGTTTAGAAAAATACATTAGCAGAGAGGCTGAAAGCAATGGTTACCATTTTAGAGCAGGAAACTGGTGTATCCCATGTTCTCTGTATTTGTTGTTAACCAGAGAAAAGCAGAGAAACCAAAGCAGGGACTAACTTTTACAACATACTTCGAACAAAAATACATGTTAAAACTCCACAGTAGAATATTATTGAGGTTTCTAAGCTTCACAGGATCTCCTAAATCAGTCACTGTAAAGCTACAAGACATTCTGCAGACTTTGAAAAGATGCTTGTCATTAAGTCATCTGATGATCTCACTGTTTTCAACTAAAAAACATCAGGAAAAAAACTCCCAAGAATTTTAAAGGAAAAAAACCTCACTATCACAGTTTAAATTTGTCTATAACACAAGTTGCAAAATTAATCATAAAAGCTTACCATAAAAGCTACCACCGTTTCGGAAGTGATCTCTCCATGGGTTGCACATTCTTGTCCTATTTCTCGTATGATATTCTTTATAACACTTTCTGCCTGAGTGGGAGGCATTGTGGCTAAATGAAGCAACAATTTTCTTTTAGTAATTTTATTTATGCACATTTCCTGGTTAGATTCCATTACTAGATCTGGAATATCCAGAATGTCTACTGAGTTATCACTATTTAATTATAATCTAGTTTCTTGCTGGGTTTTTTTTTTCTATTTTAAATGACTTTAATGATAGAGAGTAACTGGGATTTTCCCCGAATTTAAATCATGCCACCATTAAAACAAAATTAGGGGTGGTGGCACATGTGTTAAATCCCAGAACTCGGGAGGCAGATGCAGACAGATCTCTATGAGTCTATCCTGGTCTACATAGTAGTGAGTGAGTCAGGGCTATGTAGTGAGACCCAGTCTCAAAAACAAAATATAAATAAATAAATAAATCTATCTTAGCAGAATTTGGGCAAGAAAATAAAATAAAACAAACAAACAAAAAACCAAGCCCTTGTGTAGGCAGCAAGAATACAGCTTGCAAAAGAAAGTGCTTATCAATATATTCACTAACGGACCTTTCCCAACTGTAACACAATTTCATAACTTTAAGAAAATTTTTTCTCGGATTATTCCATCCTTGAGATATGGATTCTAACAAAAACATTAAAAGTAAATAATGAAAACGTGTGAGTTATGGACCTCTAAAAAAGAACTCCTAGCTGTTAATTTCATCTATTATAAACTAGGGAAGAGTGGTAATTTTCAGTCAGGGATTTCCTGATTTTCCGGAGTTATCGGTAACAACACAGGGGAACGTGCAGGTAAAGGGAAACAAAGCCAGGAGTGCTCTGAGGGATGGGAAATGCAGAATTGGGCCATCAAAGGTCCAACAGCATCTTGAAGAGACAAGTACCTTGCCTCCTTGAAAGCCAGTTTGCTCATCTGAAAAAGATGAGTGCTGTTATTACCTTCTCCTGAATTTAGGAGCCTACTGTGGTTAGAAAAGTTCGGGGTTTGGCACAAGTACCCAAGCAATGCCAGCCACCAGCCCAACAGCGACCTCAGACCTGCCAGCCACACAGCCAGGTTGAGCCCGCTCCTTTCTGAGCGCTTGCGCAGAGCGGGATGCCTGCCCACCCACCCCGTTGGTTACCAACTACCAGCACTAGCTCTGCAGCAGTCTGACGTCCGTCTTCCCGCAGGTACACCCGCGGTTTAACGGCCCGGAGCTCCCAGGGCGCTGGGCTTGGCCCGAACGCCAGGCGGCCTCAGCTCTCCCCGCCAGTCCCAGAGCCCAAGCAACGGACGCGTAACCGTGGAGACGGAACGCGACGTAAGACTGGGGGCGGGGCCTGACTATAGGGGTGGGGCCAGAGGGCAGGGCGGACTGAGGAGGGCGGGACGGGAGGAGGAGGGAGGGCCCAGGACGGCCCGCTGGGATGGGGCTTCTGGGATGGCACCTTGAGAAGAGGGGTGTAGGGTTCTCCCTCAGCTTCCCAAGAAACAAAGCAAAAGAACCCAAGTCCCAGGCGACAAAGGCACTTTTGCTACTCCTCAGTTTTAAGACAATGGAAACATAAGTTCTAAAACAAAGGTTGAATGCTGCAGATGCTGTTCGTGTTAACTCGCTAGCGTGGAAACATGGAAAATATATCAGTTGAAGAGAATAAGAAAGCCTAGGGTTCTTGGAATTATCAGTGTTTATAGTTGTGTCAAAGAGTGCTTTCATGCTCTCTTTCTCAAAGGAATTTTATATCCTGGTGTTCCAAAATGCCATAGTAAAACTTTTCATTCAGGAGTGTTTTCACACCATGTATGGTAAAGTAGGCTTACAGTCCCAGCCCTTGGAATGCAAAGAAAGGAAAATACAGAGTTTTAAGACACCCTATGTAGTCTTGGATGGTCTGGAACTGAACATAGACCAGGCTAGTCTTGAATTCACAGAGTTCTACTTGCCATGGCCTTCCAAACACTGTGTGCCACCATGCTGGGTCAATGATGGTGTTTTTGATACCTAAAATAGTAAAGATGCAATGTCACAGAATGTCTCTATATTTAATAATGCCTTTTGGCTAACAACCATTAAAATAGTTATACTTTAACATAAGTTGTTAAAGGGTTAAGAATAAATTGTGCTTTTTTACACTACTTTTGCATTGGGACCTTGAGCTTCAGAAGGTGGAAGCTGAGCTCACTGGCCACCCAGGCTAGAGACATCTTGAGAAAGCAAATGTTACAGGTAGGAATGGGATGTAACAGTGGGGCCCCAGTTTGTAATTCCTTCCCACCCCAGGGAGTTCTGAAGGCACATTTCCCAAGGATGACAAACTAACTCTTGTTACAGAAAGAATATTGTGTTGGGTGTGGTGGCACACACATGGAATTCCAGCACTTGAGTGACTGAGGCAGGAGGATAATGAGTTTGCTAGTCTTGGCATCGAGAGCCTTCGTAGAAGAAGGAAGGTAGGTAGGAAAGATGCCAAAGACCAGCCTCCGCCTGGAGATGGGGTTCTGAGAGAAGGAGTGTCTGGGAGTGGCGAAAACAAATGACTCGAAGTCAAATCATGGGTCCAATCTGGCAGCCTAAGCTGCTGAAGTCAGCTTTCTATTCTGCTTTTTCTCTGTTCTGCTTTCTTTCTCTCTGATCTGCTTTCTCTGGAGATCTCCAGACAGCTCTCTCTATTGTATTCTGCTCCTGCTAGTTCTCCAAGCAGTTCTCTCTTGCTATTCTAAAGGTGTCTCTGGATAGCTCATCTCCTGCAGATCATAAGCCCAGTCTTCTATTTTACATAAGCAATCCAGTCATGGACTTCAGGTTCCCTTCTGATGTGAGTCAGCATCCCATGACCCCAGCTGCTTACTTCTTAACAGACAGCAAGCACACATTTTATTTTAACACTGTAAAAGAATTCAGAGATCTGCCTGCTCCTGCCTCTGTTAAGTATGGAGAATAAATTATCTGGGTGGGACCCTGACCTGAAATTAACTTTTCTACCACACCTGGGCCTAACCTTGCTGTGTTCAAGGATGACCTTGAACTCAGGAATCTGCCTGCTTTTGTGTCTGTCTGCCTTTGTATCTTTCTTACAAGCTGGCCCATTAATGCAGCTGCCTTTGTTCCTTTAGATTCCTGAATCCCCTCATAATTCATATTGCATTCTTATTTTTTGCATAGTTGAGAAATTACATGTTTTCAAACTCATGTTTTTATTGTTGTTTTCCACAACCTTAAAAGCTGTCCTGAAGATTCTAGCATTTACCATTTTGCCAAGACATTAGCTACACCGTTGCCTCCCGGACTCATGCTGTCTCAGATTATCACGGAGTTATTAACATTAACAGGGAGCACATTCCTTGGAGTAGGAACAAAAAATATGTACATTATTATACAAACAAGTCTTATGCCCATGGCAGCCATTGATGCTTATGGAGGTCCACGTCCATTGGTCCTGTCCCAGGAGCAGGAACCATGTCATTCACTCCACCAAGGCTATGACAGACTTGGCAGAAAGAAGAGCGTATTACTCAGGTATTAAGTACTGCATAAATCCAGAGATTACATCCAATTATTTCAATGCAATTGTCTCTTTTCTGGTAAGTTTGGTTTGAATGTAAAAGAGCACAATAGGCTCATATATTTGATTTTTTTTTTATGTAGTTGGTGGAACTGTTTGGGAAGGATTAGGATGTGTGCCCTTGTTGGAGCAGGTGTGTCAATGGGAGTGGGCTTTGAGGTATCAAAAGCTTGTGACATTCCCCAGTTATCTCTCCCTCTGCCTCCAACTTGTGGATTAGCTATAAACTCTTGGCTACTACTTAAGTTCCATATCTACCTGCCCGCTACCATGATTCTCCAACATAATGGACATGGACTCACTGTCTGAAAACTGTAAGCAAGTTCCTAATCAAATGATCTTTTTTTTTATTGGATATTTTATTTACATTTTAGATGCCATCCCCTTTCCCCATTTCCCCTCCCTAGAAAACCCCTATCCCATGCCCCTTTTCCTTTTTGCTTTTATACAATTTTTTTAAATGTTAATCAAAGGCTTTATAATGCTCAATCGGAAGTGTAACCCAATACCCAACCTAGATATATCAACTATCTTTGACTAGTGGAGACATGTGAACATCTGCCCCATGCCCCCTCTCTCTTTCTCTCTCTGTCTCTCTCTCAAAATGATCTCTTTTCTAAGTTGTCTTGGGCATGGTGTCTGTCACAGCAATAGAAAGGTAACATAAAAGACTGCAAGTAGGAAAACAAAGGCAAGTCACCTGAACACCTGGCGTGGACTTCAGCTCAGCATCCTTGATGTGGATCTTTCCTTCCCATATCAACACCTCCATGCTGTTATTGGGATGAACCATCATTGGTTTAACAGTAGGCCTGCCCTGCTTAGTGGATGCCTACATTCCTGGTCCCTCTCCTTCACCCTTCTCACTCTCATCTGTCACTCAGACCATTAAACTTTCTCGTGTTGTGAGTCAGACTTTTCTAGGGAGATGCAACACTCACACTTCTATTCACTCCAGAAAAGGAGCCACAAGGATAAAACCACAGTGGGCAGATAAATAGGGAAGTGAGGCTTTAGGTAGATTAATGCACTTTCACTTAAACATTTAACATGATCAATTTCCTGCTTCTCCAACACAAAGGCCCTATGGGCTCTTTCCACTAGAGGGAACTGTTAGATGGAACTTTGAAACCTTTCACCAAGAGGCGTCAGAACCAACCAGTTTCCCTCTTTGTCTGGATTATTCAATCCCCTTCGGTATCCCCAAACCACCACTTCTTCGGGAGGAAGATACTCACTCCATTCCCCAAAAGTCATGAAGCTCAGCAAGTGGGCTAGTCGGCTGGCCAGCCCACCTCAGGAATCCACCTGTCTCACTCTGGGATTACAAGTGTGCCCCCGCCCCCTCAGCTTTTCTAAAATGTGAGTTCTAGGATCAAACTCAGGTCTCTGTGCTTGTGAGATAAGCAGTTTACTGACTGGGCCATCTCTGCATCTCTTTTTAAAAAGTCATTCATAAGCAAAAGCCTGTAATGCCTGCGGTTTTATTGACAGAAAGGTAATATCGTGCTGGGTCAGTGGTGTCCACGGTGATTCATGATTGCTTTGCCTTCATGAAGTTCCAAGCCTAATTTATCTCCAGCCTTAAGACACAGGCATCTTCATGTCTTATCATGGACCCTCCTTGTTATGTATCATGTAGCTGAATGTAAGTATCATAATTTGCTGAAGTGGTCCTCTGCCACTGGTTACTCGACATGTTTCAGACTTTGGTATTATAAACAACCCTGGGATAGATCGATGTCAGGATAAAAAAAATTATTTTGCATTTAATTTATTCAAGGATGATTTCCAGATCTGAAATTTCTGAAGCTTTAAAATTTTTTGGTCTTGACACAACCTTTCACAATCAAAAAGACAGAAATATTCTTTTAAAATTTCTCCATGTTTGTTTGTGGCCTGATAGTTTACTTTTCATTGCTGAGTAATATTCAGTTGTGTGCCTGTTCTATAGTGTGCTTGTCCACTTATGTATAGTGTATATGTAGTTTATTGGTGTCTTATAGAAGAGGCTCTCATTCCGTAGCCCAGGCTAGACTGTAAATCACCATGTAGTCCAGCTGGCCTCAAACTCATGGCAATAGTCCTGCTTCAGATTCTTGAATGTTGACATTATAGGTATGAGCTACAACCTCCCCCACTCCCTCTCTTCCTCCCTCTCACTGCCCCTCCCTGCATCTCTCTCATACAGACACTGGATTTTGTGTAGAAAAAGATTTTGTCTTGTTTAAGTAGGTACTCACACGGCAGAAATGTGCTCTGTTTTATAAAATGAAAACTGTCCAATTGCTTTCTAAAGTGGCTGTAAGGTTTGCATTCCGATCAGCAATAAAGATGATTCTGATGGCCTACCATCCTTATTTGGTATGTGCCATTATAATCGTGTCACTGGCTTACTCTGTGGCTGTGTAATGACTGAAAATGTTTTCATCTGTCTTTGAGCCATCTATGGAACATCTTCCATGAAGTGTCCCTTTTTTCCTTCCCATTCTTCCTAAGTTTTAAGTACCTATTTGCTTCTGTTTGTTGGGTTTTAAGAGATCTTGTGTATCAGTTAGTATGTTTTATCATGTGTGTGAGTGTGTGTGTGTGTGTGTGTGTGTGTGTGTGTGTGTGTGTGTGTTTTGCAGAATTTTTCTCCATGTCTGTCCCTTACCTTTTATGTCTTGTCTCTTCTTTCTTTCAACTGGCCATCTCTGAGAGCAGCATATTTAACAAAGTTTAGCTCATCAGCTTCTTCTATCATGCCTCTGGGTCAAGCTTTCCTGGCATGTCTAGAGGGCAATATTTAGCAGTAGGACCCTGGGCCTCTGGCTCTTACAATCATTCTTCTCCCTTCTGTATGTTCCCTGAGCTTTGGTGTAGGGGTTGTGATACAGGTGTATCTGATGAAGCCACACGTTTCACAGTAACAGTGTTTACCTTTAAGGGTCTCAGTAGTACCTTTATTTCCTCAGGGAGCCTTTATGAAAGACTGTAACGAGCTCCGTGATTACCCTTCAAACCCATCAGGTGAAAAGCCTATCTGTAAAAACCACTTTTGCTGATATAAGTAAGGTAAAAACCCTGAGATGGGAAGGTTAGCCCAGATACCCTAAATCCTGCTACCAAAAATCCTTGTAAGAGAAAGCTATCATAGACACAGAGAAGAGAGGGTGTTAAAGACTGTGGAAATATATATATATTTATATATTTATCTATATCTATATCTATATCTATATCTATATCTATATATATATATATATATATATATATATATAGAGAGAGAGAGAGAGAGAGAGAGGTGGCTAGGATCCCAGAGTACAGCTTCTCTGAGAAGCTAGGGATGGCAAGGAGTAGACAGACATGCTTCTGGAACCTTCCAGAGGTCTGGGTTTGTTGAGGCTGGTTGAAATTCCACAGCTGTGGGAAGTAAACAGATTTCTACTGTTGCTTTAACTATCTAGCTTGTGTTAATTTGTTGGGATAACTCTGACATTAAAGTAAACCTTTTCTAAATAACATCTGCTAACTCTGAAAATTAAATATTCTGGAAAAGATGCATAAGCAAAGTGAAAAAATTAAGTGCCGACTTTGACTTAACAGCTTTACTGACTGTGTGATTTTGAGAAAATTACTGACATTCCATCAAACTCAGTCTTACTCATCTACATAAGAGAATCCATAAGCCACGGGTGTGTGTGTGTGTGTGTGTGTGTGTGTGTGTGTGTGTGTGTGTAGGCCAGAGGAAAACCATCTGGTATCATACCCTCCCCCAAGATGTTTATAACTATATACCTCTAAATATAATTCTGTAAATCAAACATTTTGCAGAATTCAAGAAGCTGGCATTAAATAATTTTAGAGGGAAGTAGCTCACAGTGTCCCATCTCTTCTGCAACTCAGGAGATATTAGCACAGACCCATCTGTTGCTGCTATAATCAAAGAGGGTCCTGATATGCTAGGATTAACTGTGTGATCTGTTGTAAGGAATCCCTGCCTTCTCAGTAGAGTTGCAGGATAGTTGATCACACTGTGAAATCCAAGCTTGTATTATTTACAGGGGAAAAAAAAAACCAACAACCTGTTTCTAGTTGTGGTGTGGCTCAGCCCTGGCATACACCTTTAACCCAAGAGGTTTCTGCTTATTGTAAACAGGATTAAATAAAACAACCATAGGTTAAGAGGCAGAGCAATCAACCAGTTGACAGGGTGTGAACATAGAGAAAAAAACCATAGAGAGTACGAGGAAGTCAGTAGAAGGGATAGAGAGATGCACAGGAAGTAGAATGCAGGGACATTCCGTTTGAAGGGTTTTTGAGACTGTGGAGAAAGAGAACTTCTTTTTTGTCTGGGACATCTGCTGAGGAAGAAGGTCAGCTGGGTGCTTTTTCTGCCTCTCTGAGCTAACAGGCTTTCACCCCAGCATCTGGCTCCCAAGTTTTTATTGGTAAAATCAAGCAATTGAGATTAAAAAAAAAAAAAACAGTAGTCTTGGTAAAATCACCTCTTCTTGAACATGCCCTTGTCTATCTCAGTCCTCCCAGGAAACTGTACCTATCTATCTCCAGGCTGTGCAATCTCTCCTGCTGGACCTCTAGTCTGCTCTGCCCTTGAGCCATCACCTTCTTGGCATTTTCTCAGACATTACTGCCTCATGAATATGTGTAAGATACTGTGATGGTTTGTATGTGTTTGGCCCAGGGAGTGGCACTATTAGGAGGTATAGCCTTGTTGGAGTAGGTGTGTCACTGTGGGTGTGGGCTTTGAGACCATCATCCTAGCTTCCTGGAAGTCAGTCTTCTGCTAGCTGCCTTTAGAACAAGAGATGGAACTCTCACCTCCTCCAGCCCCATATCTGTTTGGACGATGCCATGCTCCTGTTTGATGATAATGGACTGAACTTCTGAACCTGTAAGCCAGCCCCAATGAAATGTTGTCCCTCTAAGAGTTGCCTTGGTCATGGTATCTGCTCACAGCAGTAAAACCCTAACTAAGACAGAAAACAAGCTCTGCCCCACACATCAGCACCCTAACAAGTATCCAACCTCAGCTAACTCCTTTCATTCTTTATCAACCTTTTGAGGTAGCTACTCTTTTCAGAAAAGAAAACCGAAGCTTAGGGGGAAAATATTAAATGCCCTGGGTCATTCAGGCCCCTAAGCTGAGGCTTCACACTCACACCCTTTGCCACAGACCTTACAGCTTGCTGTTCAGCAGCCAGCAGACAAAACCTATGCTGTAAAGCCCTCTTGTTCCCACAGTAGCTAGCCTAGAGTGAGGGACTTGGGGACCAATGCTCATGCTCTACTACAGCTATCTAATATTTCAGGAAGTCAGAAGACCGGAGAAAGAACTTACTTCCCCTATTAACCAAGCTGATTAAGACAGATAAACATGTCTGGTTAAATACTGTAATGGTCATAGGAAACCTATACTGAATTTATAAATTAATAGTTATAAGAAGACATTTCAGACAGGTGCTGTTATGTTCCATAGATTAAAAAAAATGAAGCAGAGAGATAAGGTGATTTTTGTCTAAGGTCACACAGCCTATGCCCACACTATATATTATCATTCATATTCACTGCTTAAGAATATTTATTTACAAGGGTACTTAGAAATTATGAGGAATATAGTGTATGGAAAATGACTTCTCCCTGAAAGCCAAGACTCTTATTCTTGTAGGATGTGTGCCAGAGGGAGACACTCTACAGTGTATTCCCATCTGTGGACATTCCCCTACAGACAGGCCTACAGCACAGTCCAATGTAGGCAACTTCTCAGTTAAGGAGTCTCATCTCGGATGACTCTAGGCTGTGCGAAGCTGGCAATCAAGACTAACCAGGACAGTCACTGTCTTGGGGGAGATGCTTCTCCTTTCTGGTAGTTGCCTTGGAAATGAGGACTGCTCTCAAGTCTTGTTCATAGTTGTTTCTTCTCCAAATCTATACGAATTCATTTTAAAAACCTACTCACTGGCAGCATGGTGTTAGGCAACGAGGCCTTGGGAGATGGTTATGTCCTATAGCATGAGACCTCTTAAGTGGAATTATCATCCTTATTGAGAAGGCCCTAGAGAGCGGTCTTCCCTTCTGCAGACACTCAATGTGCTAATGCTCAGATCTTGGATTTCTCTAAACTTGGAAAGTTAAATTTCTGCTGTTTCTATACTTCCCGGTTTATGTTTTGTTATATTAGACCAGGTAGATTAGGATAGACCTGAACAGGCTAGGTAATAAGTCCAAGGTCTATATATGAATATATCTGTAGGTATTGGTCACAATCAAACTACATTGGTTAGAGCATTAAAATGAGAGGCATTGACAGTACTCAATGCCTGTGCATATTTGTCTGTAAACACAGACTAGGCACATGGGATGGGCATTTGGTTTCCAGATAATATAATTTGGGGTTCTAAATGGCAGGAAGTTTACTGATGACCTGGCATAAAGAAACAAAGTGCATAGCCACATGTCTATGATCGCTGTCATAGACCCCAAACTTTGTTGTCACTGTAGCCAGAGCCCTGGTTAGTGTAATTATTTTTATTTTTAAAGACAAACCATTTCTTTTCTTTTCTTTTTTAAAGATTTATTTTATGTATATGAGTATACTGTTGATGTGTTCTGACATACCAGAAGAGGGCAGCAGATACCATTACCATGGTGGTTGAGAGCCACCATGTGGTTGCTGGGAATTGAACTCTGGAAGAGCAGCCAGTGCTCTTAACTGCTGAGTCATCTCTCCAGCTCCTGACAAACTATTTCTTACGCTGTTGGCACACTTTACTTAAAAAGTGCTTCCTGGGCTTCTAGGAGACATGTTTGGTCTCTGCCCTCTACTGAGCCCTGAGCTAATCTTAGCTATGTAGAAGTTCTAGTGTTTTCTGCCAGTTTTTGTTATTAGTTCATCAGAAGCTCAAGGCCCCAGTGAGTCAGTGATTATTAATGAGAACAAATGAAGCAGTTTATTCCAGCGGAGGACACTTTTCCTGTAAGTTAACTAGAACATTCTAATCTTCTCTATCTCATGGGGGCACTAGTTTGTCAGAAAATCTTCCATAAACAGAGATATGTGTGATATTATCATATAGATCAAGGCCCTGTAATCTGTGTAGTTTGTAAGCTAAATTCCATCTTCGCCAATGTTTGAGAAGCCATAGTGTTAGGTAGCTTTCTGCTCCTCGGGCACAAAATGCTCGAGAAAACTAATAAAAGGAGGAAAGATTTATTTTGGCTCATAGTTTCATAAGTTGTCAGTCAATCATAACTTTATTGATTCTGGCTGATGAGGACCAGGACAACTTCTGTGGGATGGTTTCTTCTGGACAGGGCAGGGATGTTACTTCCTTGAACCCTCAACAAGATGGCTGCCTGCATAAAACCTGCAAAGACCATACCCACTGACACACCAACATGGATAGAGGACAACGTCATAAGGTCCCACCACCCCTAGGTGAAGAGATACAGGCAGTAAACTGGGGCCATTAGAGGAATGAGTCCTTATAGGTTTTCTGATCCAAAATGGTCATCTCTAAACATATGTGCATATAAGCAACACTAGAAGATGACATGAACTTAAGAGAGAGTAGGAGGACACAGAAGAGGTCAGAGGAGAGAGAGGAAGGGGTAGAAATGACATAACACAGTACTCATATATAAAATTCAGAATATATCCAAAAACATAAATTTAAAAATGTTAGTTTTTAGTAGATAGGGTGTTATAAAAGTACTATAGGCTTGAGTGTTCTTTTCCTTTATTTTAGTGATTATTGGAATTCTTAGTCCAGGGACAGAAGGGTCAGGTATAGATGACTCTCAATCCCTAGCTATTATAGACAATTTTCTTTCACAACAAGAAAATATAGGTGAATCTTCTCTGAATTATTTATATGCAAGGCCAAAAACTAAAAATTTACCTTAATATATTTGATGAAACTTGATGTTTTTGTTAACCGAACACTAATCTCCCTTCTGTAGGTTACAACACACGACATGTTCTTTCCTTATTTCCAACTGTAACAAACGGGAGCACACTTACAGATCTGATGCAAAAACAATTCAAGCTCGGCACAGAAGTGTGCTTCAGTTTTTTTCTAAATACCATTTTCCCTTCCTAATTATTTTGTCTCGACTCTGCAAGTAGAGGTGGTGCTCACGAGTGCCTTGGGATATGCTTTTCAATATTTTAGTTTTCCATGAAAACATTCACATCACAGAAAACAGAGAGAGAGAGAGAGAAGAGAACACAAGAAACATCAGGACACAACTGAGTTTGAAAATGCCATATGAGATTTCATTACTTTGAGGAAGAAAGAAAGAAAGAAAGAAAGAAAGAAAGAAAGAAAGAAAGAAAGAGAGGAAGAGAGAAAGAGAGGAAGAGAGAAAGAGAGAAAGAAAGAGAAAGAGAGAAAGAAAGAAACAAACAAAACAGAAATAACTATAACTGTTAATTTTAAAAGGCAGTTGAAAATTCTTACAGCCCAACAGCACACTGACCACATACCAACAACCAGTTCTGAATACATTTATTTAGTTTTGGAACATTGTCTTGTGTCACGTGACCTTTCAGCCGATGACCTCTAGTCAGTACTCGGTTCCTTTTCCTTAGCAAGATTGGACGGTGTTTTCTTTCTTTCTGGCAGAATGAAGTCAGCATGTCCTGGAGAGAGCTTTGGGAAGGTGTAATTGATGTACTTCTGAAATGCGGCCCTGGTTTCCTGTAATTCCTCCTCCAGAAAATCTTTCCAGTTTGTCATGATTCCCAGTTGCTTTGCCACAGACAGCAGCTCCCCCTGGGTATTGACCAGTTTGCCCATCACATTGTCAAGGGTGGCCTGATGTGATTTTTCTGCCTCTTGAAGCACTTCTTGTACTTCTTCTTGCTTCTGCCTCTGAGCCATGCCATAGTAGACATTCATCTCATGCTCCTTTGCTTTGATCAACTGGCCCAAGCTCACCTTCGGGTCTTTAATAGCTGTTACACCAGTATTTACAAATTCCTCCAGAGCCTTGCTACAAAAGATTATACAAATTGACCAATTAGATCAACTAGCCACTAAAAACACAATGAGTTTACCATGAATCACAGAAGAGTCGTTAACCTGAGAGACCTGGTATGCATGAGCTTTCAGACTATATTAGCTATCAATAATCAATTTAAAAATAGTTCTCAGAGGCTGCTTCTCTGCTGTGGGTAAGGGCAAGACTGCTAGTGTCATGTCTAATGGCATCATGGAGAATCTGACTTCACTCTGGCCATTGTATTTAAAAAAAAAAAAATTGAAGAGACATTGTTAGAGTCTAAACCCCCCCAAAGAGGCATTTCCTCATATCGATTCAGCTGATTTTTATTTCTGTGAGACAATATCATTAGTGTTTGGTTTCTGTTACTATGAGTAGACTTGAACCAATTATGTAACTCAGGCTGACCTCCAACTCTTTGATTTTCGAGATTATAACATAATTACATCATCTCTCCCTTCTCTTTCTGCCACTCCTTACTCCCTTTCAAATTATGTCCTTTTCATTAATTGTTGTAACATGCATATGTGTATTTATATATACAATGTATGTGTATATTCCTAAATGGAACCTGCTAGATATGTAAAATGTCCTTGTGTGTGTCTCGGCTGACCACTTGGTATTGGATAACCACTTGCTAGAATCCTCCCTGGGGGGGACTCTTTCTCCTGCTCTCAGCCCTCCTCAGTTGCCTGTAGTTTTGAGAGTAGGAGTGGGGCTTCATGGGTTTTCTCCTGTCCACTTTGGACTCCTATTGTTGCCCTTGCTTGACTCATGTTAGGCAGCCATGTTGGTAAGGTTTTATGGGTGTAGCTTCTGACATTATTAGAAACAAAATCTCACAGCAAACTCCCTGATCGTAACCTCCAACTCTGGATCCACCTAAGTGCTGGGTGTTGAGATTATAGGCCAAAGCCACCAAACCTTAGTTCCTCATCTTTAGGATAAAAGAAGCAAACTTTGTACTCATAGGCTATATTCATACTCATACATTTTATCTTGATTTAACCTGAACTATATTTAATTATAGATTATCTCTAACTTTCTGATTACAGAACCAAAATACTTTTAAACTCAAAATTACTGAGAAATCAAGAGTCATAATTTATATAAGTTGTATCTATTGACATGAACATAATTAGGGAGTTAAAGACAGGCAATTGAAAAATACATTTATCAATCAATACAAGATAACAATAAATTAATTATACTGTAACACACTTTTGTGAAAAAATATTTTCCCAAATAAAATATATTTGGTGAAAAGACTGGCATTGGTTTACATTAATTTGCAAAATTCTTTCATAAAAGATGGCTTTAAAAAAAGCTGCTTTTCATGTTATTTCAGCATATTGTGACACCCTACATATTAAAACTCATAAAAAATAACACTCATTGGAGAAGAGAAAAAAAGAAATAACATTATCCTCTTCTCAAGAATGAGTTTATTTTTGAATATATGTAACAAGGATATAGTCCTTGGGGGAGACAAAGAATGTGCAAGAAGCAGTAAATAGGGACTTGTGTGTTTTCCTCCCACATTCCCATAAAGTCAATATTTTAATGTATTCATCTATTAGTTTACAAAGAAAAGATCAAGGACTAACACACCCACAGCAGCGTGTGAACGAGGCTGCAAACAGGGATCCTTAAGTGTTTATGGAAAGGTGTCTATTGATTCTTCTCAGCCGTTTAAATCCCTTAGGCTAAGTGTTAGATACTTGAGCACTTATGCTACCATTTTTCTTAAATCAACCTCTCTCTCCTTCCTTCTCCTCTCCCCTTTTCCCGCTTCCTCTCTCCTATGTTTGTGAATATCAGTATTTGATATATGCCACAGTAGAACCAGGGAATGCTGGGGCAGTGTTCCGTTATACGCCTTAGCCTTGTTTCTTTCTCTAGGTGGATTTTAGCGGAGTCAGATGCTGATTTGAAGATGTGTTCTCTGGAGTACCTTTTCTGGTCCTCAATGGCTTTTTGGGCAATCTTTCTCTCTTCTTCCCTGGCTTTCTTCACAGCCTCCAACTTCTCCCGGTGACATTCCATCATAATCCTCTGGATCCGATGGACCATACGCTGTTCTGCAGCTGTGTGTTCTCTCTTCAGCTCTTCATCCATCTGTTGAATCATCTCCACCTTGGTTTTAGCTTGTAGAGCCTTAAAGAAAGGGAATGGAAAACTGGTCTTAGATATGACAGGTGTGATGTCTTAAAATGAAGACTAACAGGTGAGATCCATCATTTACTTGATAGAATCGATACCCATTAAACAGGTGATTTAAAAGTAGCTGTGAATCAATCATATGGCTTTTTTTCATTCAAGTAAAATATTCAAACTGTGTGTGTGTGTGTGTGTGTGTGTGTGTGTGTGTGTGTGTGCGTGCCCACGTACACACACACAAACACACGAAAGACCACATTAAAAGGCAGTGTGCAAAAAGGAAAATAGGTTAGAGGGGTGTGGTTACAGTTTTCTGGCTGCTTTTAATTTTCTCTTCTTTATTCATGCTGGTGGCCAAACCTGGAGTCTCACAGGTACTAGGTTATCACTGGGCTATAGTTCTAACTAACTGCTTTTATTGTCACAGTGTCAATGTACATGGAAATATAGATATGATATTGGAAAATGGCAGAAATAAAAACCATGAAGGGAACCTGAGGTGCAGACAGGAAACACATCTTTCAATACAGCTACAGGAGCCTGTCTTCCAGTCCTCACTGCTCTTCCATGTTCCATGTCATTAGGGTAGCTACCCTTCCTCACTCATGGAGGAGACAAGAACTCCACTGTTGTAAGGTAGAAGGACCTGTGGAATATTTTCAACCAAGAGAATGGAAGCAGTAGCCAAACCATTATTTGTGAAGTCTCACAAAAGTACCTAAAAGAAAAACCTGTCACCATTTGGACATGCCTACTGACGCTAGATCACTGGTTTACAGGCCAGTGATAGGATGTCAGCACTCTGCTGGGCAAAGACACTACAAACAAGAACTCTTGGATCCCTAGACACAGAGGAATCACTGTATACGGGACAAGATCAAGGATTGCATCAGTATCCAAGATTTGATATTTATTCCTTGTAATTGCATGACGGGTGCTGTATCAGAAGTATACTTAAGAGCAGAAGAGCAGTTGTTGTGTTCTGACCTTTCCTTCCTTTTTCTTTAAGATTTATTTATTTTATGTATGTGAGTTCAGTGTCCTTCTTCTCGGATTCCTGGGAATTGACCTTAGGGCCTCTGGAAGAACAAGCCAGAGCCCTTCACCGCTGAGCCATCTCACCAACTCTGAACTTTCAAAACCTTCAGTAAGAGGTAAATCTTTGTTTCCTCCAGTGTTGTCAGAGAACATTAAGGAATTGAATTACTTCACATGTCCCCCTCAACATTGGCTAAGATGATGGAGTCTTTCAAGTAAATGTCACAATTTTACAAGAAAGTCTATCAGTCTAACCTTCTTCCCTCTCTTCTATCTTCCCTCTTCCCCATCTTTCCTTCCTTTTCAGAGCTGCAGAGTCTCATTTTCAAGTGAAATCTTACCCAGATATAAAGCACTAAAGCCACCAAGGGTTCAGCCACTTGGTTGAATTTTCCCAGTCTCTTTTTGTGCCCTTTCTGGGACTTAAGGGAACGGCTTCTTGAATGTGCATCCAGAGTGCCCTCAGCTGAGGCTGCATAGCAAGAGAACTGCAAGTAGCAAGGAAACATGCAGCCACTTGCAGATCCTTAGAAAAACTATCTCAGTGATAAAAATTCTTGATTAGAAGAAGCTTGTGTACAGGTCAGTGAGAGAGCACATTTTGCCCCATGTGTACAGGTCAGCGAGAGGGCATGTTTTGCCCCAGCATAAGTGAAGCCCTGAGTCCAATCTCTAGCACTGAAAAATTGTTAGAATCCAGTGTCCTTAAGAAAAAAGATTTTCTTTTTTCAAAGATTTATGCATATATTTTATGTATCTGGGTTTTTGTCTGCATGAATGTCTGTGTACCAGAAGAGGGCATCAGATCCCATGGGACTACAGTTATAGATAGTTATGGATGCTAGGAACTGAACTGAGGACCACTGGAAGAGCAACCAGTACTCTTAACTTCTGAGTCATCTCTCCAGCCCAGGGGGAAAGGTTTTCAACTGCTCATTTTGGCTACTTCAGGAGTAGGGAAAAACCGGGTGTGGTAGCACATGCTAGCACCCAGAAGGCAAGAAGAGCATCAGAGTTTGAGGCTGGTCTACGTAATGAGACTCTTTTCCAAAAAACTTAATTGGGAGCTGGGGGTGTGACTGAGGAGAGTAATGGTGCTTGCTGAATAAGCATGGGGGCCTGAGTTTGAACCTCTAGCATCCAAGTAAAGAGCTGGAGAGTGACGTTTCATTCTTGTAACCCCAGTATTGGAAGACAGAGACAGGTCTATCTTGGACTGTCACCGGACCAGTCAACCTGTCCAAATCAGCTAGTTTCCAGTTCAGTAAGAGACCTTGTCTAAAGGTAATATGACAATAAAGAAAGACAACCTGGGTTCACGAAGATAGCTTAGTTGACAAAGGAGTGTGTCACCAAGCTTGACAACATGAGTTCAATCTCTGGGCCCACATAGTAGAAGGGAAAGAAATGACTCTAGCAAGTTGTCCTCTTATCTCTACATGTACATTCTAAACATGTGTAATATGTGCATTTTCACACACACAATGCACAACACACACACACACACACACACACACACACACACCAAAACCAAACGAGAGGAGAAACAGAATCTAATTTTAAGAATATTTACAGAATGGCTTCAAACAGTAGATTTTGAAAACTTATATAAAATATTGGTTGTTTAGAAATGTTACCTGAGCTGGGCGGTGGTGGCGCACACCTTTAGTCCCAGCACTTGGGAGGCAGAAGCAGGCGGATTTCTGAGTTCGAGGCTAGCCTGGTCTACAGAGTGAGTTCCAGGATAGCCAGGGCTACACAGAGAAACCCTGTCTCGAAAAACCAAAAAAAAAAAAAAAAAAAAAAAAAGTTACCTGAGTTTTCACTGCAAAAGGCTTTGTCTCTTAAGTCTCTAATTTTCAATAATAAAACATGTTGAAAGCTAATATTTCTAAATGTCTTTAACACTTAACCTACTTCAGAAAAAATGTAAATAAATAAGTAAATAAATAAAATGTTCTAATAAAATAAAAAATGTTCTAATATTTGCTTTATGCTCTTGAGTTCTTGGCTTGTTTTCTCTATGTACATGTTTATTTATATTTTCCTGTTTGTTCTGAAGCCAGGCAGTAAGCTCACAACGTTGAATCACTCTGATCAACAACCATGCCAAACATGGCTGAAGTGGGCTGCTGGGGCCGAGCAGGGATTATCCTGCTCTGACAGGAACTGTGGGGCAGAGCTCTCTTTCCCTGTTGGTCCTAGGACAAGGACAGTTCATTTAACCTTATTTGGCACAAAACTAGTATACACTAGGTGTTCCTTGTTGAAACATGAATGTTTCATTCATAGGCCTGTAGTTTCCTAAGCTTCTGATCCATCATATTACTGGGATTTCTGCTGCTTTCC
Organism: Rhabdomys pumilio; assembly: GCA_030674055.1. NCBI lineage: Eukaryota > Metazoa > Chordata > Mammalia > Rodentia > Muridae > Rhabdomys > Rhabdomys pumilio. The sequence continues at coordinate 102,876,481 of JANHMN010000004.1, read as the reverse complement.
TGCTCTGCCTATGTACCTAGTTCTCCTGTCTATCCTTGGAGATAGTTCTGTACAAATGTGAAGATAGTTCTATACTCTGGTCCTTTGAACAGGTTTTGTGAGAGATATTGAATTAAGCAGTGCTTGCTATGTTGACCAGTTTACAAGTTACAAAGTTTCTCTTAGCCAGCCTCAGTATCTAACCACAGAGGAATGGATAAGGAAAATGTGTATGTATACACAATGGATTTTGTTGTTGTTGATTTCAGGGAAATTGATACAACTAGAGGTAATTATGACTTAACACAGTCTCAGAAAGGAATATCACGCTTCCTGTCATCTGTGGTTCCTAGATGTTATGTTGATACATAAAATCATGTATGTATATATGATATGAAAGTAAAAGAAAACTGTCCACAGAAACAAAGAAAACTATTGGGAAAGGCGAGAATGAGAAGAGAGGGTATGAAGATAACATTCTCAGCAGGATATATACTTATAGATACAATGTATCATGTGGATGTTGAAATGCCACTATGTAGCACATTGTGTGCACAATGAATACACATAACAGTGAAAATTAAAACACAAAACATAACAACTAAAAACCAGTTTCTGTTATCTCACGGCCACTTGTCCTACTGGAATACTTCAGACAGCTAAGATGTTCCTCTTTATGTAGGCAGGAAATCCATCAGGATGTATGCTTGCTCCTGATTGGACCTGGTGGTAAGTAAGTATCCTTGTGGGCTGCCTTTTGAAGCCTCTGCAAAAATGTGACTTTTCAACATTTCCTAAGAATCCAGGAATGGACTTGGCCAGAGTCCATCATCCTGGCCAGTATTTATTTAAAGCTTGTTTCAAATTTGGCTCAAAAACAAAAACAAAACAAAACAAAAAACAAAAACAAATGTTCCTCTTGGCAATGCAAAAAAAAAAAAAAAAATAACGAATTTAGAAAATATTATGGAACCAAAAGCCCAGAAGGAAGAGGACAGGTTGATCTATTGATTCAATGTTTTGAGTCCCTACCTTGTCAAGGAACAGTACTGGACAGGGCTAGCATAATGACAGGACAGACTGCCCCTGTCCTGTGAAGGAGACTGTGGTCATGTCAGTGAACCAGGCACTAAACAACCAATCATATACTCGGTTATTTAGTTCCAACGGTGTTGCGTGTTATGAACGTGCTATTACCGAGGTTATATTCGAGTTTCCCTCTCAACTTTTATGAAACACTCACCTGGACTTTACTAATGACTGCCCTGCCCATTCTTTCTGTGTCACCTAACAGACGCACTTTCTCTATACTAATGTAAATGCTTTTTTTAAAAGACAATGGCCAAGTCCTTATAGAGAGAACCTTTAAGTCTCTTTGATGTTGTTCTTCCAGAACCCGAATTTCAAATTTGTGTTTGGCATCTGCATCTTCAAGTGCTTGATCCACTGCTTGTTTTCGGAGCACTTCAGCCTTAGAAAGAAAAGGTTCATGTGTCTATTAATATTTCAGGGTAAGCATAGAGGAAGAAGCTGGTCACTACTGAAGGAGTTGGTAAGTTAGGTGTTCATGCTTAATGGAAGTTAGCACCCACCACAGAGTCCCTAATTGCCCTGTTTCTATCTCCACTTCCCACAGTAGCTGCCTTAGCCAGATGCACATAACACCCTGAGCCCTGGGCTACATTTGCTGCTTCAGGAATTATTAAAGGGAGGGAACTGTGATATATATGTACATGCATATACATGTACATATATATGCAGCTGAGTATATTAATCTAGAAAACATAGAGAAGGGAACAGACACATAAAGTTGAAAGGAGCTAAGCAGGGAGCATAAGTACTCCTGAGGTCCCCTTATCAGGCGTTCAGAAAAGAATTTACATTAAATTATTTAAAGAAAATACTCAGGCCCAGAGTCAGCTTATATTCAAACAGTATATGGTTAATAGAATATATTAGGATAGTTAAGTAATTGATGGCTCTTACTGTCAGATTTTTATTACTACTAGAGTCTAAGGAATCATGCCTTATCTCATCCAAGAGAGCTTTCATTCTCTTTGGACGGTCATGTATGTCAATCCATCTGTGTTTGGGAAAACTAAGGGCTATGGGTTCGAGGCTTCACTCAGCTGCTACTATGAGTAAAGCAGTAGTTACATCCTCCGGTCTTCACAGAGCCCCTGGCTCTCAGCAGCCATGTATCCAGGATTTGGGCTTTTGTTTTATTTGCTGGTTTCTTTCACATGGGTCCTTTCTTAGATTGCCTAGGTTAGTCTTGGTCTTGCTAGCTTTGTCCTGCTCCAGCCTCCCCCTGCCCCAGCCTCCTCTTCCCCAGCTTCCTCCTGCCCCAGCCTCTCCTCCTGCTCCAGCCTCTCCTCCTGCCCCAGCCTCCCCCTGCTCCAGCCTCTCCTCCTGCCTCAGCCTCCCCTCCTGTCCCAGCCTCCCCCTGCCCCAGCCTCATGTATAGTTGGGACTGTAGGAATGCACCATGATGACTAGAAGCCTCAAGGACTTTAAAGACAGTTAATAAGGAAAGTCAGTGAAGATAAGGCATTTGGGGAAATGGGCATTTAGTTCAGAATTTATTACGTAGTGCACATATTGATAGCCCCTAACGAATATAAAAGCCCATAATAAACAATTTACAACAAAGATCCCCCCTTTTAAGTTTCAATCAAATGAGAATAAAGTGACCAGAGTCACCCATGCAGAGAGAAACTCAGAAGGAAGAAGGTTCTTGACAGGACCTGCTTCTTACTAAGCCTCACCTCGTGTCAAGTGCATTCCTTGAACTGAACCTCTCAGCAATGCTTTGGGAAGGGAATTATTAACTTTCCCTTCTACAGATGAAGCCACGAACCCAGAGGGCGAAGAACATGCCCATGACTCCAGTTTGTCAGGATGCTGTGGTCTATCTCTTGCCTGCTATTCTGAATTTATAGGTTTAGATAAAGGCAGCATGAGGAAACATGGCTTGTGTTTGTCTCTGAGCCCCTTTACCTTTTCCCACACTTTAGCTTCTGCTTTTTTTATGTTTTCCTTGAGCACAGCCTCTTGAAACTGCTCTTCTTTGTTCAGAATACTTGCCCCAATATCTGCATATTTGGAGAGAAATGATTACAGGCCCCTGTAGATTGTTCTGTGGCTTGCCTTTCTACCACTAGCAAAATTATTTATGCAAGCTGTCTATGACACACATCTTTTTAGGTGGTGTCAATCATTTACATCATTTTTGGCATTAAGAATTGAACCCATCATGCTAAACATGCACCTCTCCTGTACCACCAGCACCACCCTGCCTGCAATCTCTTCTTTAAAGTACTCATCGGAAGAGGAAGCCCTCTACTAACTGATTAAGATGGAACTCACCACATAGGCCTGAATAGCAACCACTGGCTTTCTTTACACCCAGTCCAAACAGCAGGCGATGAAAGGCAAATGCCCTGCAAATTGTGGCACACTCAAAGCAGAACAGAGATGCACAAGGCTTTGGAGCCTTACTCACCTCCTCTCTCCCTGATCTCTCAGGGTGCTTTCTTTAATACATCATGTATATGCCTTTCACTAGTGTGCTGGTCTTTTTAACTCTGTCAGCTGTGGAGTGCACTAAGTTTCTAGTTTATTATTTCTCTGTCAGTGATCTAATTTGACTTCTATATTACAACATTCCAAATTACCATCTTCACTTAAAATGTGACTCTAGGGGAGGTAGAGAGACACCCAAAATCAGACAGGCGGGGACAATTCTGGACCTGGAGCTAAGAACTGAGCCCTTCGGTCTGGTCTCAGAGTTGGCACATGTTCTCACCTGAGATGGTCTTTAAATTGTTATAGGACCTAGTATGAAAATCCTTACAGTTAAGATGCTGTGGATATGTGTGTTTGCTCAACATGTGCTGCTGTGGTAACAGGCCTTACTTCTTCTCCTAACAACTGCCTCACTTGACTGTCATGGTAAGATTGCTAATAGCATCATCTTTCCTCCCTCCCTCCCTCCCTCCCTCCCTCCCTCCCTCCCTCCCTCCCTTCCTTCCTTCTCCTATAGTCTGGAATAGGGCACATATTCAAGCTACACTCTTCCTTAATTTTTTGCACCGAGGACATAAAGAAAAAATAGCTTCTTTCCCTCTGGGATTTCTAAACTGGGGTTAAGAGATGCTAGAACCATTTGTATTCATATCATGTTCTAAGTGCTGAAGTAGGCCTGACTGCAGTATCAGCCCAGACAATTGACTGAGTGTGTGCATGTTAGACTGAAATCTTGATGACACATTCCACCTTGAGTTCTTGGTTAAAAGGATCAAGAAATCACAAAATTCTATTCTATGTGTTTTGATCTAAGTTGCTTCCATCACCTACAGCTGAAAGATATATTCTGTGGAATCAAATGCTACCACTAGATCACTGAGTATTTTAAAAGTTATTATTTTTACAGGATTTAGTTTTATTATTTTAAATCGTGTGTAGGTGTGTCTGTATGTATGATCAAGCTCCCTCAGGGGCCATAGATTCCCTGGAGCTGTAGTTAACAAACAGTTGGTGTGGGCGCTGGAAACCAAAGGTGGGTCTTCTACAAGAGCAGCAAGTGCTCTTAACTGCTAACATCTTCCCACTGCCCCCTGCCACATGAGTGAGTCTTAAAACATAAAGCATTAAACGCTGTTGTAGAGATGGATACCGATTATATTGTAAAATCTCAACCCTGTGTATATCCATTACATTCCTAAAAATATAATGCAAATGTAGGATGCCGCTATCCTTTTTAATGTTTAACTATCAGCCTATCTGTTGTTCTCAGCCTTCACTGCAGAAGTTATCTATAGAACATTTTTTTAAAAAACATATAGCTGAAAAAGGAGACATTATTAATAAAACAGCTACAGTGAGTCTAAAAACCACTTTGCACTTTGCAGATGAAAAAAGCCAGTGTCAAAGGCCATGTATGTATGATATGCTTTTGTTCTATGGCATTCTCATGGCGATAACATTATGGAGACAGTGAAATCGGTGAATGGCTGCCAGAATTTTGAAAAGTATGACTGATTATTAATGGATAGCATGAAGAAGTTTCTTTGTGTTGTTATATAAATATACATGCAATACATTCCATTACATTAATAAAAAATGTAATACAAATGTAGGGTGCTGTTATCCTTTTTAATGCTTAAATATCATCATATTTGTTGTTCTCAGCCTTAACTGCAGAGAAGCCTTACTTTCACTTCTAAGGGGGAAAGAGATTTGTAAGTTATGTGCCAGACTTAAGAGCATCGCTCTTGTGCAAACTCCCCGCTTTTAACAATGTACCAAGATTCTAAGAAATTGGTTTGAAAAGTTGGGGTCCATGGGAACTCTGTGATTCTTTTTTTAAAACCTATGAATCAGACTATTCCAAAACAAAAAGTGTTTTAAAGGTGTAAGAAAAAAATGTACATGGTAGAGCCTGATCCTGGAGGTTGTAACAGTGGCTAGAGAATCATTGTCCTGTGAAATTCTCTTGTATAGATACTTCAATGTGCTTTTATTTATAAAGAAGGCAGACTTTTCACTTTTGACTTATAATTTAATGACAAATACAGGCAAACAAATAAAATACTGACTTCTACATATATTTATCTGTTCATATATCCTATAAAGTATAAGGAATCATTAAAGTATATCAAAGAATGTGGATAGCACTGTCTTGGGTCTAAAAATTATTTTAAAGATTACAGTTAATAATCCATACCAAAAATTTACTGAAAGTTTAAATCAGTTAGAACTGACGTCTTAGAGGATGATTATAATTCTATCACCCTTGTCATTTAGTTCAGATTTGTAACTTCTCTTTTAGTAAATTAGGCATGAAACCAAGTAACCATGAGTTTACCACATACATGGGAAAGAAAACAGGAAAAATATTTAAGGAGTCCTTTAAAAATATACCATAAAATCTAAGATTAGATTGAAATATTTTTGAGTGTAAATGAGAAATGGAAATATGAATTTTAACTCATTTGCTTATATACTATATATGTGTGTTGTAAATATTCCTATTTTATTTGTATGTATCTGCTTTTGTCACTAGCTACAAAGTAACAGCTAAGTTTCTTCCACTCATTAATTGGGGTATTTAGATATTTTCTGTCTTATATGTATGGAAAGTCCCCAAGTATAGTTGAAAACAAAACACACTTACTATGATGTTCCAGGAATTAAATAGGTACAATATTACATTAAAGCTTCAAAACTATTTAAAAGATTCATATTAATGTTCTTATTTACAAGAAACAATGAGAGGCTAAAAACTCTATCCCATTCACAAAACTGTTGAGTAAAGCATCTGAATTCCAACTTGTTATCATCTCATGATGGAATTTCTACAGAGACCAGCAACCTCAACAGGGAAAACCTAAGAATAATACCCAATGCTATTCTACATTAGAACAAAGAAAAAGAATAAAATTACTGCTGAGCATGGAGGCACACACACCTTTAACACCAGCACTCCAGAGACAGAGGCAGGAGGATCTCTGTGAGCTAGAGGCTGGCCTGGTGCACAGAGTGTGTTCCAGGAGAGCCAAACCTATGTAGAGAGACCCAGTCTTAAAGAATTCCACCACTACTACCACCACCCTGCCAAAGAGTAAATCACTTACCCAAGATATCTTTGTGAGTGTAGAATCGTGTCTTAAATGGCTTGTATTCATGAATTCGTTTGAAAGTTTCCCCGAAAGGGGCTGGTGGAATTATTTTATTGCAAACGGCACAGCAAACAAAATTAGTATAATCTGGATTTCTGATCATAGTTAAATTTCTGATAGCTTTTACTACTTACAGTTAAAATAATATCAGGATCAGAAAAAAATGGTGGTTTCAAGAGAAGCTAGAAGTCTTAAGATAGCTGAAGTGGGGGCAGGGTTTCAAGATTCCACTAGAGCCTGGCAAAGACTAAATAATTCATCGTGATTTGGCAGTGGCTGTATGTCTAAAGAATGGTGCTGCCAGCCTCTGCCTTTCAAGGTTGAACACTGGGTTGGGAAGATATAAGTAGTTTCTCTCTCCTAGTGTCTAGCATTAAGTTGTCAACTTACTTAATAACTGTTGCTAGGTAAGACAAGCTTTGCTCATAAAAGCAACCTGAAATAATGCCAAGTAAGCAGAAATAACTGTTATTCATTTCCCTGGGTCTCCTCTTGCTGCTGTTAGTGAACACAGTCTTCATCACTCATCTATAACCCAGTTTATCCTATTGAATTTTGGGAAGCCAGAATCCAAAATGATTTTAGGGCTAAAATCAAGACACCAGGAGGGCTGGTTTCTTGTAGACAAGTAGCAGTTCTCAACCCAGCAGTGGGTTGTATGTGACCCCTTTGGCAAATCTCTATCTTTAACTAATTATGTTACAATTCATAACAGGAACAAAATTACAGTTTTGAAGAAGCAATGAAAATAATTTTATGGTTGGGGGGGGGCGGGTCACCACAATGTGAGGATCGCACGCAGCATGAGGAAAGTGGAGAACCAGCATTGTAGAGACTTAGGGGGAGAATTTGTTTCTTGTCATTTTCAACTTCAAACAACAGCCATACGTCTTCCTAAGATTCATGTGTTCTGCTTCTGTGGAAGAATCTCTCCCTTCCTCCAATCCTAGGCCTTCCTCTGTGAACCCCTGTGTCCACACCAGGCACCTCTACATGAGCCAGACTGATCCTGTCATCTCAAATCTTACATGTAATCAGAGATGCAAGGTCCCTTTTACCACACATTTGCAGGGGCCAATTGTCAGGATCTGGCTGTCTATGGGAGGGAACATTCAGTTGGCCACACCTTAAGTGTGCTTCTGTTAATTAATTAATGGACAGAGGAGGCAGTCTCTGAATCATTTTCAGGTGATTTTGAATGTGCTTTGGTGGCATGGCAGTAAAACTGGAAAGTGTAGAAGCATTCTAATGGAAAAATTACTGTCATTAAGTTAGTATCACCAAGCCTGATTTTCAAATTGGGATAGGCAACTTGGTCATGTTTCTATTGCTGGAATAAAATGCCATGAAGAATGATAGGAAGCATTCAATTGGCTTGTGGTTTCAGAGGGTGAGAAGTCCGTGATGGTGGAGTAGAGGCATGGTGGTAGAACAGCTGGAGAACTCACATCTTAAGCTGCAAGCAGGGGCAGAGATGGGACACTTTTGAGAGTTTTGTTTACTTGTGACAGGGTTTCCCTACATTCCCATGGCTTGCCCAGAAACTGATTTGTAGGCCACACTGATCTTGAACTTGCAACAGTCCTCCTACCTTGTAGTTACAGGCACATGCTACCACGCCAGCTTATCATGGTATGATGGTTTGTATATCCTTGGCTAAGTATTTCCTAGCTAATTTCTTTTAATTTTTTTTTCAATTTCTTTTTTCCCCCATTTTTAACTGACATTTCAAATGTTACCCCCCTCCCAGTTTCCCCTCTACAAACCCCCTATCCCCTCCCCATCTCCTGTTGTTTCTGCTAGGTATGCCAGGCTAGGGGGTCTAGGGCTTTGGGGGATTCTGCTGCCTCCATCTCTCAGCTCACTATGGGAACACCGGAATTATAGACTGTGTCTAGCTTTAAAGGAATTCTGGGATTCAAACTCAGGTCCTCTTGTTTGGGTGACAAGTGCTTTACCGACTGAGTCATTTCCTCAGCACCATTATAACACTCTTGCTGACTGAAAATAGATTCTGTTCTCATACAATATATCCTGATTAGTTTCCCCTCCCTCTACTCCTTTCAGTTCCACCCCACCTTACTTCCCCTCTGGATCCACTCCCTTTCTGTGTCTGACTAGAAGACAACAGGGTTCTAAGAGATAACAATAAAACATGACAAAATAAAATGTAAGGGAAAACGAAGCCACCACACTGAAGTTGGACAAGGCCACCCAACAGAAGGAAAAGAGCCTCAAGAGCAGGCACAAAAATCAGAAATCCCCTAAAAACACTCAACTGAAAGCTATAGTGTCTCTGCAGAGGACCTGATGTAGCCCTCGTGCTGCTGCTTCACATAGAAACTGTGATTTCATGTGAGCTTTGCTCAGCTGATTTAGAGGGCTTGTTTTCCTGTGCCCTTCATCCCCTCTGCCTCTTTCTGACTCCTCTTTCTAGGGGTTCCCTGAGCTCTGAGGAGAGGGATTTCATGGAGACATTCTATATAGACTTGTGTGTTCCAAGGTCTCTGTCTGTCTGTCTGTCTGTCTGTCTCTCTGCCTAGTGTCTGGCAATGAATGGGTCACTATATTTGTTCCTATCTTCAGTAGGAGGAAGTTTCTTTGATGACAGCTGAGCAAGGCACTGATCTATCAATACAGCAGAATGTTATTAGGAGTCATTTTATTGTTACTTGACTTTACCCTAGGTTTCTGTAATTATCTAATCTCTGGTTCTTCATCACATAAGCAGTGTATGGGTTCCCTCCCCTGAAGTGGGCTTTAAGTCACATTAGACAGGTTGGTGTCTTAGTTAGGGTTTCATTGCTGTCAAGAGACACCATGACTGTGGCAATTCTTAAAAGGAAAACATTTCACTGGGGCTGGAGAGGTTTAGTCCATTATCATCATGGTGGGAAGCATGGTAGCATACAGGCAGGCATGATGCTAAAGAAAGAGCTAAGAATTCTACATCTTGATCTGCAGGCAGCAGGAGACTGTGTATCACACTATGCATAATTTGAGCACAGGATACCCCAAAGCCAGCCCCCCATAGTGACACACTTCCAACAAGGCCACGTCTATTCCAACAAAGCCACACTTCCTAATAATGTCACTCCCTACAGGCCAAGCATTCAAACACAGAAGCCTATGGGAGCCATTCCTATTTAAACCACAATTGGTTACTTTCACAAACTGAGCCACAATTGCCCTAACGTATCTTGCAGTCAGGACAGCATTGTAGAGCAAAGGGTTTGTGGCTGGGTTGTTGTTTACATTTTTTTTTTTTTTTTTTTGTGGCCTGCAGAATACCTTCCCATTTCAAAGACACTAGAACATAAGGTGAAGGTTCTCTGTAGGCACCAGCTCAACCTCTCCATGTTCACTGAGTTATGTGGATGTTGTCTTCAGTAATGGGGCCTTGCTGTCTGTTTGTGGACAGCAAGCTATAGTCTTGGCAACAGCCTGGGTTGTTTGGAGATTCCAACAACTCAATTGGATGTAACCCAGTCCCAGCACTGAAAGCTTCATTTGATGACAAGAGCTGGCCAGTTGGGACTTCTCCATCTTTCCCATTATCTCAAGACTTTATTAGGATCACCTTCATATATTTTAGTAAGTTTCCACTATGCCAGGTTTCCATACCACCTCTCAAATGCCTCCCTATTCTAGCTGTCTCTCCCCATATGCCCTCCCCTGCCCACCTGATCCTCCTATTTATATCCCGGTCACCCCTAGTCCACCCATAAAAATCTATTTTATCCTCCCCAACACCAACCCAGTCCCTTCCTCTATACATAACCTCTCTGGGTCTACAGATTATATCTTGGTTATCATTTGCTTAATGGAGACTATCCACATATAGGCCAATACATACCATGTTCATAATACACACCATGTTTGTCTCTCTGGGACTGGGTTACCTCACTCAAGATGATTTTTTTTTCTATAAATTTCATGATGTCATTCTTTTCTATGAATGTAAGCTTTATTATTAATGTACCATTGATAGACATAAAACCCAACAGCCCACCACCCCAACAAGGAAGTTGAAAAAACATTAACAAAAAGAGCCTATGCTAGGGAATCAGAAATCCTGTGACATGCCCTCTCTGCTTTGGTAACCAGAAGAGTGTGTGACTCTTCAAGGGTTCCAAAGCTTTGGGGAGTCTAGGGTCATTTTGAGAGGACTCCTCAGGGTACTGCCTGGTGGTCCCTCTTGGTGTTGAGTGGTGACTGTACATTTCCCAATTCTTGTACAAGAGGTTTGTTAACTAATTCTTTTGTAATAATTCGACACATGCTTCCACCCCAACCTTTGGTTCCTTGACCTGTACATAGACTTCAGCTCCTATCTGTGGGCCTTTGACAACTGCTTAAGCTTCATCTCATGCCTTTTCTCAAAGAACCAAATCCTAATGTCTCCTTTTGTCAGCTTGAGTGCTTCGACCCAGGCCTCCAGAGTCTCCTCTTTCGGGTGGGGGTCTGTCTAAAAGTGGTTTTTTAGCTTCTGGAACTGCTCATAGGTGAACCCAGAGTTTCCATCCCAGCAGGACAGACCCAGAGTTGTCTCCACAACAGTTACTTCTATCTTGGCTGCAGCTCACTTGACTTCCGTTCTTTAGTTTCATGATGTCATTGTTTAAGCTGAGAAATAAATACTCTATTGTGTAAATGTACCACATTTTCCTTATCCATTCTTCTGTTGAGGGACATACAGGTTGTTTCTACTTTCTGGCTATTATGAATAAAGCAGCAATGAACGTGGTTAAGCAGGTGTCTCTGTAGAATGATGTAGTTCTTTGGGTATACATCCAACAGTGTTATACCTGGATCTTGAGGTAGGTGGATTCCTATCTTTATGTCTATAGTGGCCAAACAAGTTTGCATTTCCCCCAGCAATGGATGAATTTTCTCCTTATTCCATATCCTTAGCAGCATGAGCTATCAGCTTATGCTACTGATCTTAGCCATTTGAGAGGTGAAAGATGGAATCTCAAAGTAGTTTTGATTTGCATTTCCCTGGTGACTAAGGAGTTGAACATTTCTTTAAATGTTACTCAGCCTCCATTGAGAATTCTGTTTAGATTTGTACCACTTTTAATTGGATATCTGGGTTCTGATATTTAGTTTCTTGGATTCTTTCTTTTTATATTTTGGATATTCGTCGTCTACTGAACGTAGAGTTGGTTAGAAATCTTTCCCCACTCTGTAGGCTACTGCTTGGTCCAAAGGACAGAGCCCTTTACCTTCTGGAAGTTTTTGAGTTTCATGAGATCCCATTTATTAATTGTTGATCTTAGTGCTTGTACTAATGCTGTTGTGTTCAGAAAGTCTTCTTCTCTGCCAACGCATTCAAGGATATTCTCCACTTGCTCTTCTACTGGGTTCAGAATAACATTGTTTTAAAAGAAAAACTCCAACTACTTTGTTTTATTCTTTCATTTAATCATGATTTTAGTAGCTGAAGGGGCTCTCTTCTCTACTCAACAGTAATGCATTGCTGCAAAGGCACAATTCCCTTTAAAACATTAGAAACTCCATGCAAATTTAACAGTACTGGGTACTTTTATTATACAGGATTTAATACCCCCAGCTGTAACAAGACTAAACTTACCACAGTGGATTGCTTTCAATTGTATATTCTCCCTTGTTGACATATTATGGAACAAGAAACATAATTCTGTGCACTAACAGTCTTTCATTTAATGGTGTCAGAGTCTGTAATAACAGTCTACCTGAAGGAAGCAGCATTTAGTCCCACTTGGATGTCTTTCTCTTCATGTACCGATGCCCTTCACTATCAATGGCTTCATAGAGGTCCTTTTTGTTCTCTTGTGTTGCATGCAGATAACCAATGTAAGCCACACAGAGTGAAAGGGTTACCAATCCAAAAGCCATCACAGGTTTGTTCTGCCAAACAAAGAAACGTGTAGTGTCAGTAAGACCAATGATCTAAGGAAAGCATTTCCTTCTTGACATGACAAGTCATGATTACCACCCTAGCATTCTAAGAATAGCATTTTCAGTCATTTGATTAGTTACAATCATTTATCCAATCAGCTTAACTTCTGAGTATTTACAGGTGATATAAGACTCTTGCTTCTCATCTCCAGCCTTCTCTCTGTGGCCTGGACAGCTTGGGCTTCCAGTCTAGGAAAGCGAGAGCCCACTGAGGAAGGAGGCATGGAGCTCTTCTGGAGCTGTCACCTCTCTGAGCTGCAACTGCAACTTACTTTATTAGAACTTGAGGAATGTAGTACACAAGCTATTTCTCTTGCCCAGCACAAGAGAGCTGTCATAGAAACCTTTCATAACATACAAAATGTACAGCAATGAAAACATATACCCGCTGCTTTGAGAACCTACACTATTCAAGAAATTTAGCCATTGAAACAGATACTATGCTGTTTTAATTACCTTCAAGTATTGCTGGAAGACCCAAGACTCTTACAATGAAAGTGATAAAGTGTGGAGAGCTCTCAGTGCTGCTTCAAAGATCCTGGCAAGAATATTTACACTGGGCTAGGACAAGGAAGTAGGTTCAAGCAAGAGTTTGACAATGGTCCTCAACACCGGCTAGAGTCATGTTATAGTGTTGTCTAATTGTCTTTTTTTTTCCCTTAATCCTCACTCCTTCTCTCAAGACCCTGTTGACTGACAGAGCTGGCTTAGTCCATGTAGCTTTGAATTAAAGGGATGGAAAGCTTAAAGAGAAGTACTTGTCTATCTTTGCAATCCCTGTAAATATATAAACCAGACATGCCTACCTTTGTACATGTTTATACTCACTACATTGGCTTTTCCTTGGATGGCACACATGCATGGTAGCAATCCAAATAGTAGTTTCTGCTTCTGCCTCCATGCCTCCTATATCAATCCCCCTTGCCCATGGACATTCCAAGAACCTCAGTAAATATCTAAAGCCATAGATGGAACCAGACCCTTATACAGTATGTACTGTGGTTTTCTTGTAACACCTGTTTATGATGAAGTTTGATTTAGAAACTAAACACAATGCACAACTGACAACAATAATAAAATAGAACAATTATAACAACATAAGTAATTATATGTTCTTTTCCCCTTTGGTCAAAACAAATATTATTATTTGGGTATCATGGTTGATAGAGAGCCTGAAAAGAAAAAGACACAGGGAAACTACTGTATGGTTATTGTTTTCAAAGCTCAGATCAAAATAAGTGTCAATTTTTTTTCATCTGGATAAATATCTAAGAAAGGCTACAAGCTCAGAGCAGTTTAAATTTGCCATTATGAAATGTCTTCAACAACTGAAATTACATGATAGTCAAGGATTTTTAAATACTTTAATGACTTATTAAGTTGTTTAGCCTTAAAACAATTTATAGTCACAACTATTACTAAAATTCATATCAAGCATGAAATAATTCAATATTTGTCATATTTTTTATTTTATTTATAAGTAGAATTTATATTTAAAAATAAAATTCATGCCAGGCAGTGGTGGCGCACGCCTTTAATCTCAGCACTTGGGAGGCAGAGGTAGGTGGATTTCTGAGTTCGAGGCCAGCCTGGTCTATAGAGTGAGTTCTAGGACAGCCAGGGCTATACAGAGAAACCCTGTCTCAAAAGAAAACAAAACAATAAAATAAAATTCATTAAATGAAATATATTCACTAGTTTGCAACACCAATAGAAATAATTTACCTACTACATAACAGTATATAAATACATGTTTTGGAGTTTTCTATGTAAAAGAGCATTTAAATTTTCCTTTTACCTTCTAAGACAGGGTCTCAGGTTGTAGCCCAGGCTGGCCTCAAACCCTGTTTATGCTCCTGCCTTTTCTCCCAAGGGCTGGGATTACAGGTATGAGCCACCATGACCAGTTTAGGGGGTCTTCTAAGTCAGCATAAAACTTCCTCCCTATAAACAAATGCTACGAAAGTGAACACATCTCCTGGTTGTATTTCTTACAGGTTTAATGAAGAGCTCAGGATTCACAGCTCGAAATAAGGTTGTTGTGTGTGTCCCTCGAAGGCCTGGGTTTTCAAAGTTTCTCTCTTTTGATGGTTCTTTTTTAACTGTTGGAGGATCAGGTGCTGAAGACATCTTGACTACTTATTACCTAAACAAACAAACAAAAGTATGCTTTTTCTTTGTACTTATTTTTAAATAAACTTCTCTTTTGTTTATTTGAGACACAGTCTTGCTATTCAGCCTTGGCTGGCCTGAAACTCCATACTAGACCATATCAGCCTTGAATTCACAGAGACCTGTGGGGGGCCAGCCCCAGCTGTTGTTCTTGGTTCTTCTTGAGGCATCAGAGATGAAAGAGCATCAGTGGGGATTATGAGATTTTTAGGGTTGCTGCATAATAAAACATTTACCTGCCTTAAGCCTAAGTCACTTTGCTGAAGTAGCTGACCTGCCTGTCTGAGTTCCTCTGAGGCCAGAAACTATTTAGCACCTCATCATAAAACAGCAGGGGATTAAGTGAAAAGATTTATTGCTGGTGCTCTTTTCTCTGGTAAATCAGCCAGAAGCCAGAGGAAGGAAAGAAAAACAATTAAGATGTTGTGTACAGGCAAATATGCACAACACATACACATTCAAACAATCATACTTCCACACTCCGGCCAGACCCGACCATCTGTCACAATCAACTCCATGGTATTCATGCATGCTTACACATATAAACATATACCCTACATACAAACATGTACGTTTGGATGGATGTTTGTATGGATGGATGGATAAGGCAAAGCTCCCCAAGTCAAAACATTCAACCTACCACCAACTTTATTTCTTTTCTCTGGGTTTTTGTATACCTTCTTAGACAAAAAGTTCTTTAGAAAATAAATAACCTCGGAAGTAAAATGTTACATAAAATGGGAGTTACAGAAGGATGCTGATATTAAGTTCAAAGTGGTGTTTCATCATAATATACTCACTAAAAGTTTAAAGCACCAGTTTTACCTGTGCCTTTATCCTTGGACCTAAATGTTTTTCCTTGAACACAAAACTGTCCCAAACTCTATTTCTCTTATTAGTGATTATGAAAGCTCACTGTATTTCTTATTATGTAGCCTTTACTTACTATTTTGAGGAGTGGGCACATTCTATTCTTGATTCTAACTTTATTACATCTTTCTAGCAACTAAGACCATCTCTAAAAACTTTCTTCCTAAAATTACTTGAATCAAATCATGAATTCTATAGTATTATTATCTATTTGTCACTACAAGATAGTACATCTTCATTGTCCTGCAGAGATCTGCTCCAGTGTGGGCTAATACTTAGTGATAGTTATATATTTTATAATAACAGGCAAAGCATATTAATAGCAAGAATCTTTCCTAAAATGAATTTCTTGGGAGCCTTGCCTATAGGAGAAAATCCATCACGGATTTTAATCCAAGGCAGATTCCTCTCAGGAAGATCGACTGCTTGTTATTGGTTTCTCCTATGATGGCTCCTGACAGTAGTGGGATTAAACGTGTATTCCATCATGCTGGACCCAAGCTCTTCAAACAAACAACAAGCAAACAAAGAAACAAACACTCTTTTGAACCCTAGATGTGCTCCAAGAATGATGGCCGCTTGCTTCCTTGTAAATGGTGCTTTAGGTCTTGCTGGGTAAAATGCCTCTTCCCATCTTTGTTTCCATTCCTTTTCTCCCTCCTTCCCCCTCTCCTGTCCTCTCCTTCCTTTCTCGGGTATGCCAATGCAGGTACAGGTTGGAAGTTGCTTGTTGGTCCTGGTTACACTGTATGCAGCCAGGGCTAAGGCAGAGATCAGAGTATAACCAACCATTCCTTCCTCATTTCTGTCATTTTTACTTCCCCTCACCACCACCCTTCTATAGCAGCCTGAGGAAGACTACCATTCCTTCCTTAGTATGTCCTCCAACCACTTCAGTCCCCCCCCCCCCCCCCCCCGCCCACATACTCCTTTCAGCTTCTCTGTCGTCCTTCATGACCCCAGAGCCCTCCCCTGTCCAAACAGTAAGACAAAGCAGCCATTTCTACCTGCTCTCAACCCAGCCAACACCCAATGAGGACAGGACCTGCTACCTCCTTAACCTAAACACCTCTTCTCTATCTAGTTAAACCCAAATGTGCCTTTTGTCTTCTGGCTCTTCTTTTTTCTTCCATGTATCATTCCTGCGACATATTGCAGGGAAGTAGAGAAAGTAATGTCCTACGGACTCAAGTTAACGACCACACAGGGGAAAGGCTGCAGCTTCATGTGCAGTAAATGTTATGAAGATTTAAACGCTTGTACTCGGGTACTAGTGCTTAGTACGAGCATTCTTGATCATTAACTCTTCTGTTTCACAGAAGTGAAAAGCAATACTTTTACAACTTTGCAGTTATGGAAAAAACTAGGTGTTCAGTTTTTTTAAAATACTTTAGCTGCAGCAATCACTAAATATTCCCCATCAGCACTTAACTGGGTTAATAACGTGCCAGGGCATCAGCTTACAAGGAAAAACTTTCCCATTTTCTACATCTGTCAAGTTAAAGGTGTTCCCTCATTGGTTTTCCACATGTGCTACAGTTATTACCTTTTCACCCATAATTCCAGACTTTCTGATTCCACCTCAGAACAGAACAGGATTCACTAACTATTTAAGAGTTAAACTGTTCCCTGTAGCCAGTCTTTAAACCAGTCGGTCTCAACCTGTGTGAGTCATAATCCCTTGGGGTTAAATAACCCATTCACAGAGGTTGCTGAGACCACTGGAAAGCACAGATATTTACATTATGATCCACAACAGTAGCAAAGTTACAGTTATGAAGTAGCAACAAAAATCATTTTATGGCTGAGAGTCATCATAACATGACTTGTACTAAAGGGTCAAAACATCAGGAAGGGTGAGAACCACCGCTTTAGACTGCTAACTTGGGACACCAGTGATGGTAAGCAACTGAGGGCAAAACCTATTCAAATACCTCACTGACTGTAGTCTTCCCATAGGTGCAGCTTGAGATTCTCACAGGAACTATCCCTGCTTTCTGCCATTTCCTATATAGACAACTTTATAGACCACTGGATCTCAGCAACCATGGGAATGGTTGTGTGAGGGCTCATTTTTTTCCTCCTCTAAAATTTGAGTTTTCCCATACCTAGTTTGAAAAGTGAATTTTCATTGTGTGAATCAAACTTTGATTTGAAGCCTACTATTTTAAAGGGGGTGGGGAGCTGGAGAGATGGTTCAGTGGTTAAGAGCACTGACTACTCTTCCAGAGGTCCTGAGTTCAATTCCCAGCAACCACATGGTGGCATACAATCATCTGTAATGGGACTTGATGCCCTCTTCTGGTGTGTCTGAAGACAACTACAGTATATAAAATAGTACATAAAATAAACACACACATATATAAAATAAATATACAATACATAATAAATTATATATATACAAAATAAATCTTAAAAAGAAAGAATGAACGAACAAACAAAAGTTTTCCATATAAGAGAAAGTCCTTGTCTATTTCTTTGCTCCACAGAACTTTGTATGTGTAGCTGGGATGGAGATTTAAGATGTACTAGTTTAAAATGTAGGAAGAATGTAAAGTCTTGGTTGTTCCTTCACATCTAAATTACCAGTACCATGTGGGAAAACAGACGTCAACTTCAACAAGTGAACTTGTAATCTAGAAGGAGAAACTCACTGGCTATTTTGAACCTAAGTTCCATTCTAAAAGAGCTGCAGTTCAGGGCACAGCAATAACTCACCCCAACACTACCTCTTGAATGAAATGTTACCTCAGGTAAGCCTCCATCTGAACATCCTAAATCTTCCTATCACTCCCTTCAGCTTCTGCCCTGTTGTTGTTGCTATTTGTCGCTGAAGTAACTAGCTCTTATTTATTTGCATATATTGTTAACCAACCTCAAGTTATACCTTTCTTATGTTAAAAAATAGACACAAACAGCGGAGATGATGGGGAAGTTGTCTTTGCACTACTCTTAAATAATGTGGTGATTGACCCATGTGTGCACCTGTTTGCAAAATATTAAATTGGGCCCTGTTAGCTGTACAATCTGTCCAGGTGCCTGTATTTTTGTCTTCCTTTCCCATCACCCACTTCTTTCTCATCTACTAATGATGAAGAACATGGGTGTGCATGCCGTGAACAGAACTTCTCATGCTTGTTTATAATGATTTATACTAAGGCACACTTATTTCATATGCTGCTCTCTAATAGAATGTGTTTTATTTTCTTCTACCTTTCTTCCATGTGAAGGAAAAGGATATACCTCAAGACCAAAGAATGTGCCTGTGAAATTATGACAGTATAGAAGTCCAAACAAAGTCAGGACTAGTCATCTTTTAGTGTGTGTGTGTGTGTGTGTGTGTGTGTGTGTGTGTGTGTGTGTTCTCCTCTACTGTACCAAAATAATCGTTCAGGGGGATGATCCACAATATATTTGGCAACTAACATTTAAAAATTCGTTAGTTAGGCTGGAGAGACAGCCCAGCAGTTAAGAGTACTTGTTTCCCTTGTAGAAGACTAGGCCCAGAGCCCACATGGTGCTTACAACTGCCTGTAACTCTAGTTTCAGTGGTCCAATGGCCTCCATGTGTACCAGACATGTACAGTGTACATATACACACACAGAGACAAACACTTATTAACATAAAATAAGCACCAAGCCCCACTCTCCCCTGAGGGACTATTAGCAGGTAACTATGAGGAAGAGTGTCATTTTGCTCAGTGATATACACATTGAGAAGTTGATCTTGCTCTGATAAATAATTTTATACACACAAACACATATACACAGAGAGAGAGAGAGAGAGAGAGAGAGAGAGAGAGAGAGAGAGAGAGAGGAGAGAGAGAGAGAGAGAGAAAGGGTTAAGAGGGGGCCTGTCAAGAAGGAGGGGTTCTATGGGTAGATGCATAGTGAGGGAAAAAACAGTAAAACTCATTATATAAATAATTGATAACTGTCAAATGATATATTTTTAATCATTAGAGGTGCTGAGGACCTC
Source organism: Rhabdomys pumilio (assembly GCA_030674055.1). Classification (NCBI taxonomy): domain Eukaryota; kingdom Metazoa; phylum Chordata; class Mammalia; order Rodentia; family Muridae; genus Rhabdomys; species Rhabdomys pumilio. The sequence goes on along the minus strand of JANHMN010000004.1, from coordinate 102,856,855 downwards.
CATCAATCTCCAGCACGCACATAAAACCCAGGCTGTGGGGTGTGCTTGTACTCTGAGTACTGAAAACAGGGAGGCAGGCTCATCTCTGGAGCTCACTGACCAGCCAGCCTCTTGGGGACACAAGTCCCAGGTCCCAGTGAGAAAGTGTCTCAGAAAACAAGGTAGTTGGCCCTTGAGGAACAACATCAGGTTGACCTCTGGCTTCTACACACACATTGCATATGTGTGCGTGTGAATGGACTACCTGTGTCTGTGTACACAAAATTCACTAGAACAAGATTGGCATGGCTACCTATATTACATTGTATAGGAAAGTATGAAGATATAAACAATATGAGAACTGCTTTAGGAAAAATACTCAATTTTCAAATACACAGGGAATTGCCTCAAATGGACAAAACATTTTAACAATAATACAAATAACTCTTGTTATTACGTTTCACATACTACACTCTTTTAGTGCTTAAGAAAGTAACTTCAAGTCTGGAGTAGGATACCTTCAGTAGTTTAAATTAATATGAGCAACTTTGAGAAGAATCAGTGGACTTTATGGCTTGAGGAAACAACGTAGGCTTAATCTCAACTCTAGTACTTCTAAAGTGCATGTTTTTTTTTTAGTAAGTGACAACTCTGATTCACCTTAATAAAAGAAGTGATATTATAGACTGCAATGTTATAGATGTATATTTAACATTCTTAACATTCTTAAAAGGAAAGACGTTAATGAAATAGTGGTCACCCTACAGATAGTTCAACCTTCCTGCCCTCGATGTCTTTTCACTACATGGGTAGAATAATCCAGTTCTTCCGATTGTAGTGGGCTCCTATTCCATCTCCTCAGCATCTTTTTCGAAAACTGATTTTTGAGGAAAGTATTTTACATTAATAAAGTATTACAAGACGCGGCTCTAGTAAGTTAAGCCCGGCACTAGAGAGGCAGAAGCAGACGGATCTCTGTGAGTTCCAGGACTGTCAGCTGTATGTACACAGAGAAACCCTTTCTCGCAGGGGGAAAACGAGATCGCTTAGATTTAAAATGAATTCTATCCGTTTTAGAAAAACACCATCACAACAACAACAACAACAAAAACCCTTTCCATCTCGTAATTTACCCTACTCGTGGATTGGGGAAAGCCTGGCATTGTGGCAGGGACCTGAAGGCTGTAAAGCTTTGTAGACCGTGGTCAGATACCACGGCCCCTACGGAGTTCTGTATAAATCTTTATGAACAAGTATGAAAACTTTTGTGGCCAGCGGGCAGGCTTCCCTGCAAGGCAGTGGTCCAGTGCACAGCGGAAGGCTCACTAAAACCCAAGTGCTTTCGAAACTTCCGTAAGTAACTAAGGTCAATTAAGTCTGAATATTCGAGTGTCAACAACCTACCTGAGCATCTTCTGCAAACCACAACCCACCCCTGGCAAGGGCCGGCGGAGCCTGACCTTGAGCAATTGGGAAGCCAGGGAACGGACGCCGCCAAGATCAGAGACTTCCGGCGTCCCCCGCGAACGGCCGCTGCGGCGCTGTCCTTCCGGGCCGCGCGGTGCGCGCTCCCGCCCATGCACTGCCTCCAGTGCGCGTTCCCGCCAGTGCGCTCCCAGCAGTGCGCGTTCCCGCCGGTGCGCTCCCGCCTTTTGCGCTCTTTCTCACAGGCTTCGGGAAAGGCCGCACCACAGCGCCACCTATGCTAAGGAGGCCGCAGAGCAGGGGTCCGGGCCGACCCAGGCCTCTGCAGAAGCCCTGACTTTGGCACCCAGATGAGCAGTCTGTTTTGCTATCTTAGGGCCTTTGACTTTCATCTTCTCACATTCAAATAAGCTTTTGTTTCATGAGTTTCATGTATATTTATATAAAGAGATGTCTAGAAATGGAAATGGGAAGATTCTGGCTAGAATCGCCAGGTGTTTCCAAGAGAAGAAAATGCAGCACCACCAAAAATAGTCTGGGGCTGTAAGGTGCTTTTAGTTGAGCGGGCATGTGGCAGGAGAGCTATAAGAGAAAGGGGACTGGAATTAGCAGTTTTACGGGTGGCGGTGAAGGGTTCTAGTCCTTAGAACCAGGGCTGTGGTCAACTACCTTCACCTGTGTAAAAAACACATTCAGATTGATCAGAGATAACTAATCAGAGGTTCCCACATTAGATCTCCAGGGGTCAAAGAGAGACTTTTTTTTCACTTTATTTATCAATATTTGTATAAACATATATACCCATACATTTATACATATATACATACATATACGAACGATAACCAAACAACAAAATGTATCCAAAAAGTATGGGGGGGGGGGGTTGGGAAGAGTGGGAGAAAGGAGAGAAAGGGGAAAGCTAGGCAAATACAGTGTTCATATATGAAACTCTCAAAAAGGAATCCAGTTCTTTAAAATGTTCAACAGATTAACCAGCATTCCACAATATGAAAGTAAATATGACCTATAATTATGTTGAAGGACATTTCAACTCACCACAAACCTAGAAGTTCAAAATAAGATCAACAAAAAATTATTTTACCCAGCATACTAACACAAACCACAATAACGGTTTATAATTCAAAGTATTTCTGAGAACAAGAAAACAGATTGTCAGGAACTAAGTCAGCAGAACCAGGGGTACACTGTGTGTTAATTTTTGTTTGTTTGTTTGTTTGTTTTATCAAATCATAATTTTTACTTTTTAACACAGGGGTTATAAACACAAAAATGCAGAATGTGGGGAAGGGGATGACACAGGAACATAGATGTTCAGGGGGGAGTACAGATATCTTTCAGAACAGGGTATCATCTGGGTGAAGGTTCAGGGGTCAGGTCACTATGACTTTTCCTATGATTCCCTTGTCATAATCTAATTTAGTACTATCTGCCAAAGGCTGCCTATTTACAAGGTTTATGACTACTCAGGCTGGTAGATTTCAACAAAAGCTGCTTGTTTAACAATAGTTTATAGCCCTCTGTTTCAGTGTTTTTCCATAGAGACCCAAGTCTTTGTGTTAGCAGGCATATATGTCAGGCCTATTGCTGATTTTAGGCTTATGGCTGATTTTAGGTCTTCAGTGTATAAGCAGGGCTGCCCCTGACATCTCCTCCCTTCTCCAAGTATAGAAGGGCTGTGGCGATTCTAATCTTGCCAAGGCGGGGATAGAGGCCTGACCTCCAGTAATTAAAGGGGGCATTGTAATGGCTCCAGTCCTCTTGTCGTTGTCCAGTGAGGCATGAGGACCATACCCGTCCCGATGTCTTTTTCCTGGAGAGGGGATACTTTTGACATCTACCCCTATGCAGTCAGGCTTGTCCCTTAGGGAACCCAAAAACATATTTTTAACTTTTATTTATATTCCCTTGTAGTGCTTAGCCTCACAGCCTCAGCAAGAATTCAGATCGCCAGACAGAGGGGGTTCTGGGTGGCCCCTCTCTGCTTGGTCTAGGGGTGGAAGCCCCCTCTTTTAGGATAGGTGGAGATGGGACTTAGGAACATGCTGGATAGAGAAACAACCTCATCTAGAGTCTCGTGGTCCTCCAAAGCTAACATATGATAATGTATCTGAATAGATTTTGCTATCAGATTATCTGTCTGTTGTTTCACAAAGTTAGTCAGCCTATTTAAGGCTCAGGGACCAAAGGAAATAAGCAAAAATAACCCAATTAATAATCCCAAGATGGAAGGAAGTAGGGTTAACAATCATGGAGAGGCTGAAGACCAATTCTTGTACAAGCTCTCCTTTTTCTCTTTCTCTCTCTGTCTTTTCTCAAGACCATCTCTGGCCTTTTTCATGCTCTCTTTAATCATCCCTGTTTTGTCTATGTAAAAGCAGCATTCTTCTTTAAGGGCTGTACACAGTCTAGAGCTGTTTACAGTCTTTTCTATTATAAAAGAGAAAATCAGGTCCAATAAAGTCCTTTGGAATTTTTGGGGATTACATCAAACAGCAAAATGAGGGATTTCTTCAGATTAGTGATGTCAATCTACAGCTGTTTGATGTCCTTGTCAAAGGCCCATTGGAGGTCTGAGTAGTATAAGTCCAGAGGCCAGCATCAGGATTAGAACTCCTAATGGCAGACATCACAGGTGATTAATTTTTACCTGGAAGAGAAAAAAAGAAAGGAATTCTCAGGGAAATTTCTCTTCCCTGGATGACAATTGTTATTCATCTTACTTATAATTGGGCCTGGTTTGGGGGAGGTATCTATTTAATTCATTAATCTTTTTGGTGGCCATTTAGTTGTGCCTTCTGTGGTATTAAACAGTCATATCAATCCTCGGCCCCATATAGGAACTGGGTCCTGGCCATTCCATTTAAGGGTAAAAAGGTCCTTCCACATAGTTGTGGCATAGTTTTTATTGGTCTCAGCAATGCCAGAGGCAATCAGCGGCAGATTTGCTGTGAGCTTTCAGTTTTAGAAAGTTAAGAGTAAATAAGGCATGCTCCTTCCACCCTCAAAGAGTCATAAAGACACTATTTAAAGAAATATAATTCATTATTAATAATCTCTTTTATCAAAGGACTATTATAAAACAGCCAACAATTAATCAATCTATATAATATATCAATTAGTGAGAACTTCTTCTACTTTTTGTAAAATTACTCCTCTTTTGTCAATTAATTGTTGAAGGAAATTAAGATTTACATCTCTCAAGATTATTAAACAGAGACATAAATTCTTTTGTGAAGAGCTTAAAATGAGATCTTAACCAATAAGCATCTCCTGGAAACTTTTGAAAATCGTTTGAAATAAGTAAACTATCTTTTTTTTTTTTTTTGCCAGACCAATTATCTGTTATTTCTTTTTTATTGGATATTTTAAGTATTTACTTTTCACTATTATTTCCTCTTATTTTCTCCCCCAAAACCCTTTCTCATACCCTCCTTCCAATTTTTATGAGGATGTGCTCCCATCATTCTCCCAATCTGACCTCCCTGCTCTCACATTCCCCAACACTAGGGATTCAAACTTTCAGGGACCATGGCCCTCCACTTCTACTGTTGCCTAACGAGGCTACCCTCAGTTACCTATACAAGTGGAGCCATGAGTTCCTCCCTTTATGTTCTTAGGCTGGAGTTTTAGCCCCTGGGAGCTCTGGTTGAGTATTTTGTTACTCCTAAAATAAAACCAAAGCACCCACATGTGTCTACGCATTATGTCTTAGGTATTGTGAGCTTTTGGGCTAATATCCACTTATCAGTGAGTGCATGCCATGTACGTTCTTTTGTGATTGGGTTACCTCACTCAGGATGATATTCTCAAGCTCCATCCATTTGCCTAAGAATTTCATGAACTCATTGTTTTTAATAGCTGAGTAGTACTTCATTGTGTAAATATACCACATTTTCTGTATCCATTCCTCTGTTGAAGGACATCTGGGTTCTTTCCAACTTCTGGCTATAATAAATAAGGCTACTATGAACATAGTGGAGCATGTGTCCCTGTTGTATGTTGAGACATCTTTTGGGTATATACCAGGAGTGGTATAGCTGGATCTTCAGGTAATACTATGTTCAATTTTCTGAGGTACCGCGAGACTGATTTCCATAGTGGTTGTACCAGCTTACAATCCCACCAACAATGGAGGAGTGTTCCTCTTTCTCCACATCCTCACCAGCATCTGCTGTCACCTGTGTTTTCAATCTTAGCCATTCTGACTGGTGTGAGGTGAAATCTCAGTGTTGTTTTCATTTGCATTTCCCTGATGGCTAGGGATGTTGAACACTTCTTTAGGTGCTTCTCAACCATTTGAAATTCTTCTGTTGAGAATTCTTTGTTCAGCTCTGTACCCCATTTTTTAATAGGGTTATTTGATAGTCTAGAGTCTAATTTCTTCAGTTCTTTGTATACCTTTGATATTAGCCCTCTATCAGTTGTAGGATTGGTAAAGATCTTTTCCCAATCCGTTGGTTGCCGCTTTGTCTATTGACGGTGTCCTTTGCTTTACAGAAGCTTTGCAGTTTTATGAGGTCCCATTTGTCAATTCTTGATCTAAGAGTGCAAGCCATTGGTGTTCTGTTTAGGAACTTGTCCCCTATGCCCATGTGTTCAAGGCTTTTCCCTATTTTCTCTTCTATTAGTTTCAATGTAGCTGGTTTTATGTGGAGATCCTTGATCCACTTGGAGTTGAGCTTTGTACAAGGAGATAAGTATGGATCAATTTGCATTCTTCTACATGCTGACCTCCAGTTGGACCAGCACCATTTGTTGAAA
>JANHMN010000004.1:102839473-102850269 GCA_030674055.1 Rhabdomys pumilio | reverse complement strand
TGATCTTTCCAAAACTTTTATCATGAAGAGGTGTTGAATTTTGTCAAATGCTTTCTCAGCATCTAGTGAGATGATTATGTGGTTTTTTTCTTTGAGTTTATTAATATAGTGGATTATATTGATGGACTTTTGTATATTGAACCAACCCTGCATTCCTGGAATAAAGCCTACTTGATCATGATGGATAACTGTTTTGATGTGTTCTTGGATTCTGTTTGTGAGAATTTTATTGAGTATTTTTGCGTCAATATTCATTAGGGAGATTGGTCTGAAGTTCTCCTTCTTTGTTGGGTCTTTGTGTGGTTTAGGTATGAGCGTGATTGTGGCTTCATAGAATGAATTGGGTATTGTTCCTTCTGTTTCTACTTTGTGAAATAGTTTGAAAAGAATTGGTATTAGGTCTTCCTTGAAGGTCTGATAGAATTCTGCACTGAAGCCATCTGGTCCCAGACTTTTTTTGGTGGGGAGACTTTTAATGACTGCTTCTATTTCTTTCAAGGTTATGAGACTATTTAGATGGTTTATCTGCTCCTGATTTAACATTGGTAACTGGTACTTGTCTAGAAAGTTGTCCATTTCATCCAGATTATCCAATTTTGTTGAGTATAGGCCTTTGTAGTAGGATCTGATGATTTTTTGGATTTTCTCGGGTTCTGTTGTTATGTCCCCCTTTTCAGTCCTGATTTTATTAATTTGAATACTGTCTCTCTGCCCTCTGATTAGTCTAGCTAAGGGTTTATCTATCTTGTTGATTTTCTCAAAGAACCAGCTCCTGGTTTTATTGATTCTTTTGTATAGTTCTTTTTGTTTCTATTTGGTTGATTTCAGCCCTGAGTTTAATTATTTCTTCCTGTCTACTCCTCTTGGGTGCATTTGCTTCTTTTTGTTCTAGAGCTTTCAGGTGTGTTGTCAAACTACTAGTGTATGCCCTCTCCAGTTTCTTTTTGTAAGCACTTAGAGCTATAAGTTTTCCTCTTAGCACTGCTTTCATTGCGTCCCATAGGTTTTGATATGATGTGTCTTCATTTTCATTAAATTCTAAAAAATCTTTAATTTCTTTCTTTATTTCTTCCCTGACCACATTATCATTGAGTAGAGTATTATTCAATTTCCATGTGAGTGTGGGCTTTTCCTTGTCTTTGTCATTATTGAAAACCAGCCTTAGACCATGGTGATCTGATAGGATGCAGGGGATTATTTTGATTTTTTTATATCTGTTGAGGCCCATTTTGTGACCAATTATATGGTCTATTTTGGAGAAGGTATCATGAGGTGCTGAAAAAAAAGGTATATTCTTTTGTTTTAGGGTGAAATGTTCTATAAATGTCTGTTAAGTCCATTTGGTTCATAACTTCTGTTAGTTTAACTGTATCTCTGTTTAGTTTCTGTTTCGTTGATCTATCCATTGCTGAGAGTGGAGTATTGAAGTCTCCCACAATTATTGTGTGAGGTGCAATGTATACTTTGAGCTTTAGTAAGGTTTCTTTTATGAAAGTGGGTGCTCTTGTATTTGGTGCATAAATGTTCAGTATTGAGAGTTCATGTTGGTTGACTTTTCCTTTAACGAGTATGAAATGTCCTTCCTTATCCTTTTTGATGGCTTTAAGTTGAAAGTTGATTTTATTCAATATTAGAATGGCTACTCCAGCTTGTTTCTTAGGACCATTTGCTAGAAAAATTGTTTTCCAGCCTTTTACTCTAAGGTAGTGTCTGTCTTTGTTACTGAGGTGGGTTTCCTGTATGCAGCAAAATGTTGGGTCCTGTTTGCGTATCCAGCCTATGTCTTTTTATTGAGGAATTAAGACCATTGATGTTAAGAGATATTAAGGAGAGGAGATTGTTGCTTCCTGTTATTTTTGTTAACAGTGGAGGCGTTGTTTGTGTGGTTATTTTCTTTTGGGTTTGTTGGAAGAGGCTTACTTTCTTGCTCTTTCTGGGGTATAATTGCCCTCCTTGTATTAGTGCTTTCCTGCTATTATTCTTTGTAGTGCTGGGTTTGTAGAAAGATATTTTGTAAATTTGGTTTTGTCATGAAATATCTTGTTTTCTCCATCTATGGTAATTGAGAGTTTTGCTGGGTATAGTATCCTGGGCTGGCATTTATGTTCTCTTAGGGTCTGTATGACATCTGTCCATGATCTTCTAGCTTTTAGAGTCTCTGGTGAAAAGTCTGGTGTAATTCTGATAGGTTTGCCTTTATATGTTACTTGTCCTTTTCCTCTTACAGCTTTTAAAATTCTTTCTTTGTTATGAGCATTTTGTGTTTTGATTATTATGTGGCAGGAGGTATTTCTTTTCTGGTCTAGTCTATTTGGCCTTCTATAGGCTTCTTGTATGATTATGGGCATCTCATTCTTTAGATTAGGGAAGTTTTCTTCTATAATTTTATTGAAAATATTTATTGGCCCTTTAAGATGGGAATCCTCACTTTCTTCTATACCTATTATCCTTAGGTTTGGTCTTTTCATTGTGTCTTGAATTTCCTGGATGTTTTGTGTTAAGAACTTTTTGCATTTTGTGTTTTCTTTGACAGTTGTGTTAATATTGTCTATGTTATCTTCTGCACCTGAGATTCTCTCTTCTATCTCTGTTGGTGATGCTTGCATCTATGACTCCTGATTTCTTTCCCAGGTTTTCTATATCCCTGGTAGTCTCCCTTTGTAATTTCTTAATTGTCTCTACTTCCATTTTTATGTCCTGGATGGTTTTGTTAAATTCCTTCACCTGTTTGGTTGTGGTCTCTTGTAATTCTTTAAGGGTTTTTTGTGTTTCCTCTTTAAGGGCTTTCACCTGTTTATCTGTGTTCTCCTCAATTTCTTTGAGGGAGTTATTTATGTCCTTCTTAAAGTTTTCTATCATCATCATTAGAAGTGATTTTAGATCTGACTCTTGCTTTCCTGATGATATAGGTAATTCAGGACTTTTAAGGTGGGAGAACTAGGTTCTGATGAACCCAAGTACCCTGGGTTGTTGATGCTTGTGTTCTTGGGCCTGCCTTTAGCCATCTGGATCTCCTTGGTGCTACCTGAGCTGTCTCTGACTGGAGCCTTGTCTTTCCTATTATCTTGGTTGTGTCAGAACTGTTTGGGATGGATGTTGCTGCTGGGGTTAGAGCTGAGGTTTAAGATCTGCTCAGTGCTCAGGCGGAAACAGGAAGGAACCAGTGCTCTGGGCCAGGAGTAAATTCCTGGGTCCCTGCGGGTCCTGGTTACTCCCTGTTTGGATAGAGTATTGCTGTCTCCTGACCTAAGATATTGCCCAGGTTAGAACTCCTGGGCGCCCTTCCACCTCTGGGTTTTGCGAGGTTGGGTACAGAGGATCTGCTCTGTGCTCAGGCCCAAACAGGAAGGAACCAGTACTCCTGCCCAGAAGGAACCAGTACTCCTGCCAGGAGTGAATCCCTGGGTCCTGGTGGGCCCCAGCCACCCTCCACTTGGTGTGAGTGTTGCTGCCTCCTTACCTAAGACACTGCCCGGGTTAAAGCTCCTGAGAGCCAGCTTCCTATGGGTTCTGTGAGATTGGGTGCAGAGCTATCTCCCAGAAGGTACCAGTGCTCCGGGCCAGGAGTAAATTCCTGGGTTCCTGTGTGCCCCGGTTACTCCCTGCTTGGCGCGAGCGCAGGGGAGTCCTTACCTTAGATACTGCCCGGGTTAGAGCTCCTGGTAGCCCCCATTTCATTTAGGTTTTGTGAAGTTGGGTGCAGAGCTGCCACTGGTGATCCCGCTCAGTGCTTGGGCCTTTTTTTTTTCCCCCATCAGACTCCTCAAAGGAGCCCAACAGGATTCTAACCAGCACGAGAAGGACCGCCGCGCCTGACCTCTAGAGGTGGATGCCCAAGCCGCTGCGCCACAGCGCACTCGCTAAAGAGAGACTTTTTATGGGATCTGTGATAGCACTGATGGTTTTGGTTTTCACATAGAAATTAGTAGTTCACTTATATTTAATTTTAAAAGTCATACATCATCAGCATTTTCTCCAAGACAGGGTTTTTTTTTAAAGTAATATAAGTGCCAGCCTTATTTTACAAGGGGGACACCAAACCAAAGTAGATGATATAATTAATGTCAAAGTTGGCTGACTCTTTTGAATGGATTATCACTTGACAAATGTGAACGTTCTTTGTGGTGGTAATTTTCAAAACCAATCCCACTCTCTCTTTTCTGTGGCCTCCCATCCTGACTCCTGAGTTGTCCCGTGAAGGCTAAAATTATAGTTTAAGTTTAAATTACTGTGCTTTAGATATATATAAAACAGAAATGCCTCTAACCTGTAAGCCCCTCTTGCTCAAGAGTAGCTAACTTCTTGGAATGCTCGGGGCTTTTGTTCATGTAAGATAACAAGCCACTTGTTTTCATTTCTGTAAACAAGGTTGATTGTCCCAAGTGCACAGGATGTGCACACATAGGTGGGAGGTGTGTAGCCAGGAAGTATGTTGGGATGTATGCTTGCCCCTGATTAGCTGAAGGTGGAAAGTATATAGCCTTGTGGGTTTTGATTCTATAAGCTTCTGACTAATGTAATTTGTTACTGAAGAAGGAAAATTATGAAAATTATATATAGATTTTTGTAGGTTTTTCTTTAAAGAACATGGAAATTTTTCTCTGAAACAAACTGAGAGTGTGAGCCAGCCAGTTTCAGGAACTTGCTAAACCACAAAGAATACAAGTCATGTAGGCAGAACTAGGGAGCTGATGACCACAATGATAAGGTCGAGGCTACCAAGAAATTATTAGCTGAAAAATTGACATGGCAGGACCACCGGGATGGCAGGACTACATTTTTGAGAAGAATAAAAGTACAGAGTGTATTCCACATGATCCTGATTCACAATGGTTGGGTTTTTCTGGGACTTTCCACTATTCTTGTCATTATGTTCCCTTGGCAATCCCTTTGCCCCTTCCTCATCCCCTGTTTTGTGGTTTTCCCCTTTAAAAGCTCCCCTCAGACTGGCTAATTTTGTCAATTCAGCCCCTGTGTGGGCAAACGAATTGGCCGTCAGCTAGCTGACTATCCCTTATAAAGCCTCTGCTGTTTGCATCCAGAATCGGTGTCTTGTGAGTTTCTGGGTGGCCGCGGCATCCCGAGACTTGAGTGAGGGTCTCCCCTCAATGGGGGTCTTCATTACCATACCTTCATTACCTTCATTACCTGGGAATCCAGGATATGAACCTGGTCAGTGTTCCTTGTCCTGGCCAGTATTTAACAAAGCTTGCTTAGCTCAAAATTTGTGGTAACAGTCTTATTCTTGCCTGGTGGGATTAACAGTTCTTGTGATTTATTTTGGGTAATATGATCTTTATTACTATTTTTATGTATATGAGTATTTTGTCTACATATACGTCTATGCATGAGTTTTGTATCTGATGCCTTTGAGGCAGAAGAGGTCATGGAGTTCCTGAACTGGAGTTAAAGACATGTGAGCCTGCCAGTGGGTGGCCCCAGCTGCTCTTCTTTCTTGTTTTTCTTCTCTTTGAGGCATCAGAGGTGGAAGAGTGGCAGCCCGGGCAAGACTTAGTCTTATGAGAAATTTAGGGTGGCTGAATAATAATAATAATAATAATAATAATAATAATAATACATTTTCCTATCTCAATTCTAAGTCACTTTGCTTCAGTAGCTGACTTGCCTTCTGAGTTCCTCTGAGGTGAGAAACTGTTTAGCACCTCATCCTAAAACAGCAGGGGATTAAGTAAAGTTGCCCTTGTTCCATCTCTGCAGAATTGTACAGTTCTAAGTTTCAGCCTGCTAGCTGAAGTCACAGGAAGAAAAAGGGCCATATTGAAAGGTCATTTTAGTGTTTCTAAGTTGTTTTCCTATGAAAGCTCTCTGATAAAAGGATTAAGAAATCATCTGTTTGTTTATATAGCATCACTACAAGACAGCATTGTTATTCTGCAGAGATCTGCTCAAAAGGGTGGGCTAATACCTAGTGACAGTTATACATGTTTAATAATTACAGGAAAGGTAATTAATAGCCACCATTAATAGCAGGAATCTTTCCTAAAATGAATTTCTCCTATTCCTTGCCTATCACAGCAAATCTGTCATGGATTTTTAATTCATCTCAGGAAGATCACCTGCTAGTTATTAGCTTGTCCTATGTTGGCTCCTGACATGAACCACCATGTGAGAGCTGGAAATCTAAGGCAGATCCTGAGGAACAGCAACTAGTGCTTTTAATTGCTAGATCATCTTTCCAGCTCAAGGGATAATGTGATTTTTTAAAAAAAAAAAAAAAATATGATGCCAGAAGCTAGGAAAGCACTTTAACTAGTAAAGAAGCTCCAAATGATGCTGTGCAGATAGAAAACAACAGGCAAAGGCCAAGATCCTGTTTCCCTTGAGCCTGTTGATTATAGGTGTAGCTAGAGACAGGCTTTTCATTCAAGTGTTTGCATGTTGCTGCGTTTACTCCTGCGATTAGACGTAAGTTCAGGGTCACAAAGAAACTACCATGCTAAGGTCAGGACAAGGCAGAGCTTACTTCTGATCAGATGGGCGTGTCATTCACAAAAGCGGAAGAGATGGGCGTGTCATTCACAAAAGCAGAAGAGATGGGCGTGTCATTCACAAAAGCAGAAGAGATGGGCGTGTCATTCACAAAAGCAGAAGAGCATGGAACGGGAAGCACACTTAGTTTTAGGTGGTAAATGAATCTTTTCCTCACTGCCTGGAATCAGACCTCACAGCCTGTGGAGATTGCCTAGTGTGTGTGTTTGTTTGTTTGTTTGTTTTGTTTGTTTTGTTTTGTTTTTAAGAATTGGTGTAAGAGACATTAAGGAAAGAGGACATGACGTTCTGGGAATGTGACAGTGGAGGCTTTTTAAAAATAAGTTTTACCAGGTTGGGGTGGCTAAGACATTTTAGCTAAAGGTTTTACCAGGTAGAGAGATAAAAAGATTTGCCAGGCAGTGGTGGCACATGCCTTTAATCTCAGCACTTGGGAGGCAGAGGCAGGCAAATTTCTGAGTTCGAGGCCAGCCTGGTCTACAGAGTTTCAGGAAAGCCAGGGCTACACAGAGAAACCCTGTCTCGAAAAACCAAAAAAAAAAAAAAAAAAAAAAGATTTAGCTTCTTTGTCAGAAACAGAAGATTTACAGAAAAGACAAATACTTTATGTTTCTTACACTGGCACTGCTCGTGGAGAACATTAGTTTAGATGATGGGGAAGTTTCCTTTCTATTTATCAAATAAGATTTGGTTGCTAGACATCCTAGCACTCAAGAGGTCAAGGCAGGAGGATCAGGAGTTCAAGATTATTTTGGTGTCGTGATGAACTTCAAGGACAGCCAGGTTTGCCGGGCGGTGGTGGCGCACGCCTTTAATCTCAGCACTTGGGAGGCAGAGGCAGGCAGATTTCTGAGTTCGAGGCCAGCCTGGTCTACAGAGTGGGTTTCAGGACAGTCAGAACTACACAGAGAAACCCTGTCTCGAAAGAAAGAAAGAAAGAAAAAAAAAAGGACAGCCAGGTTTGTATGAGACCCTGACTCAAAACCAAGAAAATAAAACAGAGAAACCACCAAATATTATTGCCTTTAAATCATATAGTTTCTACGTGGAGAGCAGGGATGTGTGTTTAGGTCATTGAATGAAAATTGTCTGAGGACTGATAGCCCAGAGAGGTAAGGTGAAAACACACACACACACCAATAAAATGATCCTTAGTGATATTCTTCTATACTCATAGGTCAATGCCTTGTTATCATCAGAGTGGCTCCCTGCAGCAGCAGAAACCCACAGCCAGACATTATGCAGAGTGTCTAAATTAGAGGTCTCCATCAAATCTGTCACCTAGAGCTCAGAGAACCCTATGGAAGAGGAGGCAGAAATAAGAATCAGGGGGAATGAAGGACACCAGGATTACAGGGCCCTCTGAATCATCTCAGCAAGGCACATATGAGCTTACAGAGATGAATGCAGAAAGCACAGGGCCTTCATGGGTCTGCACCAGGTCCTCTGCATATATATCATAGCTATTAGCTTAGTATTTTTATGGGACTCCTGACCTTAAGAACAACAGGATCTCTGACTCTGCTTGTAAGATCAAAACAGAAAAATGTACCTTGCAAGTTAGCTCAAGACCAAAACAGGAAGAGTATACTAGGCAGGTTAAAGGTTCTGTTTACAGTTAAGACAGTTAAGAATAGGTTCCTGTTTGTCCTGTGCACGTTTATGGTTGCTGTTTGTAGTTAAGAATAAATTCCTGAGTTTTAGATCTGATGTAAAGTGTAAAACATGTTTTTCAGCCTGCACTAAACGTGGGACACCATTCGTATGATGTATATCCTTAGCCTTGTTCCTTCCCTTTTCCTCCATCTTTTTAACAATGGATAACTGCCGACTCTCATGCCTGTCTCACCTTCTCTCTCCTGTAAAAGGAACTTCAAGAGGTCAGCAGGGGCTGCTCTCTCAAACTCCAGCTTAGGGTGAGACAACCAGCTGGCCAGGCCCAGGTGCACTCCAAACGCAGCTTGCTCTAACTGGACAATTGCGGATTTGGTTTTTTCTCCTCGAAGTCTCAGATTTAACATATTGCTTGCTCCTTGAACCCTTTTCCTCCTTTGGGTTGCTGTGTCCAACTTCGATATGAAAGGTTTTGTTTCATCTTACTGTATTTTGTAATGTTTGTGTGTTACCCCTTAGAAGCCTATTCTTTTTGTGTGTATGTTCTGCTTATTATAATTGCTTTCTTTTTTATTGGATATTTTATTTACATTTCAGATGTTATCCCCTTACCCCATTTCCCACCTGCCTAGGAACCCCCATTCCATCTTCCCTCTTCCTGCTTCTATGAGAATGTGCTCCCCCCACCCCTCACCACCCCCACTCCCACCTCCCCACCCTCAAATTCCCCCACACTGGGTGTCCAGCCTTCATGGGACCAAGGATCTCCTCTCCCACCTATGCCCAACAAGACCATCCTCCCCTACATATACAGATGGAGCCATGGGCCCCTCCCTATGTGCTCCCAGGCTGGTGGTTTAGACCCTGGGAGCTCTGGTTGGTTGGTATTGTTGCTCTCCTCATGGGGCCACAAACCCTTTTAGTTCCTTCAGTCTTCTCTCTCTTTCACTCCTCCATTGGGAACCCCATGATCTGCTCAATGGTTAGCTGTGAGCATCTGCCTCTGAATATGTCAGACTCTGGCAGACCTCTAAGGAGACAGCTATATCAGGCTCCTGTCAGCATGCACTTCCTGATATCCACATCAGTGTCTACCTTTGGTGACTGTACATGGGATGGATACCCAGATGGAACAGTCTCTAGATGGCCCCTCCCTTTCTGTCCCACACTTTGTCTCCATATTTGCTTTCTTGAGTATTTTGTTACTCCTTCTGAGAAGGACTGAAGTACCCACACTTTGGTCTTTCTTCTTCATGAGCTTCATGTGGTCTGTGAGTCCCTGACCTCAAGCTGTACTACAGAGCAATAGTGATTAAAAACTGCATGGTATTGGTCCAGAGACAGGCAGGAAGATCAATGGAATAGAATTGAAGACCCAGAAATGAACCCACACACCAATGGTCACTTGATCTTTGACAAAGGAGTTAAAACCATCCAGTGGAAAAAGGACAGTATTTTCAACAAATGGTGCTGGTTCAACTGGTGGTCAGCATGTAGAAGAATGCAAATCTATCCATTCTTATTCCCTTGTACAAAGCTCAAGTCCAAGTGGATAAAGAACCTTCACATAAAACCAGATACACAGAAACTAATAGAAGAGAAGGTGGGGAAGACCCTTGAATACCTAGGCACAGGGGGAAAGTTTCTGAACAAAATACCAATGACTTATGCTCTAAGATCAAGAATCGACAAATGGGACCTCATAAAATTGCAAAGTTTCTGTAAGGCAAAGGACACTGTCAATAGGACAAAACAGCAACTAACAGATTGGGGAAAGATCTTTACCAATCCTACATCTGATAGAGGGCTAATATCCAATATATACAAAGAACTCAAGAAATTAGACTCCAGACAACCAATTAAAAATGGGGTACAGAGTTGTAAAAAAAAAAAAAATTCTCAACTGAGGAAATTTGAATGGTCTAAAAGCACCTAAAGAAATGTTCAACATTTTCCTCGTTCTTAAACAACAAACAAAACAATACAAAACATAAAATGGAGTTTGTGTTGGCTGACTACTTCTGCATGTGCTGTGGGTCCTGCCCTGGAGTGTGGTTGTTACACCCAATGTCACTCCACTGAACAAAAGTTAATTTCCTTCCCTCAGGAACTGTCAGTCTGTGACGAAGTTTGGGATGAGACTGTGGCTACACCATCTCTCCCATGCTGGAATTTTGTCTGACTTAAGATTGTGAAGGTTTGCTCATGCTGTCAGTCTCCGTGAACTTGTATGTGCATCTATCTGCTGCCGGGGGCCACTCCACCCGCGCCCCGGCTTGGGGTGGCAAGGGGGAGAGAGAGAGAGACGCAGCTTCTTCTTCTTTCTTCTCCTCCTCCCACCGTCCGGTTCTTCTCGAGGTAGCCTCTAGGCTGCTGCTGTGTGCTGATCTGCTGTCAGGGATCCTGTGGCCTGAGACTGGCACTAGTATCCCAGCCTTAAGACCAGCAAGGGGTTAAGTAAATAGCTTTGTGCTATCCTACAAACTTCTGAGGGTAAGAGACTGCAGGCTAGGGTGATTAACACCTGGAGCCTAACAGCAGAGGATTAGGCAAAGTGGCCTTTGTTCTATCTCAGCAGGAACTGCTGGGCTCTAACTTATGGCTGGGTCGCAGGAAGAAAAGACACTTAGAAAAGTTGCTATAGAGTTTATTAAGTGTAAAAAGTATCCTAT
>JANHMN010000004.1:102798185-102834473 GCA_030674055.1 Rhabdomys pumilio | reverse complement strand
GTAAAGTTTTTGACCATTCCATAGTCTGCCTCTTCACTCAAATGATAGGGCCCTTGCTTTACTCAAGCTTTTTAAAGGTTTCATGAGGTTTTGTTTATCAGTTGCTGGTTTTAATTCTTGTGTTATTTGCACCTGTTCAGAAAGACCTCTTTTTCCTATGCCAATGAATTCAAATATATTCTCTACTTTTTCTTCTGTTGGAGTTAGGGTATGAGGTCTCATGTTGAGGTCCTTGATTCATCTGGAGTGAGTGTTAGTATTCTGTCTAAACTCCACCTCCACAGTTACCTGGAAACAGGCAGGTATGCTCCCCCCCACAGTTACCTGGCAACAGTCAGGTAGGCCTGGCCCACTATAAAAGGGGCTGCTTGCCCCCTCCTCTCTCTCTTGATCTCTTGCTCTCTTGCCTCTAGCTTCTCTCTGTCCCCTTGTTCCTCTCCCTTCCCTTCCCCCTCTCTCAGGCCTCTACTTCTCTCTCCTTTCTCCTCTCTCTCCTCTCTCCTCTCTCTCTCTCTCTCTCTCTCTCTCTCTCTCTCTCTCTCTTCCTCTCCTACCCTCCTGGCTCCCCTCCATGCCCTGAATAAACTCTATTCTATGCTATACCGGTGTGTGACTGGTCCCTCAGGGGGAAGAGATGCCTCTGCGTGAGCCTGCTGAAACATCCCCTTCCCCCATACCTCTCCACACACCCACAGAACATACTCTCTTTATCTTTTTATAAACACATCAGTGAGTTCTGTGTGGGGTGAAAGGTATGCATCTAGTTTCATTCTTCTACAGTCACTTGTCCAGTTTGACCAGCACCATGTGTTGAAGAACTGGTTTGTTTCCAGTGTAATTTTTGCCTCTTGGTCCAAAAACATAGGTGTCCACAAGTGTATGGTCCTATCTTTGGGTTTTCAACTCTATTACATGTCTATTTTTATGATAATACTATATTGTTTTTATTGTTCTAGCTCTGTAATACAACTTAAAATCCCCCAGGAGTTGTTTTATTGTTTGTGTGTGTGTGTGTGTGTGTGTGTGTGTGTGTGTGTGTGTGTGTGTGTGTATGTGTATGTGTACATATTTTAATAAAAGCTTTTCAATTTTTGTGACGAGTTGTATTGGATTTTGACAGTGTTTCCCTTGACTCTGGAGACTAATTTTGGTAGGATGGCCATTTTCACAATATTGATCCTACCAATACATGAGCATAAGAAAGTTTCCAACCTTCTGGTGCCTTCCTAAATAAATAAATAAATAAATAAATAAATAAATAAATAAATAATGATACATGTGTCTCACTTCCTTAGAATTATTCCAAGACATTTTTGAGACTATTATGAAAGGCATTGTTTCCCTAATGTCTTTCTTGGTGTGTCGTTGCTAGTAGTTTCCTCTGATATGAAAACATTCATCTTGGAGGGAATTTCTTGAGATGGGATGTTTACAGGGGCAGAAACAACAGGATGTTCTAGGGGAAGTGAAATCCTGCAGGGCTACTCATTGAGATGGAAATGCTTGTCCTTAGAGGCATTCAGGTGTGTCTACTGTGTCACAAATGCATCTGGTAGGTGGCAGAGAGGAGAGCCACCTAACACTGCACGAAAAAAATCAGGCCTAAGGTGATCACTAATATGGTGCCACAGGGCCTGTACAGGGAGCCAGTCTATGACAACAAGTCCAGCATTCCAGAGGCCTGGACAGGCTTCCAAAGCAGGGAGTGAGCTGGGGACTGAAGAACCCCACCTGGGACCATGGACCCTCAGCTGGAGCTAGCCCAAGACAGTGTATCCCAGAATGGGCCCACAGGCAGGCCCAGGTGAGGAGCAAACCCAACACAGCCACCCAGACAGGGAGCTAACCTGAGATGACCACCAGTTTAGCGCTTCAAAGGCCTGAGGGGCACAGACTACGCCCAAGATGCTGCTCCTGAGACCACTCCTGAGGTGACTGACCCTTGACATTCAGAGACCCCAGGCACCACTGAGAGGAGCAAGTAAGTGGTGGAGAAATGGAAGAGAAAGAGACAGATGTGGGCACAATGAAGAGAGGCTGAACTGGAGACAAGGGTAGTGAGCAGCCACCTTATGTGAGAAGAAATGACGACAACGAGGATCATGGTGGACCCTGGCCTGTGCTGCCACATCTGGGTACGTGACCCTGCAGCAGCAGGAGTCTGTTACCACCAAAGTTCACACAGATGTCCCTGAACTGTGTCGATGTCTGAGGGTTGTGTAGAACTAGCCCCACCCATCTCCTGGGCATCTTGTGAGAGCTGGTTCTAGGGGCATGAGATCAGGAGAGCTGGCTTCACCACTAGCCAGCTGCAGTACTTGAGAGACTGGCCCCACACATCGCCCAGGAAATACAGTAGAGCTGGGCCTGCCACTCAGTCTTCCTACAGTGGCGTAGGGAAAGATTGCTCTGCATTCATCCCTTGCCACCTGTGCATTCAAGACACTTGGCTCTGGGGTCATGTGAGCAGGAGAGCTGCCCCTGTACTTCACTCTAACGCTCAGGAGAGCGGGCCCTGCACTTTGCCTGAGCATCTAGGAAGAGCTGACCCTGATGGTGGGGGCCAGAGGGCATGAGTGTGGGAGTGCCGGCCCTGAAACTTGTCTGCTGTGCTGTGACATTGGTGAGGAAGAGATGCCTTCCTCTAACCTCGACCCTTGCCACCTATGGGAGCCAGGAGAGCTGGACCTGAAGTCATCAGAGCAGGAGAGTGGGCCCAGATTGTTGGAGTTTTTATGTTTTTGTGTACTGTGTAAAGATTATCTCTGTATTATACAAATACTGATTTCTAAACTGGTGGAGATTTGATTATAGGCACGGTTTTTTGTTGTTGTTTTGTTTTGTTTTTGTTTTTCTAGGGTTTTTTTGTTTTGTTTTGGTTTTGGTATTGTTAAGCATCTTCTGCCATAGTATTTTGTAAACAAAGCAGAATAATAAGGTGGGACTTCCAGAGAGAGGGAGGGGGGGAGAGGGAGAGTGAGAAGGGGAGGGAGGGAGGAGGAGGGGAGGAGGAGAGAGAGGGAGAGGGGGAGGGGGAGGGAGAGGGAGAGAGAGAGCGACTCTGTGAAGGAATCAGGCAGCAGAAATTAGGCCAGACATGGAGGAAGAAGCAGGCTGGTGGGAAGGAAGGAAGGAGAGGTAACTAACCAGCCCTGTGGCAGAACTTAGATAAGTGTAAACAGGATATTTGAGTTATGGGCTGGTGGGAAACAATGCCTTACGATGAGGCCAAAAGGTTATAAATAAATATAGTCTCCGTGTCATTTTTTGAAAACTGGGAAGGGCATATGTTTTGGGTTTTACTGCTGTGAACAGAGACCATAACCAAGGCAACTTTTATAAGGATAACATTTAATTGGGACTGGCTTACAGGTCCAGAGGTTCAGTCCATTATCATCAAGGCAGGAACATGGCAGCGTCCAGGCTGACGTGGTGCAAGCAGAGCTGAGAGGTCTATATCTTCATCTGAAGGTTGCTAATGGAAAACTTGCTTCCAGGCAGCTAGAAGTAGGTTCTTAAAGCCCATACCCACAGTGACACGCCTACTCCAACAAGGCCACACCTCCAAATAGTGCCACTCCCTGGGCCAAGTATATATAAACCACCACAGCATAGAAGGGCCTATAGTTACACCTTGGCATAGGCTCAGATGAGCCAGTTCAAACATGATAGTAGGAGAGTTGGCTCTGCTACTTGCTGGTGATGTCATTGGATGAGCCAGCCAGGATAGGGCAGGAGAACTCGCCCCAATGGTATGGATATGGGAGAGTTGGCAGGCTCATGAGCTCAGGTACTTCTCAGGCCCAGAATTCTATAATGACTATATCTGACTTCAGGCTTTTTCCAGTTGGGAGTGTTTTGATTACTGCTTCTATGTCAGTAGATGCTATAGGTCTATGTAAATTATTTACCTTATCTTGATATACCTTTGTAGGTTAATACATATAGAAATACATTCTTTTTTTTTTTTCTTTTTAGGTTTTCCAGTTTTGTAGGATTCAACAATTTAAAGTATGACCTTATGATTTTCTCCATCTCCACAACTTCTTTTGTAATGTCTCACTTTTCATCTCTTAATTTATTAATTCGGACTCTCTCTCTCTCTATCTCTATCTCTCAGTTAATTTAACTAAATGGTTTGAATAAGTTTGGCCCCCATAGATTCATGTGTTTGAATGCTTGGCCTATTTGAATGAGTGGCACTATTAGGAGGTGTGGCCTTGCCGAGCGGTGGCGCACACCTTTAATCCCAGCACTTGGGAGGCAGAGGCAGGCGGATTTCTGAGTTCGAGGCCAGCCTGGTCTGGACAGCCAGGGCTACACAGAGAAACCCTGTCTTGAAATGCCCCCCCCCCAAAAAAAGGAGGTGTGGCCTTGTTGGAATAAATGTGCCCTTGTTTAAGGAAGTATATCACTGTAGGGGCAGGATTTCAGGTCTGATACATGCTTACATCTGGCCAATACAAGACAGTCTTCTGCCAGGCAGTGGTGGCTCGCTCCTTTAGTCTCAGCACTTAAGAGGCAGAAGCAGGCGGATTTCTTAATTTGAGGCCAGCCTGATCTACAGAGTGAGTTCCAGGACAGCCAGGGTTACACAGAGAAACCCTGTCTCAAAAAATTTAAAAAAAAGACAGTCTCTCCTTTTGCTGCCTTCAGATCAAGATGTAGAACTTTCAGCTCCTTCTGTAGTACCATGTCTTCCAGAATGCTGCCATGCTTCCTACCATAATGATAATGAACTGAGCCTCTGAAACTGCAAGCTAGCCCCAATTAAATCCTTTCCTTTTCTAGAGTTGTCTTGGTCATGGTGTCTCTTCACAGCAATGAAAACCTGAACTAAGACACCCTGATACCCCTTTCCCAGCAGGTATCAATTGCAAATAGTTTCTTGGCCAGGGGTGAGGTTTTGTGTTTACTTCCCTTTCTTAGTGCTCAGAATTTTTTTCTGGTTTGAACCTGTTCAGACTTTGTGCATACTGTCACAGTCTCTGTAAGTTTCTGTGTTTATCCACCTTGCTCTGTCTGGAAAACACTATTTTTTTGAGGTCATCCACTATCTCTAACTTTTATAGTTCTTCTGCCCCCTTTTGTACAGAACTCTGAAACTTAGGGCTAGGTGTTTGCATAAGACATCCCATTGGAGCTAAGTACTCCAAAGACTCTCATTCTCAGCACATTGTCCAGCTATGTGCAACTTCTGTGCTAATTACCATCTACTGCAAGATGAAGCCTTTCTGACAAGGGTTAAGGGAATGTGTCATTGTGTAACAGGCTCTGAGGGCTCCTTGTGCTTAAGCTCTGTCAAGTGTAGAAGAAAGTCTCTTTCTAGTTGCCTTCAGATCAAGATTTAGAACTTTCTTGTCTTCCAGCACCATGTCTGCCTAGATGCTGCTATGCTTCCCCATGATGATAATGGACTAAACCTCTGAAACTGTAAGCCTGTCTGAATTAAATGTTTGTATTTATAAGAGTCATGCCTTTGTCATGATATCTTCATAGCAATGGAAACCCTAAGAAGTTGATACCAGGAGCAGGGTATTGCTATGACAGGCCTGACCATGTTTTTGTTTGGAGGAATGTGAATTTTGGAACTTTAGATTTGGAAAGCAATGGAATGCTTTAATTAGGGCTTGATGGGCCATCCTAGTCAGAATATGGAAGACATTGGTACTGAGTGTGATTTGAACTCTAGAGGCTTGGCTCAAAGATTTCAGAGGAGAAGAATTTTAGTATGTTTCCTAGAGATCATTCTTGTGGTACTTTGGTGAAGAATGTGCCTGCTTTTTGCCTTTGTCTGAAGAGTCTGCTTGAGGCAAAGGTGAAGAGATTTAGATGAATTATACTGGCAAAGAAACTCTCAAAACCTAGTTTAGATGTTGTCCTATGGTTCAACTTATGAGGAGTGTTTTGATCAAAAATAGCAATCTTAGAAATAAAAAATACAAAATGCATGGTTCAAGTAATAAAGGGGCACCAGGAAGTAGAATGGAGCTAAAGCATGGATATTAAATGGGATAAAGGGGGTGCTGACCTCAGAGCAAGATCTCACCCAGCCAATCTTATTGTTTATGTGTTTGCAGTAGAATAAGGAGTAGTTACAGCATGTTAGTCATTATTACCTGACTATTGTTTTCGTTTGGATTTTTAATCTGCAATGAACTACAATCCAGAAATGAAGGGCACACCTGTGATTCAGATCTTGAGTCTTGAAGACACAGGCTTCTAACCCAGATCTTGACATGGAGATCTTGAGGAATTATGGCCATGAAAAGTTTAGGCCCAGGCCTACACACCTTTAATCCCAGAAGACCTAGGAAAGCAGATCTCTGAGTTCAAGGTCAGCCTAGAACAAAGCAAAATCCAGTTGTGGTGGTACATACCTTTATTTAGGTCACACCTTCTGCTGGAGGCCTACATAAGGATATTGGGGAAGGAAGAGTCTCTCTCCTTTGACTGCCCTCACTGGTCAGCACATCTGTTGGAACCTACTTCTTCAGGATTTCAGCTTAATCAGAAGACCAGGTAAAACACTTAGCCTCACATCTCCTACACTCTTGGATTTCCCATTTACAGCTGCCCACTGTTGGGTTAGTTGGACTACAGACTGTAAGTTATCACAATAAATTCACTTAATATAGAGACTTTCCATAAGTACTGTTACTCCAGAGAACCCTGACTAATACAGAGCCTGCGATGAGATGCAGCAACTGCCTCTGTGTTTTGATGGTTCCCTTTTTTCCTCTACTGTAAATTCCCCTGCTGTAGTCAGAGAAAATGAAGGAAAAAAACAAAAACAACAACAAAAAAAAAAAAACAAGGAGGCTTTTTTCCCCCAAAGTACTTTATCAGGAGGCTTAGGCTCCTCTGGCTTCTGGAAAAAAAAAAAAAAAGCACAGAAGATTTTTACAGAGCATGCAAATAATCCTGTGTATGCTAAAAGAGGAGGAGCACTTGGCTCAGCTAAACGAGTCAGAGCCATTTCAGGTGATTTTAGAACTGTACCATAAAAAGGAAGAGGAGGAGGGAGGGAAGGAGGAAGAAAAGAAAGAAGGTTGGTTCCTCTAGTCCTCTGAGGCTCCTGAAGTAAACCTAATATAAAAGTTGAAGCTGCTTTCCTATTCTGGTCATGAGTTTAGCTCACAGGGTTTTGCATCTGAGTAAGAGTATTAATAACTTTTCTCCTGTATAGTGTGCCTAGAAACATGGAAACTAGTCAGTAGGCTTCCAGGTCAAGGCTGGCTTGAGCTTTCCACATTCCATGACTGAAATATATGGTGTCTTCAGTAACAGGATCTTATCTTCAAGTTTTTGTGTTTTTCTAAATGTGGGTACCTAAGCATGCTCTCCTTATAAATGATGAATACAGTTAACTGTGAAAGAGCCTGTTTAGTAAGGTTAGCACCCAGTTAGCATTTCTTTGCCACACCCTGAATAATCATGGAGACCAGTTAGCATCTTTGGCCTACTGGAAAACCATACATACACACACACACACACACACACACACACACACACACACACACACACATACACACACACACACAGCTTTGTCTGGTTTTTAACAAAAATAGGGAGAATTAAAGTCTATTTCAGTGAATTCATAAGGGAGGTGGGAAGCAGAAACAGGCATGGCTTTATTTATTCAACCTCAACTAGAAAAGCCAAAGGAAAGCCTTACAAAGAGAATGAGTCAGATAGAAGATGGAATATCAGGATTCTTTTGTTTGGTTGGTTTTTGTTTTGTTTTTAACCATTTTTCATTATTAGTTTTTATTTATTTATATTTCAATGTTATTGCCCTTCCTGGTTTCCCCTCCAGAAACCCCTATCCCATCCTTTTCTCCCCGTGCTTCTATGAGGGTGCTCCCCCACCCACCCACCCACTCCCACCTCACCGCCATAGCATTTCCCTACACTGGGGCATCCAGTCTCCACAGGACCAAAGGCCTCCCCTCCCATAGATGCCAGATAAGGCAATGCTCTACTACATAAACAGCTGGAGCCATGGGTCCCCACCATGTATATTCTTTGGTTGGTGGTTTAGTTTCTGGGAGCTCTGGGGCATCTGGATGGTTGATATTGTTGTTCTTCCTATGAGGTTACACACCCCTTTAGCTCCTTCAGTCCTTCCCTAACTCCTCCATTGGGGTCCCTGTGCTCAGTCTGATGATTGGCTGCAAGTATCCACATCTGTATTGGTCAGGTTCTGGCAGAGCCTCTCAGGGGACAGCTATATCAGGCTCCTGTCAGCAAGTGCTTCTTGGCATCATCAATAGTGTCTGGAAATGACCCAGATATCCCTCAACAGAGGAATGGACACAGAAAATGTGGTACATTTACACAATGGAGTACTGCTCAGCTATTAAAAACAATGACTTCATGAAATCCTTAGGCAAATGGATGGAACTTGAAAATATCATCCTGAGTGAGGTAATCTAGACACAAAAGAACACATATGATATGCACTCACTGATTAGTGGATATTAGGGAGAAAGCTTGGAATACCCAAGATACAACTCACAGACCACATAAAGCTCTGTCAGGGGCAGCCCTGCTTATATACTGAAGGCCTAGAATCAGCCATAGGCTTGACATAAATGCCTGCTAATACAAAGTCTTGGGCCTCTGTGGAAAAACACTGAAACAGATGGCGAGAAGCTATTGTAAACAAGCATCTTTGGTGGAAACTTGCCAGCCTGGGTCGTCATAGACCTTGTAGATAGGTAACCTTGGTGGATAGTACCAACTTAGATAAAGACAAGTAAATCATAGGTGCAGTCATAGTGATCTGTCCCCTGAACCTTCACCCAGCTGACACTCTGTTCTGGAAGATATCTGTACTCCCCCTGAACATCTACACTCCTGCGTCATCCCCTTCCCCACATCCTGCCTTTTTGTGTATATAACCCCTGTGTGAAAAAGTAAAAATTACTGTTTGATCAGCCTATCCACAAGCCATGGTTCTTTGCGTTCACCAGTTTTCAATCCCATTCTCTCTTAGGTGATCTCCCCGGACCCTGTTTAATGTCCTGCTGGTGAGGACAAAGCTCAAGAAGGAAGACCAAAATGTGGGTGCTTCAGTCCTACTTAGAAGGGGGAACAAAATAATCACAGGAGGTAGAGAGAGGAAGAAACCTGTGAGGGAGGAGGAGGGGAGGAAAAGGGGGGTCAGGATCAGGTGTCAGAGGAGATGGGGCAGTGTGGTGAGAAGTAAAGAGGGTCAGGAAATTGAGAGGAGGTATGTAGCAGCAGAGATGGGGAGCTAGGGGTAGCAAACAGCAAGTCCCAGATGTCAGGGAAGCAAGAGGCTCCCAAGACCAAACATCAATGGCATCAGCTGAAATACCCAACAAAAGGGAGAAAAAACCTGTAAACACCATTTCTAGAGGTTAGGCACGGCCCCCAGTTGAGGGATGGGGCCACTCACCAACTCAAAAATATTAACACAGAATTGCTCCTGTCTAAAGGAAATGCAGGGACAGAGAGTGAAGCAGAGACTGAAAGAAAGGCCATCCAGAGACTGCCCCACCTGCGGGTCCATCCCACATGCAGACACCAAACCCAGACACTATTGCTGATGCCAAAAATATCAGGTTTCTAAGAAAAACATTAGACCAAATAAGTAAGGAACATGAAACAAACAAAACAACAAAAACCATTGGAAATGTGGGTTACCATGAAAAAGAAAAAAAAAAACAAAACCCAAATCTCTGAATTACATTCATAGATAAGAGAAAAAAAATTCCAAGTCAATGGCATTGACCAGATCGTCAAAAGAGGCACACCCATACAATTATAAGAAGCCCGCAGAATACCAAATATACAACTTCATAAAAGAAAGGCCCCACAGCATATCATAGTAAAAACACAAAGTACTCATAACAAAGAAAAATTATTGAAAGCTGGAAGAGAAAAAATACAAGTCACATATAAAGGAAAACTTATCAGAATAATAGCTGTATCTGCAATGGAGACTTTGAAAGCCAGAAGAGCCTGGAGCAAACGTATTTCATGCCCTAAAAGATTATAATGTCCAACCTAGAGAAATATACCATCAAAACTGTCTGCCAGGATTGAAGAAGCAAGAAAAGTTTTCATGGCATTAAAAGCCTGAGTTGGGGGGTGTATGTTCAACAGACCAAATGTAAGGAAAATACGGGAAGCATTATTTCATACTGAAAACAGGGTGAGCATAGCAGGGGCTGTGGCAAGAAATAAAAAGATCTAATTATTAAAACAGAAAACACTACTGACAACACAAATAACAACATAAAACCAACAACACAATGACCACAATTAACATATATGTTTCAATAATAACTTTAAATATCAATAGTTTCAATTCTCCAGTCAAAAGACACAACTGACTGGCTCAAGAAACAAAATCCATGTGCCTGCTATCTACAAGAAAGATATTTTAGTTTTAAAGATAAGCACCACCTCTGAGCAAAAGGATGGGCAAAATACTTCAATCAAATCAGACCAGGAAATGAGCACCATAGCTGTCCTGATATTTGAAGAAACAGACTTCAAACTAAACCTAATCAGAGAAGATGAAGAGAGACTCTGCATTCTAATCAAGAGAACACTTAACCAAGAAGACATTAATACCCTAAATATGTATGTACCAAACTGTGGGGCACACACACAAAAAAAACATTTACTGAATTTAAAGAAACATTAATCCATTAGTAGTAAGTGATTTCAAAATCCCACTCTCTTCAATAGACAGGTCATCTGGCAAAAAAAAAAAAAAAAAATGACATCATGTATTAAATGGACTCAAATATCTCAGAATATTCTACTCAAACACCAAAGAATACAAAGTCTCTCCAGCAACACTTGGAAGCTTTTCTAAAATAGACTACATCCTGAGGCACAAAACAAATCTTTGCAAATTAAAAAAGATTGAAATTACTGTTCACATCCTATCTGACTACAGTGAAAGAAAAATTAACACTGACAGCAAAGGAGCCCTAGTAAATACAAACTCGTGGAACTAAACAACTTGTTACCCAATGATGAATGGATCATAGAAGAAATTCAGAAAGACATAACAATCTTCCAAGATCTCAATACAAATGAAAACATAATGCCTTAAAACCTCTGGGGGCATACTGACAGTTGTCCTATGAGGAAAATTTATAGCTCTAAGTTCCTACATTAAATAATCACAAAGAGCACAAATAAATGACTTAATGATACAACTCAAAAAGTTGGGAAAACAAGAACAAACCAAATCCAAATCTAGTTGACTGGAATAAATAATAAAAATCAGAGCAGAAATCAATGAAATAGAAAGAAAACAATACAAAGAACCAAGCTGGCTCCTTGAGAAGATAAAATTGACAGACCACTTGCCTGGTTAAAGAAAGGAAAGAAAGTACAGATTCAAAGAACAGGACCAGAAATAAGCAGGGAAAGATTACAACAGACAACAAAAAAATTCAGAATGTTATAAGAGAATGTTTTAAAAACCCTATACTCCATTAAATTGGAAAAGCTAAAATAAATAGATTCATTTCTAGATTCAGCTAAACCATCAAAATTAAAGCATGAGGAAGTTGGGTTAAATTTGTGCCCTCTTCTCTAGAGGATACCTACCGCACAACAGTATTAGAGGTCACATGCATAAAGTCTCCTCAATACAACTGCCCAAATGTGGGCTGAAGAGGGGTGGCAGCAGTGGACATGCCAAACTGGCTGGAGAAAGGCCGATGAGGCCTCAACCCTACACAAAGAACTGTAGATAACCAGGAAAGCTGGAACAAGGGAGGTGATCTATGGGTGTACACATAAATATTCAAAAGGCACTTTGATTACATGTTCATTTAGCAAATTAACAGTAGTGGGTTATCTTCTAGGGCCTATGATCTGCCTGCAATAGGTCTTTGATTTACAGTAACAAGTATGGCATTTCCAGCCTGCTGGTCTTCAGTGAAATTGGACCTAGCTTGTGTTTTTGAAACTTCAGAGCCCACCCCAGTAACACACTTCCTCCAATGAGGCCACACCTCCCAATCCCTTCAAATAGTGCCAGTCCCTGGTGACTAAGCATTCAAATACATGAGCCCACAGGGCTGCTCTTATTCCAGTCCCCACACCACTCATACTCTTTCTCCTGATTCTAGCCCACATCTCAACATTCACATAACATGTTGATTACTTATTGATGCAAACTTACTTCTAGTTTACACTAATTTTGTTTGAATATTTTAATACTG
Source organism: Rhabdomys pumilio (assembly GCA_030674055.1). Classification (NCBI taxonomy): domain Eukaryota; kingdom Metazoa; phylum Chordata; class Mammalia; order Rodentia; family Muridae; genus Rhabdomys; species Rhabdomys pumilio. The sequence goes on along the minus strand of JANHMN010000004.1, from coordinate 102,822,249 downwards.
TACAGATAACAAAAGCAAGGGTATTTTCAAGCTTTAAAAAAAAGTGAAGAAAAATGAGAGTTGGCAAAACATGTAGGAGGGAAATGGAGACTTCTTTTTTTTTTTCTAACCAAAGCCCAAGGCAGAGGGGATTCCTTGGGATAGGCCTCTCAGAAGTTCCCTCTCCAAAGTAACTTTGGGCCTTTTCTTCCTTCAATTGTAAAGGACATTGAAAGTGTGGAGAGCTCTAAGAATTTACCTAAAACCTGCCTTGTTTCCAGTGTGTCATATAAACTCTCCTTTTCTAAAACAAGATTGCATCCATACATTGTCCAGCAGGAATTGAAATGAATTCTAGACATTAGTTACATAGGTTAACATTCCCATCTTCTTAAAGGTGAGGGATCTGGGGCTGGCGAGATGGCTCCGGGTTAAGAGAGCTTGCTGCCTTTTCAGAGGACATGAGTTAGTTTCCTGTCAGCTATACTGAGTGGCTCACAACTATGTATAACTGCAGCTCCAGGGAATCTGATAGACCTTTCTGGACTCTACGGACACCTGCATGCATATGACATATATACATATATACAGACCCACACACTCAAACCTATACATACACATGCTCTAAAACAAAACAAAACACACAAAGATGAGGTATCACACAGTTCCTCAAGTGATGCATGTAATTTCTGTTTATAAGTAAATATGTGGAGAATAACACATTTATAATTTCCATTAATATTTTACAATTATTTTTCAGATATGTCTCCTGCTAAAGCATCAAGTAACTGGTATGAAGCTGGGAATAAGTCTACAGAATAATAAATTGATGCTATAGACTCCAGACTCCCACTTTTTAAGGAAATGTTCACCATTAAATCCTTTGTTGCAGACAACAGCTGCAGGTGACAAACATTAAGCGATTCAAGTGTTATATATTTGCTATAAACACCATTAGTAGATTGATGGTCCTTGATCCTATTTCTAAACAAATATTAATCACTGAGATGGCCAAGAGCTTTCATCCGTATTAATCTTAAAGGAGTACTGTAACATGAGATTTGACTGCTGGTGGAGATGAGCTGCTAGCCTGATAAGTTAAGCTTCCAGAGCAGATTGCTCCCAATTCACTTGATGGTAATGTTAAGAGCCACTGCCTGTGCCCAAGATCAAAGACTCAGTAATACTCACCCTTATATTCTTGTCCCCACAAATTAGGGACCTGGTGCTTCAAACCCCAACATTTCTCATACAATACTTGGCATTCCTCATGCCTCTTCCATCTCTCAAGTATGTACTCCTGTTTACATGAAAGAATCCCCAGTTTACTCTGCATGACAATATGCCCTCAGGAAAACTCCATCTCCAAGGGTTTTTGTCTGTCTGTTTAAATGTAGAGCTAATCATAGGATAACCTTATCAAAACTGATTTTGGGGTAGGGTGGTGGCAGGGTTGAGGAGATTGGTCCTTTGGGGAGTTATTTAAAATGTGGTACTGATTTAGCATGAAGATGTCTTTTGCTGGATACCCTTTCCTGCCTGAAACTTCCTACCTAGGTGTGCCTGTGAACACAGCTCACAGCTGGTGCCACAGAAAATGTGCTTCTATCATGACTTTTCGGAGGGAAGCAAGACTACGACAATAGACTCTTGGAACACTGAAGACATCCAGTTAACAGTGTCAGCGCTGACCCACCTGTCTCCTGTGTTTGTGGCAGCTGAATGAGAGACAATTCTCATCTTACAGGCCATTCTACCAGTTCATTACATTGACATCATAATGTGAGTGGAAACAGAGAAGGCATCTTGTTATCTGCTGAAGACACAAGAAACCGCTGGCCTGTTGCATGACAGAATTGAAACATTTTTGTAGTGTGGAAACAGTGGTAGGTTTCAGGCCAGAATGTACTCCACTACACAGTATCCCTGGAATTTTAATTGTGCACCACCCTAAGCAGAGCAAAATGTAGAATGGGACTTACATGCCTCTTACCTGTCAATCTATCTGGCTTGTAAAAGGCTAAGTAAGAACTGTCATAAATTTGAAGAGTGAGTTCCAGGTCAGCCTGGGCTACAGAGTGATACTGTCTCAAATAACCAAGCAACAACACAAGAAAGAGATGGCCTGGTGTGTTGATTCACCAACAGTCTGTAATTCCAACACTCAGGAGACCAAAGCAGAAGGATCATGAAGTTGAGAGTGGCCTGAACTGCACAGGAGTGCTGTCTCATAAAACAAGAGTTCAATTTAAGCTTGTATTGACAGATGCTTCTAAGGGAAATTAGTTTCTTGAGGCTCAAAGGACAAATATGGCATGTGATTAAAATTAAAAATTTTTTAAAATTTTAACAAAATTTTTAAAATTTTGTAATCTCAGCACTTGGGAGCAGAAGCAGTTGCACATTTGAGGTCAGCCTGGGCTACACAGAAGACCTTGTGCAACAAAACCACACAGACACACATGGGGCAGCAGTGGAGAACTAACTATGATGTGCTACACACATTCTCTGAAATCATGGCAGGTCAGTCAACATTTCCTATGATTTTATTCTTTTTTCTTCACCTGGAGAAACTGTTTGAAGGCTAGGAACAACTATTTCCTCAGGAGAGCAGGTATCTAAGTGGGGAGAGACAAAAACACCTACATATTAGATCTACTGTGACGACTGAGTAAGGGCATCCAAGCAAAACCCTTCGAGTCTAAGTATCTGTCAAATGTTAGGTAATGGGTACTTTCTGACACCACATCTCCCTCCATCATCTGCTTATGCATTTCTGTCTCCCTCGAAATCCTCAGAACTGGAACGTAGGTCAGAATGATGTCTTGTATTTTATCTTCAGGGATGAACCCACAGCCCTTGGTTGGCAACAACATACATATTCCCAAATTTTGTTAGATGGACTTAGAGGATTGAAATGTTGTTACCGGATGGCATTTGTAATTGTGTTTTTCATGTGTGTTTTGCCTGCACACATGTATGTGCATCACATGCATGCTGGAGACTAGAAGAGGCTTCACATTCCCTAAAACTGGAGCCCCAATGCAGGTGATGGCAATCTAACCTGGGTCCTCTAGAAGAGCAGCCAGTGCTCTTAACCATGGAGCCATCTCTCCAGCACCAAGAAGATTTAAAAACACAAATGAGCTGTGAAGAGCATTTGCTGTTCTTGAGTAGGACCAGAGATCAGCTCCCAGAACCACATTAGGCAGCTCACAGGAGTCAACTCCAGCTCCTAGAGATCTAACACCTCTAGCCTCTGGAGGAACCTGTCTTTGTGCACATACCCACACATAGACACTTAAGAATGCAGATGAATCTTTAAAGTCTACAAACTGAAGCCCAGATCGACAGTGACTTACCTGATGTTACATGAAGACAAGAATTCCGTGACAAGAACGCAGTTTTCTGTTTTGAAATCCAGTGTTTCAGGTTTCCCACCTGGAGCTGCCTCACCCTTTCTGACAGCAGTGTCACACAGTGATAATCCTTGCTGCTGCTTTTATTTCATCAAATAACTGAATATATGGATCCAGTATGGAATGGCTTATTTCTGTTATGAAAGGTGGCTTACTTACCCCCAAATGGACAGGCAACATCATAGTTATTTTTTTTTTTAAAAAAAAGATTCATTTATTTTGTATAGTGTTCTGTCTGCATATATGTATACATACCAGAAGAGGGCATCAGATCCCAGTATAGATGGTTATGAGCCGTCATGTGATTGCTGGAAATTGAACTTAGAACCTCTGAAATATTCTCTTAACCTCTGAGCCATTTTTCCAGCCACATTCTTAAAATTTTGGAAACAGTTAACTACTCAATTTTATCAGGAGCACTCAAAAATATGTGACTGCCTCATATCAGCCTATGTTCCTTATTATAGACAAATAAAAAAATGCAAAGGTAATTCTGGCTTAAATTCCACATTTCCAAGTATTTAGCCTGCCATCTTGTGGGCCCCTACTCTGATTCAACCTGATACTCAGTCACCATCTACTAGTAAGGCCCATGAATCAGGTGAACTGTAAACACACACAACACGAGAAAGATGTAAAAAAAAAAAAACAAAAAAAAACACTTATGTGCACACATATGTGTGTGGGTGTATATGTAGGTCATAGGACAACTCTCCTGCCACCATATGAGGTCTGGTGATGGAACTCAGACCATGAGACTTGGCAACAAGTTACCCATTAAGCCACCCCATAACACCCTCCCCCAAACTGATCTATGCATACTGTGGTGTCAGAACTAAACAAACTTCATTTGGAAAAAGCTGGCAAAAGCTTAGATGGACCTATGCTAGCCGTGACAACGGAAGTGAGTCATATAAAAATATATGGTGGCACATGGTTATACCAGCTCTCAGGAAGCTGAGGTAGGAATATTGGGGCTTCAATGCCAGCCTGAGATACATAGCAAGACGCTTCGTCCAAATAAATACATACAAAAATCCTCTGAGATAAGCACTTAAAAAATCTGAATATTTATTGAATAAGTCATGCATATACATTTACTAAAAATGAATATATTTATTGAATAAGTCATACATATACATTAACTAAAAATGAATATCCTGGTGTTCATTGTGGCAGACACACCTATAATCAGGTGGTTGGGAGGCTGAAGCAGGGTCTCTAAGTTCTAGGTGGCTGGGGCTACTTAAGAAGACTATGTCAAAGAAACAAAGCAAACATAGTAAGAACACGGTTTTTGGATTGGGCTAATATGAACATCACCTGGAAAGATGGAAAAACGAGGTAGAAACAGTATTGAATGTAGATCTGTCAACAGAAAGCTTTTCTTTCCAGTCTGACAGGGATACAGATTTCTGTGTACTATTACTTACTACACAGATCTTCAACGAAGCAGTCCAGATCCCTTAGAAACACTGAATAAAGTAGTGTTCCTATAAATAAAAGCAGTTGTCTCCGATGTCAGCTATTCCTGGGATTTACAATTAAACGAGCTGCTGTGCAAAGGTAACAATAGTAACTAGAACATGAGTATCAACCACTCATGTTCTCACTCCCTACAGAGCCAGACCCAAGCCACAAGCTTTCCATGTCTTATGATTTTTGAGTTAGGCATTCTTTAGTCACTGGGCACAAAAAGACTAGACATCTGTTACAGTATGTTTCTCACTGCTCCAATGCACCGATTCTGAGAAGAGCTGCCTACCAAATACATACTTGGTCAGAAAACGGAAAAACAAAGAGGTAGGTAGATCCCAGGGGTGCAGGCTTTAAGTCCCCCTTTCCATTTCTGCAGCACTGCATGGATATCATCATAGGGCCTTACACATTTCTATCAACTGGCATTAACAACTCCTAGGTTACTGTTAAATTCAAATTTCCGCTCATTCTCTTCATTACCAGGGATATTAGATTTGGGGAGTGGTGGGAGAAGGGGGGGCCGATAATAGACCTCAAGTTCAGTGTCAGGAGGAGCCTTGCAATCACCAGAGTTCATTAGATCCTTCTGTTCTTTCACTTCTGGGAGAGTAGCATTTGCCTTTTATACTTTACTTTGACTGGGAACTATTGTGGCATCAAGATTTTATTGGAAAAAAATCAATTCAGGTGTTCATTTTACACAACAGACCAAAAAAAAAAATCCCTTTAAAGAGAACAGTGCACATTACATGTGACTTAACTTCTAATTTTGTCTGATTTGTTAAAATAAGGATGCTCCATTGTTTGTTTCCCATACTCAAAAAGAAACGTAAAACCTTTTTCCACGTGACTCTGGCCAGGCAGTAAAGTCTGAGCCGGACATTGTAGATTTGCTGTTGCAAGTAACAACGTGCATGTCGTCGCTTTTTTATTTTTTCAAGTTGTATATCTTAACTTACAATTATTACTATTAAAAACTTTAATTACAAAGACTATCTGCTGAGGTTTTTGTGTGTTTGGTTAGTTTTGTTGAGACAAGGTTTCTCTGTGTACCAGCCCTGGTTGTCTTGGAATTCCCTTTGTAGACTAGGCTGGCCTCGAACTCACAGAGACTCTGACTGCCTCTGCCTCCCAAGTGCCAAGATTAAAGTTATGAAACACAATGGCCAGCTGTCTGTCTGTAGTTTTCTGTATAAGGTTCTTTTCGCACTCCTAAACAGGGCCCACTGCGAAGTCCTAGCTTGTGAGGTCAAAACTCACACAGTTCACTTTGGTAAATATATTCCAGAAAGACTGATAATCCACGCAAGATCAATAAAATTAGCAGCTTCCTAAAAATATAATGAACACATTTCCCTGAACAAGAAGGTTACAAATACTTGCAGACCCGCAGAAAAAACTGATGCTCTTGAGTCAGCAAGCTCTCCCTTGCTCCAATAGAGTCCTTGCTATGTTTGAGCCTGTACGCCGCCCAGGGAGGTCTGTGCAAAGCCACCAGGAGAGTAGAGTCTTAAAGACACATTTATCACATATCAAATCAGCACAAGGAGACATTTATGTTCAGTTTCTCTCCTTTTCTTATGTCAGAATGCTAACTTTTCTGTTCTCATGAGCCAGGGGGGTTTGTGAGGACTGTAGTTTAAATCAACACCCAGTTGCCAGATTACAAAATTATTAGACTAGAGAATCTTTGAGAATGATGAAGAGTGATGCAGCTGAGATGGTTTTATCTAAAGTAATGTCAGTCAGTGAACAATTTTTCGTTTTGAAAACACTGGATATCAAACTCAAGTCTCACAATGTAAGGTCAGCCTCTTCCGGTATGTAAATCCACTTAAATTTGCCAGCTTTTAGGTTTAGGGCCAGCAAACAAGGACTGTTGTATGATTGTGTCAGGAGTCTCTCTGTATACAGCATCCCATGAAAACCATAACTGTCCCAAGTATCAGTATTTTAAAACCTCCACATGAAGGCGGCTAATTTGGCTAGGGAACGATGTAGGCTATTCCTTACACCTGTTCCAGTGAAGAACTCTCTGGCACAATTTGCTGAACTGTTGGAGACCTACCATATATCCTCAAAAGTTCAGTGATTTCCTGAACACCTCACAGTTACAGTGAGAACATGGCTCAGACTACTGCAGCTTGTTTCTTTTATCCCAAGTACCCTCTCTCTGGGGACCCAGGGTAGCTAATCTGTGCACATGCAACATGCAAGCTGAACATTCTTTCATCAAGTTCAAATGCATTTGGGGAAACAAACAGAACTTGTAGCTACTTTTGATTATAAAAGTCCTGCTCTTCACCAGAGGCAAACTTGTGTTCAACTTCTGTGCAAGCTTCTCACTTTTTAGCACCTTCTACTTAATGGTTCACAGCAGCAGTGCAAATGTCCTAGAGATAGCCATTTGCTCTTCCACACTCCCCATTTCCCATCAAGACCCAGGTAGCTTCCAGTTTTCCTTAAACACAAACCAACAACAAAAACAAAACACACCCCAAACCAAAACAACAAAACAAAACCCGACAAATGCAAACATGGCCTTTAAAAGACCATCCATTAGCTGTTCTTATTTTATTATTAATTTACATCCTCATCCATTAGCTCTGAATGTTGCTTCCTAATCACCCATCACTAATTTTCAAACCAGGATGACACCACTTTCTAATTCATTGCTTATGTTCTCCAAATGACAACCTACAGAAAGCATCTGGGAAACACGTTTGCTGGTGTCAACCCTCATGTACTGTCTTGGATAGAGGAAAGATCCTCATTCAATTTTTACATTTTAAAATGGGATCAGAAGTGATCTGAAAGTGGCTCAGTGGGAAAAACTGCTTGCTTTGCAAGCAAGAAAACCTGAAGTTGAATCCAAGGACCCAGGCATGGTAGAGTCTGTCTGTAATCCCAGTGTTCCTATGTGTGATGGGAGATAGAAAGCATCATCTTGGGAAATGCAGCAGTGAACAAGAGACCTTGGTCTCAGTGACGAGAAGATGGGAGTGACGTGGAAGGTCACCCTATGACTACTACAGATGCACCACGGCACACAGCATGTTCAGGTGTGTGTGAACACTTACACATACACACACACAAACTGAACATTGGCGATTAGACTACCCAGGTGTGATGCCTATGAATCAATGCCTGGCACACGATATTCCTAAAGGTGCCATGGTGACATTCAACAGCCATTTAACTGGATGTAAGGCCCACTCAGCCAGAAATCAGCCTGGTACTGGAAATCTAGTCCACTGCCTGGGGCTGGTCAGATAGTGGGTGTAAAGGAGAGTTTACTATTATGGCTTTAATAAATCAGCAGAATTACTAATGGCATTCTACATATTTATCCTTATTCCCACAGGTCAGTGTTAACTCCCACCCCTCGTCAAAGAAGCTTTGCAGCAGGTGGAGACAGTTACAGAAAAGTACAATGGGTCAAAGGCAGAGAACAGCTGACTGGAGGGTGTCCAGCCCCCATGGATACTTCTCAACCCAATCCCTGCACCTAAGCTCAGGAACAGTATGGAGAGGCAGGTTATAAGAGCCAGAGGGTCAGGGAGTATGCTGTGAGGTTCTATCTCCTAGAAACGAGAGGCTTCATTCATGATATCTCAACAATATGGCTGCCTAACCAAGCCTGAACCAAGGACACAATAGACTTGCTAAATTGAAAGGGGGAAATCCCACCAGATCTTACCTTAACTACAAAACAATTCGGGATTCTGACAAGGGGAGATTTAATTTTTCCCAGGGATAAGTCCCCTAATTGGATATAAGACACCAAGTGATTAACCTTGCAATCATATACATACAAGCAATACTAGACACAAGCAGATTGCATTTATGTATAGATGTAACAATAAGTTGTTACATAACAATTGGCCAGGAAGTTGAGAAGGGTGAAGGAACATGAGACAAGTTGAAGGAAAGGGGAGACACGATGTAATTAGTTTAATATAAAAATGGAGCTTAGAGTTGGTGTAAGATTAGGAAGAAGATGGATGGCAAAAGCGAAGGAAGATCCTGCCCTAAGCCTAAGCCAAAGTAGAGGCCTTGGAAGCCAAGAAGGCAATGCTGAAAGGCATCCACAGCCACAAAAAGAAGACCCAATCCAGATGTAACCTAAAAACACTCAAAAAGAATGCACCCAGGACAAACCAGCTCGAGTACTATGCCATATCAAGTTCCCGACCACCGAGTCAGCCATGAAGATAGAGGACAATGGCATGCTTATTTGTCATTGTGGATGTCAAGGCCAACAAGCACCAGATCAAAACTGTTGTGAAAGAAACTCTATGACACTGATGTGGCCAAAGCCGGATGGAGAAAAGGTTCGACTGGCTCCTGATTACGATGCTCTGGATATTGCCAGGAAGACTAGGATCATCTAAACAGATCAGATGGCTAATTCTAAATACACACTTTTTTCACTATAAAAAAAAAATAGGGAGTAGAAAACATAAGTTCTTAACAAGCACACTCTAGCTGTTGATAAGTTACAGGATAGCTATAGTGGTGGGAGGGGCAGAGGCAGCCAGATCTCTCTGAGTTCTAGGTTAGCCAGAGGCTACACAATGAGACCCTGTCTCCAAAATAAACAAGAATTTTAACTTACTGTCATTAGCTAATCTGGTATATGGGAAGGTTGGAGAGGACACAATGCTGCTGGATTCTAACACTCAACTTGGAAGAATTCAATTACAAAGCTTTTTTATTTTACTTTTAACACACACACACACACACACACACACACACACACACACACACACAATCTCAATTAAGCTTTTACTCAAGAGTATTCTAATTGCTTCTCCTCCCTTATGCTCTTTAGAATGGATTTCCTGTGGAAGTCTTTTTTTTTTTTTTGCTTCAAGGATTTACACACTGCAACTTCACATTAACTTAATCTGATTCCTCAGGACAATAGCAAGATGTGTGCTAAGTTGCTGCTCTCCAGGCACTTTACATGTACCACACAAACCTGGAAGGACTACTTCTACTGTTCCTAACTTAGGATATCAAGTCTTCTCACATACATCTTCTCTTATAAAGTGCAAATACATCCTATCCAGTGAGGCTTAAAATCTTTATTCTACCTCTATTGCCATTCTAATCAACAACAACAAAAATCCAATCTGCCTACATGGTTTTTTCGACATTGCTAGCTGGATTATGGCTACAACTCAATGCCATACTCATGATCATGTTTGATCTTATTCCTATGCCCTCTCTCCAACACAGGCTAAGACCCCTAGGCCAATTTCTTCCATGTCTCGGCTTTGTGACAATGCTACTTATATTTATCCATTGCTGCATCCCTACCAGGACTATGCAACCAATGACTGCCACTAGGACTACCACATGACCAAACAGATGCTACACACACTGCCTTCTAGGTGAGAAGTTGAAAATATCACTTGATTAGTGTGATGCATTTTCCATTTATCTTGGCAGTATTTTACTTCTGATTTTCATTTTCTCTGAGAACTTGTTTCCCTCCATTCCAACAAGGAGCTTAACATTACTAATTTTCTTTTCTTGTTATTTTGAGATAGCATTTTACTGTTTTATCACTCCATAGAGCAGGCCTGTCTCTGGCTCCCTAGCTGTGGGACTAAAGGTGTGTGTCACCACTATTTGGCTAATGATACTTTTAGTACATATCTAAATCTTCTAGTACATATCTAAATTGTGTTCTCTATCATAATTCTAACATTACATACTTTATTTCTGGGAACAAGTTTCATCTATTACCCCAATTTTTACCTCCTTGGCAAGCAGGCAATTATTCAGTATGCATAACTAGAAAAAAAACCCATACATCTAAAGTTCTCTAAATTAAAATGACTAGCAACTAATTTTAGGACTCACTTCTTACTAATTGATCTAGAAAAGACATTTGGCATGGCCAATTTGCTCTGATCTTTCTGGATCTTGTCTCTTCCTTTCCAAGACTTAGCTGGCTCTCTTTTGCCCACCACATACTGATGTTCCTCTGGCCTAGCTGCTTGGCCACTTTTAATTTTCTACATGAAGATAATTTTCAAATCTCCACCCTATGTTAAAAATGGCAAATGCCCAAACTTTTACTTGTAGCTGTTCTTAATTCTAACAAAATATATTAAATACTCAAGAGATGAAAGACAGAATGTTTCCTTTCAAAGTATTTTCAACTCTAGAACTGTATAATTAGGAACACTGTACTTCATGAGCCTCAAATTCAACACTAATACTTCTTGTAGTGGGAGATATTTAAATCTCCAATCTAAATATGACTGGTCAATGAAAACACAACTCAGTAATTATGAATATTCTCTTAAGCCTAGATTGGGCAGATACCCTATACTGTTCCCCAGCTATGAGACCCTTTTAACTTGAGGGTTTTCCAGACCTTGTGTCTGTCCTTCTACCTCCTGCTTCCCAGCCATCCTCTCTCTCCTCTCCCCAGTCGTCGTTGTCTCTGTAGTCTTCCTCCTCCATTGTCTTCCTCCAGTCCTCCTCTCTTTTCTCCCCAGCCTTTATTTCTCCACCTCCCCTTCCTCTGACCAATCACTAGCTTCAGCCCTTATTTTACAAATTAAGATGGGCAGAAGGTTCACTAGAAATCACCTGTGTAATGACTCACACCTCCTCTGCAGTTCTTCACAGGAAAGGGGAATTAGTATCAAAATACAAGGCTGGGGCTATCCACAACTTCTAACTTTACTCCTATATTAGTTTGGCGAATAACATTGCAATTAAAATAAATTACCAAAGCTGGAAGTCTTACAATTGAATATATACTATTCCTCACATTCTAATCTTCTACCAAATCCGTCACGGACACTTTTAGGGCATACTTTCAAACACTTGGACAGGAAGCCATGATAGCCCCCGGTTACCAATTCCATCTGGCTTCTTCTAGAAGGAAATAATCACCTCTTTTAAACATTGGAGTTCCCCTGCACCAAGCTACAAATACTTTCCTATGTACACTCTTCCTTTCACAACCATCCACTTAGGAATGCTTGCTCCAGTCCTACACTGGTAAGTGGCATCTTGCATATAAACACATTTGTTTGTGCCAATATCTTCCTTCCCCATAATCCATAACCAAATGGCATCAAATATTCTAGACTACTCAATCCTATCTACTTTTCCTCCCAGTCTTTTACTGTTGTTCTATTCAGTCAATATTCTCTCTCTGGAATGACTGAGACAATCATCCAACTACTTGAATTATCCACTGGATTTTTATCCTTACTGAAAATTTAAAACTGTAAATATCACGTTTCTGATTCAATCCCAAATGCCAATTCTTTGGTTACTATGAAGTCCAATATATGTTGGTCTAAGACACTACGGGTTGATCTAGTCCTTGCTTCTCTTCCCTGTCTATACCTGGTTTCTATCAGCTTTCTATTGTTTCCTTAAAAGCCACTCCTATCAGACCCTTTATAAAAGGCACACTCTTCTTTTGGCCTAGAATTAGCTGACTTTCCTGACCTAAAAAGCATCTCCTTTTACCTTTACTTCTCAATAATCAGCATCAGTCCCTTGAAAATATTACTCTATACTTCAACTCTGATCTCAATAAAGAGGGAAAAAAAACAGTAACTGAAAAAGTCATGAAGGAAACTGAAGTGTTTTAGCAGTAAATCACCAATTATGGGGCCAAAAAGGTGCATTTGATAAATAAGTTGCAGCACAGTAAAAAGCATTCTAAACAAAAGAAACAGCTAAGACTAAGGACTTGAGATGTGAAGAGCTTGCTGGTTTGAGGATTTAAATTGAAATCAATATAACCAGTATATAATAAACAAAGGAGAGTAACAAGATGTGCTTACAAGTATATAGACAGAACTTCAAAGGACACTGTCAAGTAGAAGGTGATACTGCCTGAACATGCCACTTAGTGGTGGTGGGGACATTCAAAAAAACCAAGGGGAAAATGTTCCAAGCGAAAGATGATCGAGGTCATTACATGAAGAGATTCGGTTTCTTTTACGTAGGAGGTACACATGCTTTTGCTTTTCAGGAAGCATCACAGAACTTAGGTTTGAAAACCACAGAGAGATTTAAACTTCTAGATAAAGAATATTGGGAGAATAGATCATAGTTGGGGTGATAAATGGTCTGGGTGTATGATCCTTAGCCCACCTGTGCATGGAACTGGAATGGTGATGTTTGATCCTTTAAGTACACTGGTAACACTAACTCCTCAAAATGGACAGACAGACAGACACACACACACACACAGAGAGAGAGAGAGAGAGAGAGAGAGAGAGAGAGAGAGAGAGAGAGAAACTCACAAACTCACATACACATCCAATGACTCCTTTTCCCAACATACACCAGAGGCAGGTACTGGAAGGCAGAGATGGAGCAGATGAGAGAGGGGAGAAGGGAAGAGGGGAGAGGAGAAAGGGAAAGGATTTTCTGGGAACAAACAACAATTTTTCAGTGGAGTATAACATAATGTATAGTAAATACCAAGTGAGGAAATAGACCATGCAACCAAATGAGCTACCACTGGGTATTACTTGTATGAATAGGACACACCTATAATTTTTATTAAGAACCCAGGAAAAGAAAATTTGATGGGCAAGTTCTCAGTCTCTGATTTAGAACTGAAGGAGAGAGTGGGTCCTGTGAATGAGCAGCTGGAGTGGAATGCCTCGAGTTTAGCAGGTGCTTTGACAGTAAGACTGGAGTCTGGTAAAAACACAAGCCAACACTCAAGGTTACTGAATACAAGGTAATAGTCAAACCATTAACAGCAATAATACCTAAGGAGCAACACACTGCAGTGGTAGGCCCATCAGAATGATTGCCATCTGTACAAAGCTGTGAGAGGGCACACCTGATCAACTCTGAGAACGTGCCCCACCCTTTTAGGTAACACTCCTGATGGAGCTCGGGTTTTTATGCCTGTAAATGAGCACTCTGCTAAGAGAGTGAAGACACTTCTGCAGCCCTTCTGAAGTCTTAACGTTAAAAAAGGAAAATGTTTTCATGATCCACTAAGCCTAAAAGATTCATTAACCAGTACCCTGTTTTCTCCAAGACTTTAAAATATTTAGCATGCTAATGAACTCAAGACTGAAGCATAGGAAAGCCCTGATCATAACTTACTATCCATAACCACAAAAAAGGCTTGTACTAATATCTTTCACAAACACTAGTTTCTCTCCCAAGTCCTACTTACTCTGCTTAACATCCATTTTTCTAAACTAGGAATGTGTCTTCTGGGTAATCTCCAATTTTCCCAATCTATTCACTAAACAGTGCCACCTGTCTAAAATGAGAACTTCATTAGTTGTTCAACTTAAATGCACTCAATGGACACCTTTTCTTTCTTTAAAATATATGTATTTGTCTAGCTTTCTAAAATGTAACTGGTCTTCACACTGCTGAAAAACTTCCCAAACCCGTCACGCTTAACGTAGGGCAATGATTTACTGAGTAAGATTCTGATCTGTAATATTAAAATCCTTGACATTTAAATAGAGGGAAAACTTCACTTCTAATGATGACACCTTGGATAAATTTAGGTTGGAGGATATAAAGATGGAGAAAAGGTATATTTGAAAAACCTGTTCTGTTATTTAGCACCAAGGCATTCCATCCCATACCTGCATTACCATGCAGCACGCTACTCTGTACTTCACTGTTTTATTACAGAATCTCATCAGTTGCACACTAAGAATGTTGTCCTAATTGCTTTATCATCCACCACCTATACAGACATAAGCAAATGCCAGTGTGGCAATCCTCTCTTCAAAAATGGACTAAAGAAAAGCGTAGTGGTTAATTTTCTAATAAGTAAAGAAGTTTCACAATGCACTGTTTTCTCTTCCATGTTTTCTGCAGACAGGATCTCATATGTAGCTCAGGCTGGCTTGGGTTTTGAGTCAGTCCTGAGTACTAGAATTCTGTGTGGAACACGATGCCTAGTTTCGCACTGGCATTGTCACTTTACAGTGGCTAGCTTACAACGATTGGCAATGAACCTCTTTGCTACTGTATTCTATCAGACATTATTGCTAAATACTCATATTTCAGGGTTAGGAAAGCATCTAAGAAAAGTGTATGGAAAAGTCCCATGAACAAAACATTATTCAGATGTTTAAAAAATATAAATCAACCATGAAAACCACCTTTATTTTAACATTAATAAATAACAGTGGGCTTACCAAGGATTTTAATATGTCAAGTATTATGCATACTGAAAAGAAACCTTAAAATGAAACAAACTACTCAACACAACCCATTAGGCCCCCCAAATAAAACTGTATTACTTTAATTAAACTTTAAAGTTTCCAAAAAAAATTAAGTCCATTCCTTCACCATGCTTATTTATTCAGAGTACCAGCGATTTCAGTTAAGTGACTCGCTCTCAGCAAGTCTGTCGCAGAACAGGGGAAACACATCCATGTGACCACAACACCACAGGTCGGGGTAACACTGTGAATGTAAATGCTTTATAGCATGTCAAAAAACAAACAAAAGGACAAAAAGAAAAACAAACAAAAAACTGAAAACAAAGAAACAATGCTATTTATGGCAACCATGAAAGTAAATATGCAAATGCTGCCTTGTTTCCAGTACTGACTTCAGCTGTGCTTTCCATGAGGGCTGTCAGTGCTCCAGAAATAACTTCTTCCTCCCAGCAGAGAGATGGTGAATGAAGCTAAGCTAGAAGAACTAGTTACTGGATGATCAAATAATTAATCATGACTAACACTGTTCTTGATGACTAATCTAATGAACATCGTATCATTAGATAATGTGGAGACAGACAAATCTGCACAACCTAATGCCTATAAATAGTAAAATCAAAACATAATACTTCCTTATAGAAAGTGTTTCATCTATGTCACTAGAAATGTTAAGGATTCTTGCATTTTATAAACACAAGATGGGCTCACTTGGATGATACCAATTTTAAAATTTATAAAAATGTCTAAAAAATTCTTTCCACAAAAGTTTATACAGTTTAAAGCTATACACCATCCATAAATCTCAGAAAATGGGAGGGAAAAAAAATCTTATAAGATCACATACAAAAGAAGAACTGAAATGTGAGTTTATTTAAGGCAATACTGGGCTACTTCACAAACCACCACCTGGGATATTTACACTGCGCCACTACTAGTTTCTATCACACTGACAAAGGATATCTTAAAATACCAATGTTTAAAATCTTCAACGTAGTAAAGTCTTTATTCACATTTCCATTACATTTCAGGGACTCATAGTAACTATATCTGATCAGAAGCAATGGAAAAAGAAAGAAAAACCTGTAGCTCTATGAATGAGACAAAGGAATCTACTCTAACTTCTTCACATGAACACCATCCGAGAGTGGAGGACGGTAAGTTCACAAGCAGTTTGCGGTAATGTGCCTACCGTGCAAAACACCTTGATGTCATCTTGTAAATGTTTTATGTTAAAAAATTAACTGTGGCAGTTCTAGTTTTAGTTCAAAAAGTTCTTAATTTAAAACAATAAAAGTTTAAAAACTTGATCACTTTGTTAAAATTAAAATTGCAAATATAAATGTATCATTTACTCATTTAGACTTACAGACTGCTGGTGGCAGCAAATGATTTACAATAATAAATATATACAAAAAATATCTACAAATAAAGAGTACTGCTATACATGAGTGGTGATCTGCTGAAAAGAGACCAATCACAAAGATAATTATTCAGTATCGTTCATGGAAAGGACAACTAGGTGACAGAAATTTGAGGCTTAACTCAATTATTTACAATAACTGAAGTATTGATTCTGTTCAAGTCCCATAGGGATAAAATAAAGTTCTACATGACAAATGTCATGGCTTTTTTTTTTCTCAATTTTTTTTTAAAGCTAGGTTAATCCATGTCAACAAATTAAAAAGCTCACAATAGCATGCTTGATGGCTTTCTATTTAAAATAAAACTACAAGTGATATGTATTTATAGTACATGAGTTATCAGTACTGCCCTCTGCCTGTGGCTTTACCTATACTGATTTCTTTTAAGACAGTCCTATCTGGATGATTTGATAGTACTTCAAGTTTTTTTAGAGTGACAGTAGGTTTCATTTCCTGAAGCTGTTTTAGGACAAGCTCAGAGCGATCTTTTAGAGTCTTGTCTAAAACAATTTTTACATTCTCACTGCACTGAAGCTTTGAGGGATTGGCAAACTGTACAAAGATTTCACTTTCCTTACAAGAACACACATGATTTCCACCAGTCACAGCAGTTTTATCAACATGTCTTCTGGAGTTTGAATGGGATCCTCTTTTACTTCCACTGTTTGAATGGTCTCTGTCAGAATTTTTCTTCTGCTTCACTGCAGACTCTTCAAGAAACTTGAGAAAGGATGCTTCGAATCCCATAGGTTTAAAGGAGCTCCAGTCAAAGGAGGCGGGCCGCTTCTCAGTGGTTTGAACTGCTACAGCAGTCTCTTCCTCTTTCCGTGTACTGTGTACCACCAATGACACTTCTGGCTCAGTTTTATCAATCTTCCGTTTCTTATTCTGCACAATGTTTTTTTCTTTATAAACTCTCTTCAAATTACCAGTCTTTTGCCTTTCTGATATGCAGGAATCATGTTCCTGAAAATCATTATTTACCTTTATAGTAGTATTGACTTGGGTTTCTGTATTTGTGCTGTCTTCATTTATTAACTTTGTAATAAATAATTCTGTTAACTCATCCATTTCGTCTTTTTCTCCTTTTGTACCTTCTTCCTGTGGAATGGTGGCTGGTTTAGAGCTATCATCTTTCTCTAACACAAATGAATCAGGATCTTGTTTATCATTCTTTTCATCTTGTTGCTCAGAGACTTCCTTTCCTTGCGGGTTGCCATATTGTTTAAAGACAATAAGAATATTGCGGTGTTGTGATGTAAATGCCTTGGACAATTTATGACACTTATAATGTCTAATTATATTGTTTTCACTTGTAACAACTGAAGTACACCCTTTTATCATACATGGATACTGTGTCACAAATTTGCTTGTACACTCTGCCAAGGCATCATTCCTAGCCTTTATGGAATATACGTGCTTCCCTCGTTTTAGAGAGTAAGGCTTATTTTCCTCAATCTGCACTATTTTTGCGCTCTTGCTTTCTAAATTACTTTTTTTCTTTCGCTTTGTCTTTGGCATTTTCATTCCATCTTTCCCAGACCTGTTGTGTTTTGTTGCCCGATGTTTAGACTTTGATTTTTCTTGGTTTGCCTTACTTGATATATTTTCCTGGCCAGTTAATTTTCTTGGCCGAATCAGATGGGCTTTATGCTTGTCATTATGTTTATTAAAAATGTGTCGGAGCAGATTAGATCGAGTGGCATATATCCTGTCACAGCCTTCACAATCACATTTGTATATGCCATCTTCTTCTGTCTTACTTGTCCTTGTCCCAATTCCATGGTCTACCTCAAGATGAACAACATAGCTCAGATATGTTGTAAAAGAAGACTTACACTCCAACTGATCACACGGAAATTTGCCAACATCCACAGCAGCAGTCATGCTTTCAATTTCCTCAGGGGTCATTTCATGAAGTTTCATGTAGTGCTGTATTAGGCCAGTAATGGCTTGGAAAATCCTAGAACAGTCACTCACCTGACACCGAAATTCTTTCATTGATTGTTTAGGTTCAGTTTCTTCACTTTCTTTAACAGTTTCACTTTCCTCTTCACCCTCTGCAGAAAAGGTAGGAAGATTTGACTTATGTACAGCCTGGTAATGAAGAATCAGGTTTTGCTGTATTGTAAATGCAGCAAAGCATCCCTGGTGAACACAACAATAAGGCCTGTACGAACTGTATCTTGCTGGAAGTTCAAAGGACTGAGAAACTGGATTCTTTTCTCTTTTTTCTTCCTTTTCTTTTCTATGCCTCTTATTTTTCCTTCCTTTGGTTTTTAGGTTTGCAAGATTTGCATTATATTGTTCAGCAGAGGCTGTGACAGGCTGTGAAGAACTTTCTGGTTTCTCAGGACTTTTTTTTTCTGCAAGTTGTTTTTCTGGGATTACTGCTGCATCATCAAGTGCATCGTCACCTGTTGCTGTTGGTACACTGAAGGCCAGCTGTGACTCAGTTTTTGTTTCCTCTGCCATGGGTGGCTGTTTCTTCACTTGATTAATCTGTGGAGATGACAAATTTTCACTCTGAGATTTTCTTCCATAGGGCCTTTTTATTTTTAGCTTTACCATTTCTTCTATTGTAAAATGATGCACCAACTGACAGTGTGCCCGGAGATTAGAGTTTCTTGTAAATGTTTTGGTACATGTAGGTACAACACATTTAAATGGAGCAAATTTTAACTGATTCTTCTTAATTTCAAGAATCATCTCTGGAGTATACTGATGAATTTTCCCATAGTGTTTAAAGAGGGCATCCTTTGTCATGGCACTGTAGTTACAGCCTTGGTTTTGACACACAAAGGGCTTATTAACTCTGTCATTAAGCTGAACATGCATCACTTCAGAAACTGGCTGGACTACAGTATTTGGAGTTGATTTAGTAGGAGTAGGGGACGGTGCTACTGATTTGTTCATTAGCATACTCTGGGAAGCTGGAGCAGAGATGTCAGTTTCTAGTTTTAAGTTTTGCAAACCCTCTAAAATTTCCTGTATTTGATCCTCCTTATGTAATGCTTCAGACTGAGGAATGTTGCCTTTTGTTGGCATTACAGTTAGAAAAGAGGAACACTGAGAAGAGTCAGGCAACTTGTTATCTGGGATAGAGTCCACTGAAGGAAGTTGCATACTGTACTTTATCTGAGCATTCTGTGTTGTCTCACCAGTACCCTGAGATCCACTTTTTACCTCAAGTATTTGAGAATTCATAGCAGTTTTAATAATTTCAAGAGTCTTCTCAAAGTTCTGAATAACATTATCTTCAGAAATCCGCAAATCAGAATTCACTGGTGTGCATGAAGTCAAAGGCATCATTCGGGAATCACCATTTTCAGTTTTTAATGTTAAAGGGGTTATCATTGCATGGGGCTCAAGAGTGGCTTTACAGTTCTCTTTTACACCAGTTATAAACAAATGATTGTCAATGTTATTTAATTTCTGTGTGAGATTTTCCACCAAAGCCTGAGGTTCACAATCAGGAATCATGTCTGAACGTGTGCTGGTATCCGGGACCGTAAGACTCTTTGCTGGAAGCCCCACTGCTGAGTCAGCTGGTACCACATTTTGGGAAGCATTAGATACAATTACTGCAGGAGCAACTTTTTTTCTCTTCTTAGATGCACTATTTCCTTTTTTATTCAAATGACTGGACCTTGTATTTTGAGGACCACTTATAACAGAAATGTGTGCACTGTTATTGGTAAAATTTTGTGGTGGCTCAGTAGAACTGCTGAATGAATTGGAGCACAAGCCATTTTCAATAGTTTTTAGCAATAAATCATTTGTTGTGAAGATAGGCAAACTGTTACATTCTTTGAGGGTGGAAGTTTTGGAATTTGGTGTTTGATTCTGGTTTGATGGTGAGGTGTTTGGGTGGCAAACAGTCTGTAACAAGGGTGTCACAGTTGGACCTGGCATCCCCGCTGCATTTGCTTGGGCTGCATCAGAGACACTGCCTATTGGAACAACCTGAGAAAGCATGTCGGCACTCTCAAATGTGCTGGGAATGCCAGCAGTTTCTAAAGCCTGCTTAATAATTTCACTGCCTTCCTGACTAACACTGGCATTAAAGTTACTCACATCACATCTAGGAAATGCACTTGGTAAAAAGGTTGGACGATTTTCCACAGAAAGAAGTTGCAGAAATGATGGATCTTTAAAACATGTTTCTGGATTAAAGTTAGATTGTTGTGGCTGTTGCATATTTACTGCACTTGTGGAGAGAATCATGCTGGCCAGAAGGGAAGGCTGTCTGTTGGTCTGTAGAAGTTCCTGTGCAATTTCTGCTCCATCCAGTGGTTTGCAGTAAGACCTTTTAGAGAGGTGTCCACCCAGGGACCGGGGGTTGGTGAAAGCCCTGTAACACCTGCTACAGATAAATTTCCCGTCTCTAATAATCGCAGGCCATTTAGCCCTTTTGTTGTGCTTGGGTTTTCTTTCCTTCCCATTTGGGCCTCGACCACGGTCTTTTTTCACTTTCTTAGGTGCAGACTGCTGGGCACTGGTGCTACTGAAGTCATCTGCAGTACTGACTTGGGAAGGAAAAACGCCGTTTTCACTGCTGCCTCCTTTCAGAAAAGAGGAATTTATGTTTCCTTCGGTCTGTGGGGGATAATGATTTGTACTATTTTCAAGTTGGGAAAAAACAGAATTATTCTCACTGTCTGCTGGTGAAGAGAAGAGAGAGCTATTTTCTGTGGGTAAAGGAAGAAAAGGATCTGAGCCGCTGTCAATATTCAAAGGCAAAACTGTTTTGGTTAGATCTTCCATTTGTGCTGGTAAGGTAGTATTAGACAAATTTTCCATTTGTGAACATAATATACCATCTTGTCCATGTTTATCCTGAGAAGATGTGTTTGGACTTAGGACACTTTCCACTGAGGGTAACAATGGAGTTGATACACTTGCTAAATGAGCTGGAAAAATGGAAGGCGAGACATGCTGCAACTGGGCTGAACAGGCAGGGTTCCCATTGGCTTTGGTCTGTGATGTAAAAAAAGCATGATTAGAGCTGCTCACTTGTGACGGCAAAAAATAAACACACTTTCCATGATTTGGTGTATTTAAGTTGTTAGATTTCTGACCTTTTTTATTTTTGCGCTGCAGTTTAAAAGCAGCATATTGGTCAGGGTGTGCTGTCTTCATGTGTTTTCCAATACTCTGTGAGGAGTTGTATGTTCGAGTGCATCCCTCAACCTGGCAGCTGAACTTCTGACCTGGAGCTTTTGGAGGTACTGATGGAGCTCCCAACGGACTGCTCAGGTCGGGCTGCGATGGAACAAATGTGATACTTTCTAGTGTCTTAAGAGGTAAATCATAAAGGCTGGACGAGGTTTTAACATCACCTCCACATTCAAACTTGCAAATCTGTGAACTGTCTTCAAGCCGTGCCTCATTCTGTACAGAAAAGGTCAGAGTGTTCACCTGTCTTTCTAGGCTTTGTGGGTTCATGTCACCTAGCCTCAGCGGTTCTGAGTCTCCTAAAGAACTCTGAGCAATCTGGGCTTCGTTCGGGCACTCATGATCTTTCTTCTCTTGGAAACTTGGACGGCAGAAATGGACACCAGCACCTCCACCTGGTTTATGTACATCTGTCATCAGCGGCTCACCAGTGCCTTCCACGGTTAGGTGTTCTTGCTTTCCAAAGTCATTCTCAATCCCATGGTTAACAGATACCTTAATGGACACAGCTACTTCATTGGTCCGAAGAACAGCAGTATTATCAGAGTTTTCTAAACCATTTGACAATGGTATGTTAGCTTGCCTGAGTTCAGAGGCAGAGATCTGGCCTTGGTTAGTCACAGTTGACTCAGCTTTGTTTTTCTCCCAGTCACCACTTGTGCCCGGTCCTAGGCTCTTTTCAATGCTGTGCTCTGACCTTCCTTCCCCAGCTGTTCCTTCTGAGTTCTGATTCACCTCATTTCCAGATGGATTAAGCTGGTCTTCAGGAGGCAGCCCTTTCTCAGGTGTACTGTGGTCATCCAGATGCTTTTCCATCTCACTCTGAGAACGATACACTTTACCACAACCCGTGAACTTACAAGTAAAGGTATTATAGTGTTGTGCTTCATGATCATACAGTAAATAAGCTTGTGAGAAAATTCTGCCACATTTTGGAAATAAGCACTTTGCTCTAAAGACTTGATGCTCCTTTCGGTGGGCTAACAGCTCTGCATAACTATTAAAACCAGCCTTACATTTCATCTGTATACATATATATGGCTTACTGCCACAGTGCATTTGTAAGTGATCATTGAGATGAGTGACGCTTACAAAGTGCCTTCTACAATACTGGCAAATGACTTTTTTGCTTTGCATTTCAAGAAAGCGTTTGGCATCTTCATTATCCTTATGGGCTTTCACATGAGCAATTAAATTTTTGAAGTACTTAAAGCCCTTTTTACAAAAGGTCACCGGACAATTAAATTCATTAACAGGTACTGGTTTCTGCACAGGGATCACCTCGGGCTCATAAGACTTGTCTTTGTCATCATTCTCATCATCTGAGCCATCGTTGTCATTAAACACTATGAAATCTGTTGAATAAAGACTATTCTTTTTTATGGGTCGCTGTTCCTGTTTAGCCACAGTGTTAGTATTAGTCTTTTGATTTTCATGGGTGGCTGTGATTTTAGGAGGCCTTCCCAATCTTCTTAATGGTTTCATAGCTGCTAGTCTCTCTTTGCTAGACTGTTTAACATGCAGTGTAACATGAGGGACAAACGATTCTTTAGAATTGAAATTCTTTGCACATATGGGACAGCTGTAAATCCCATCTTTGTAATGTTTTTGAGCATGCCGTACTATTCTATGTCCAAGGAATTCTTTATCACATAGCAAACAATACTGCATGTAGGCTTGCCAATTCCTAAACCTAGCAGATATAAACCCCCTATCTTTTAATTCTTTTATCTCCTTCTTCTTTTGCTTCTCATCACCAGCATCCATCAGCAGGCTGGAATCAGTACCAAGTCCAGCAGAAATGCCATTCACAGATGTGTCTCCCCTTTCACCCTGGTAGTCTACTTTCTCATAGACTTCACTGTCATTCAGTTCATCAATTGAGGACACAATAGATGCCTCTTCCCCCATGAGTGCAAGACACTGGCGTTTCAAAGTTTTCCAATCCCAAAATTCTGGATCAAAGGGCCACTGGGTTTTCAAAACAAGTAAGAGCTCACAACGTAGAGAATTTGGTATTGGAAGATTCTCTTCATCATATTTCTGGTCTGGCTGGTTGTATAACATTTCCACAGCATAATATGCATCTACGGTAGGCTCAATAAGAAATTCACTCAATTGACAAGCACGTTTAACTTCCAGATCCTCAGGCAACAAACACGAAATGGTTTTGCAAATTGATATTTTCACTTCAGTATTTTCTGTAGATTCCAGGCGAAGAGCTTTTACACATAATTCTATGCAGGTAGCAAGTCCAGCCCCTTCAGTCTATAAAACAAGCAAAATACAGGAAAGGTTACTCTACACTATCAAGCATAGATTGATTCCTTCCTTCCTTCCTTCCTTCCTTCCTTCCTTCCTTCCTTCCTTCCTTCCTTCCTTC
>JANHMN010000004.1:102787799-102798175 GCA_030674055.1 Rhabdomys pumilio | reverse complement strand
TTCCTTCCTTCCTTCCTTCCTTCCTTCCTTCCTTCCTTCCTTCCTTCTCTCTTTCTATTTGGACTTTCAAGACTGACATTTGCTGTTCTTGAATCTTAAATAGCAACACAAGAAAAGACACTCTGGCTAAAACTAGCTCCATGTGAACAAGGGTATACAAAGAACCAGAAAGAAATTCTTAAAAACGCAAGTAGTAAAAACTAAGCAAAGACCTGTACCAAATAAATAAATAAACAAACAAACAAACAAACAAATAAAATCACTTTTTTTTAACTTTTCAGATCCCTTTTATAAAGCAGGGGTCAAAGGGATGGAGAGACAGCACAGGTCTAAGAATACTTGCTATTCTTCCAGAGGACCCAAGTTCAGTTCCCAGTACCCATATCAGGTAGCTCACAACCAGAGTCTGACTTCTGATCTCTGCAGGAACATACATACATACATGCATGCATGCATGCATGCATACATACATACATACATACATACATACATACGCATTCACACATATCTACATTCACTCATATGAATAAAAAGATAAAAATACATCTTTTAATAATATTTAAAAGACAACTCCTACAACAGAGGCCAAAACAACACATAGACTTAACACTAGGTATGAGCTATAAAATAAATTAGGATCTAAAGTACTTAGGGTACAGGTTAGTAAGTGTCTGGGGAACAGTAAATGGTCATTAAGTATCTTTATCATGTATCATTAATTTTACATTTGTCTTCATAACTTTTTAAAAATATAACTTTCTTAATTCAGTTAGAAACTCATTCCTCAGACCCTCTAACTTGTTAGTAAAGATGAACAATCACTTGAGTCTTAAAAGTAGGGTTTCTAGTGCTACCATAAACTAAACTGTCAACTCATCTACAGTATACTCAGATGTTCCTGAGAGAGAATACACATGCACTAGGAGTCTCAACATGACAAAGTAGTAGAAAGGGCTGTAGCATATATTGTAGTTATTCATGTTTCACTCTAGCAACAGAAGATAAAAGCTTTAAGACCAGGGCTATAATTTTCAAGTCTAACTTCTAGGAGTAGGAGAAAAACTATATTGCATGAATGGAGATGCTCTCAACTACCCTGCTAGGTGTGGTAAACACCTGTAATCCAAACACTTTGGAGGTAGAGGAAGAGTTCTAAGTCATCACTTACATAGCAAGTCCCAAGCCAGCCTGGACCATATGAGATCTTGTCTCAGTTGAACAAAGCACACTAATTATTATGAGGATATGCTACCATCTGTGCTACAAAATTTGAAAGAACCACAGAGCTTTAAAAAAAAAATGGTTGTCATCATGGAGAAACACTCTAGGCAGAACAAGAGGACCTCCTTACAAGACAAGAAGTAGGGATGAGGCAGTCCCTTTTCTCCATCCCTTTGACTCACCTAATTGAGAAAGGCATGCCAGAACGGTTAAGCTGCTCAGTGTGGTCAGAGTGGGATAAGACTAACACCTAGCTACCATGCTGCTCACTAAGCAGATATTAAATAGTAACACAACCGACTGTTAAAACTACACGGCAATATCGTCCAACACTCGTTGCCCTGTTTCAATTTATTGTTAACTCTGACACCATGTTATATAATATAAAAAATAAGATAAGTTAGTTAGCAAGAGTAAAGAAAGAGGAAGAGCTACAAAGTAAAAAGATACAATTTGTTTTCACTCCTAAAAGAAAAATTATTTCAGGACAAAACAGATACAAAAAAATATATATATTTAAGATACATGACCAAATATAGACAATAGGAGGTATTTTTAAAAGAGGATATTTGTTTTGTTTTTATTTCATCTTTCAAAATAATTTGTACATGATTTTTAAAAAAGTTTTCATGATTAATTTTTACATTCTCTGCAATGATAGCACTTTTAGGTCATTTCTTCTGTATATATTCTGTAGAAAAGAGCTGAATATAGGTTACTATAAGAAAATCAGTAACACAGGGCTGAGGAACGCTCAGCGATAGATTCTGATCTTGGTAAATGTGCAGCATCTGCTTGTCAGTCTCTTCAGACACATATAATCTATGTATTCTATCTATGATGCTTTTAAATTTTCAATTACTATGTTCCTGCATTTCCAAAAGTTCTGACTCTTTTAAAATCTGGTCATTTTAATAGTGTCCGTTTTCATGCTTTACTATTTTGAGTCTTTTTTTTTTTTATTTATAATTTATTCTCTTTACATTATCCATACAATAGATAAATTGATCCTGTTCTCGTTGATAGTGTTTTCTATTTGTTTTTATGTGAATGAGTTCTTTGGTTGAAAGTATATCTTCACTACATGTGGCTGGTACTCTTGAAGACAGCACCAGCTCCCGAGAACTAGATTAACGTGGTGGTTATAAGCTGCCAGGTGGGTGCAGGGAATTAAACCAAAGAGCAGCTGGTGCTTGCAACCACAAAGTCATCTCTCCAGCACCCAATTATTTTTATTTTTAATTATATGTTTGTGCACATGAGTTGCAGGTACAAGAAGAAACTAGAGGGCCTGAGTTCCCTAAACATGGAGTTAGGACTGTGACCTGCCTTCTGTGGGTGCTAGGATCTCAACTCAGGTCATCCACAAGAATAGTATGTGCTTTTAACCTTAAAGCCTTTCCTCCAGCCCCAATCCTACTGTTCTCTGGGGAAATTACTTTACAGTTTTTCACTCATGGCTTTACATGCAGTTTAACACGTTTATGCCTGCATGCTTAATTCTATCCTTCTATCTGCTTTTGTAAGCCTTGATAAAATCAGCTTAAGCAGGACTTTTTACATGAATCTTGTACTGACAGCATGCCCCTTCAAATTAGTTCCTGTGTCTGCAACTATGTCATAGTCCAGTTTCTCAGCTCTTAAACATTGATCATTTACTTGTCATGGGGATTTATGAACTAAACAGCCCCCTAATCTGTGTTAAGAGTTATGGTTATAATTCCTTAGGGTAAGATTTACCTGTTTTGACCCAGAAATTAGCTGAGTATTATTCAAGGCTGTCGATCATCCATCAGTGGTATATTTTTCTAGTCTGTTTTTCAATGAAATGGTCCTTCACAGGTTCCAGAGAGGGAAGAATTCAGATTGAACTCCCTAATTTGAGAGGGTTCAACACTTCATCTGATCTCTATATATCCTCACCTCTCCTCTCATCCATTCCTCCCTCTCCTTCTCCATAACAAGATCTGATGCATCACAAGCTTGCACTGAACTATGTAGTCATGGATAAGTCTGATCTGGGACTATATGTGTGTACCACCACTTCTGGTCCATACGGTGTTGGGATTCAAACACAGGGATCTCTGTGTGCTATAGCAAGCACTCTAACTAATCTACAGCCTAGCCCCTAGTTCAGGCTTTTTGACCCCATTATTAAGTTACTTTTTGTGTTGAATCCTAGGAGGGGAGGGGTATTTTCCTAATGTTCTTGTAATCTCAGCTGCCACAAAAAATATTGCTTTATTTTATCAAGTATTTATGGCTGTTTTTGTAGTAAAGGGGTTTTTAAGAGTGTTTTTTTGACCCATTGTCAGCAACAGAATAATTTCCATATTCCTCTTTACACTTTCTGAACTTGCATAGAGCCAAACTACCAAAGTAGTATAACATACTGGGACACTGACAACAAAAATGGGAAATATTACACAGATGGTAAGAGGAAGTTTTTTGTTTTTATATGAACATTTAGGTCTCTCTAGATCAAATATTTCAAAGGAGATGTGTGTGTGTGTGTGTGTGTGTGTGTGTGTGTGTGTGTGTGAATGCCCAAAAGCACTGAAATGAAAAAAAAAAAAAATCACTAAAGAAAGTGTTAAAATAACAAAAGTAAAGATCTTATTAAAGACGAGTCACACAATTTAAATTAAGGAAAAGTAACTTGAATACTCTTACCTCTGAATTAATGACTTTAATCAGGAAGAAAATGTGATATACAGTCTTCGTTAACAAAGAAAGCTGACGACACCTTTCTAGGTACACTTGTACTGATGGTTCTACCCGTTGCTGCAATTTACTCCAAAACAGAGTGAGTTCCCTTTGGAAAAAAAAGTTTGAAGAATAAATAGGATTAATGGAATAATCATGGAATAATCATACAGTGCATCAATGTAGCCATTACATTTGAAATTAAACTGACTTTAGATCCCAATTCTATGGATAAAATTATGTCTAAATACAAGATAAATCAGCACTCTGAGTTTCTAAATAAAAATTAGATGCAGTTTCTTACTGTATTAATCAGTATTTTTCAATCTCAGAGTAGCACTCTTTTAATAAGAAAACATCTAACACACAAATTATATAAAGAAAACCTTTCAGTCACATTTGGACTTTAGACTATGTAATATAAAAATTCAGTCTGTGTGCACAACATCTAACAAGGTATAAGAATTAAAAACATACCTATCTATGATTGAGGGCGTACTTCAAGGATAGAACCTTCACCTAGCACACCCTCAATCACACCATCACCCTCAAATAACAGCTCCATAAATCAAGCATCTTCTACATTAAAATCTATCCAGAAGGTTGTTACTATTAGATGAACAAAACTACCAATGATATTACAGACCCCGGAAGGAAAACACCCACGTTACATAAAGGTTAAATAAAAGGAAAATTAAATTCTAAGTTTATCTGACATTAATAACTATTTTCACAGAAATAACTAAAATGATGAATGTGCCAGCTGTACCTAACTTCTCTTCCATCCCTCATTTAATTCCCCCTGCTTCACAATGTTCAACAATTGGTCTCAAGAGCAGCTTTTGCTAATGTTGTCTTCAGATTCCAGCGCCTTTGGAACTACCCTCTTTACTGCTCACTTACTGGACTGGAACATCTATGAAGGACCTAGTTAGAAACTTCTGGCCACATTCACCTTTCTAGTTCTTTACAAGTCTCATCTACTTTAGTTTTTCTAAAACCTAATCTAATAAACACGATTCCTTTAACAGCATTTTAATTAACAGCAGGCCACATGCAGTTTGATTTGTTCCATAACAATATCCATTTAGTGAGGTATACTACTGCAGCCTTCTCAATGACAAATTCCCTAAACCACACATTTCTAAGAATGTATCCGTTCTCTAAGCAGTGTGTACTGTGCATGAAAAGGGTGCCTGCCATTCTTCCTCCTTCAGCATCTTTCTATTTTGAATTCATCATTATCTCCAAATAGCCTGAACTTTTTACTGTACTCAAAACAGATGCCGAAGTTTATTTCACATTTCTTTTGCCTCATACCATACACATGAGGAAGGCCTTACACATGCTAGTTGGATTACTCACCTAAGCTCTGTAATTCCACTTTCTTCCTCCCATGTGTCCTCTCTAGTCATTCTCCAAACAACTCTCAACTGTGCTTTGAACTATGTTTTAAACATGAAGTTTTTAATGATGCCCTTCAGAGTTGGTAAGAGGCGGCTTCTGTGTGTCATATAAAATTCACTTTGATGTTGTTTTAAACCAATGTAACAATGATTCCCTAGATATCACTGACTCTCACATTATCTTATACCCAGAAAATCTACTTGTCCATGATAAACACACTGTAGTTATCCATGGCTTGAAGAGCAATCACCTCTGTATTTAAGATTTAACTTATTCACAAGGAGCAACTACTCAGAAAAGCTGGTAACTATGAACTTTATTTGACTGCACAGCCATTTATTTACCTTGCCTGTTCTATATTCATTCACATGCCATGTGAATGCAAATATTCTTAAATGCCAAGATGCTATAATCCAAGTTTTCTTTAAAGTCTACCTTGCCACTAAGTGACAATAGCTCACCTCAGACAATAGTAACCTAGGGCTGTTATCAAGCTTTTTACAGTAATGGAAGTCAGGAGAAGCTGCAGCCTCTCAAAGGGGTATTATTATAGCAGGTTTGGGAATGTGCTGGATCAGGAAGCATATAAAGGGGAATACCCAAGAAGTCAGCCAGGAGAATGGTCTCTACAGGTATTAAATACACTATACTTCCACAGGTTAAGTGCTAAGCAATTCAAAATATATAAAATGTAGGTGAAAAAAAATATAGACTCTAATCACAGTTTAAAGAGCTGAAAACAAATTTAATACTGTCTGATAAAATAAACCTTTGAATTGTATTGTCCTTAACACAAAGAGTTCCTAAAACTAAAATATGAATTATTTGATATCAGATTGCATATAATAGAATACCTTAAAATACACTTTTTTGTCTTAAAAAAAAAAAAGATTTTTAAAAATCTCTAAATTACATGAATTCTTTTGTGCCCCCATCACATCCACTTCACTGTGGCCAGCCCCTTAAAGAAAACAAGAAAACTGAGCGTCCTCTCTCCTCTCCTCTCTCTCTCTCTGTCTGTGGGAGTTGTTACACAGCCCTAAATGTCAGTGTAATTAGTGATACCACTTGCCCAAAGCAGCAGGTAGCAGCATAGGTCACCGTGTGCACACAGACTCCAGTGGTAGCACAGACCACGGACATCAATACGGCCTCCAGCAGCAGCAGCACACAATACAGACATCAACACAGTCGGTCTCCTTGCTTCTTCGAGGGGCCTGGTTTGTCTGTGACCTCTCCCCACCAGAGGCAGTGCTAATCATAGTCAGTGTTACTGCCAGAGGCTATGTAGATATCTGTGATCCCTGTTACTGCTGGAGGCCATCTTGATTACATGAACTCTTAAAATCTACTTTCTATTCTTTTAATTGTTTTTATTTCTTTTTTTAGACAGGGTCTCACTATATGGTGACTGACCTGCAAGTCACCATCTCGGCCAGGTGAGGCTGGAAATAGTAAAGATCAGCTTACAATGCCACCAGAGCAACGGGATTAAAGGCATGTGCTACCCCACCTGACCTTTGTTTTCTAATGTAACAAAATCTCCTTTAAAAAAGAAAAGCAACTCACCAAGCACAGTACATATCTCCTTGCTGGAGCTGCCGTGATAGAAAGGCGGTACATAAAACAAGGGCGCTTTTCTCATCCCCCTCAGATTCTAAATTACAGATCATTTCTAATGCATCTTTGCAATCAACTTCTGAAATCTATAGAAAAAGGAAATAGAAATAGGCCATGAAGTAGCTTTAGAAGATATATGTATACACACACACACACACACACACACACACTAAAATTTAATTTTTCTTTCGATACACACAAATTCTCATTAGTAAAACGTATTAAGTTATATACTATCAAATAATTGAGATAAAGACTTGGCAATAGTTTTAAAAAGAAAACAACCATTCTTATCATTAATAAATATTAATATAATATTCTGAGAGTATTAAAAACCGCAGAATACAAACTACTTTCAGAAATGCATGAATGTTCAGTAAATAACAAGTGTTAATTAATCATAAGTATCTTTTATCCACTAAATTGGATCCATTACCAGAAAAGAAAACCACAGCACTTTTACTGTTACTCTTTGACTCGCTGGTCAAATCATTACTAAAACCAGAAGACACAAAGAATGTAGTAGATACAGATAATAAACTATCTATCAATCTTAAGGGAAGAAACAATCCAGAATATTGTAGATAGCTCTATCATTTTAAAAACAGGTTCACTCATCTCTACTATTTTGCTTTTCATATAAACTTACTCCAACTCAAAGTGTTGCTAAAGGTTCACATACTCCTGAATCATTTAACCTAGTATTTAAAACAAATTTAAGATGTGCCACTTCATTATTTATACATGTAAAACAGAACTAGCAAATGACTTCTACCCTTTGCTGTAACAATAGACAACCAAAGATTATGTTTTTTACACAAAACAGAAAAATTTAATTCCTCATGGTCTAAATGAGATGGTAAAAAGAAGTGAAGACTGAAGACCATGAGCATTCATGGATCACACAACTGTGTGCTTCTCTCTCACACAACTCACACAACAAATACAAGCTAAGCAAAAGGACATGGGTTATGTGCTTAAGACTGAACAAGTGTTTACGTGAAGGACAATGATATGATTTTAAGGCTGATCAGTAACAATAAGGATGATGGTTGTTTGACAACTGAACTGGGAAAATAGAAGTTTGGCATGGTGGTGCTTGCAGATACATCTCAGCACTCAGGAGCAGAGGAGCAGAAAGATCATAATTTCTAGGCTACAGTGGATTACAAAACAAAAACAGAACAAACACTAAGAAAACCATCAATTTCCCTTTTTGTGATCTAACAGTGACTTGTTCTTAAAGATGTTAAAAAAGATTTTGTTTTTATGTATTAGGGCCTACATGTACATATATGTGTACCATTATGTGTGCCTAGTGCTAGAGACCAGAAGATGCAATCTGATTGATTCCTTCAGACTGGAATTACAGCTGGTTGTAAACCAACATGTAGGTCCTGAGAGTCAAATCAAGGCCTTTGCACTTCATCCCTTACTCAGCTCTTTAGCCTACCAACAATCATTTTAAAATAAGGATGCAATTAGTAGCTTGTTCTGACTGAATCCAAACTATTTGTGGTCAGACACAGGTAATCACCCAGAGAAAAGGCTGTATAAAGACTGTGTCTGGACCACCTGTTGGTAACTCCAGCACAGTAAGACTAGTCCGATATTCCTGTCGGCCATGCTGTAGCAAATCTTTATCTGTAAGTTACCTCATTTACACAACCCAACAAAGGGGGACCAAAAGATGTATGTTTATACAATCGATATTTTAAAATAGCTACAACATGTTAAGCACAACGCCAGACATTTCATGTATACTGTAACTATAATTTTCTCACTAGGCAGAAAGTATATTTTATAGATAAGAAATTATGTAATTTGCTTACAACAATTAAGAACTAAACCCACAAGTCAAACCATATCTGACTGACATCAGAGATCTAAACTCCTATCGTTTTATTAACATTATCTTTTTATAAGGCTTTTGTTGCTTTTAATTATTCTAACACGTTCATCATGACAAATGTCAGTCAGATGAGCTGCAAGTTCTTTTTAAAACCATTTTTATAGCATGTTAATAACAGAAATGAGAGCAAACTACTTATTAGGGCCAGCTTCTTCAGAATTAGCATGGATAGTGGACATGAGAGGCTGCTGGGAAGATGCTACCAAAGCTGAGGGTCACTTACATAAATTACCTGGAACCAGATATGCTTTACCTTTCAGATTCTTTAAATTATTTGCATACATACAGTGAGATACTGGGTTTGGGATCCAAATCTGAACATGAAATTTCCTTTCACATCTTATATACATTGCCTGAACATCATTATCCCATGTAGTGTCTTTTATATACCTGGATCTTACCCATAACATGATGTCAGATGTGGGGTTTTTCATTGGTGGTATGTCTGTGTTCAAAAAGTTTGAGGAAAATTCAGACCTCAGATTTGCTAACTCGTGATGCTCAAAAAGACTTAAGCTACTCAAATTCTTAATTTACTGATAGTTAAGACTTAAATGCAGGCTTAGATTCAGTCTTCTCTCAGAACTCCACATATCTAAGCATACTGAGGTCCTAGAGTGTTAAACATTTTTTACGAGTTCAAGTTTTAAAACAATCATTATCTCTTGAAAATATGATTTGAATCTCATCATAGTTTCTTCTAAAAATCTGAATTCCTGTTGAAAGCTTCATATGGCACCAACTGTAATTATTTCCCACAATACCTCTATTAAATTAACTCAATATTTTAAGTGTCTATTTGTCTGTCTGTATGTCTGTATACATGTATGTATGTATATGCATATATAAATGTACACAAACAAAATATATCCTCAAAATATACAAAAACTTCAATTAAAAGACTTCATTGCTACTACTATTATGTGATGTAAGTGTGTGCACTCAGAGAAAACAGTCCTGTGGTCCTCTCCTCTCCTCTCACTTCTACACAGGTTCCAGGGGCTAAACTCAGTTCCCAGGCTTCTATGGCATGGACCTCTGCTCAAATTTACTTTTTCCCTATTTGCCAAGAATTGGCCTCTTTAAAAAAAAAAAAAAAGGCAATAGCAGAGATAAGAGAACTAAATTTAAATTAATGAATGAATAAATTAAATTTGTGGAAGTAAACTATAACCATTTGAACAATAATTGTGTTAAAACTACAAAGAAGCATAATTCAGAAACTACCAATATATCACCAATTTAGTGATTATGTCCTACTTTTAGAAAAATGGGCCAAATTTCAAATGTAAAACCAAACAGAATGATCTATTTATTAAAGATATACTATGCTAAATCCTCTTATAAAAAGAAATATAATGCTGGGCGGTGGCGGTACACGCCTTTAATCCCAGCACTTGGGAGGCAGAGGCAGCTGGATTTCTGAGTTGAGGCCAGCCTGGTCTACAGAGTGAGTTCCAGGACAGCCAGGGCTACACAGAGAAACCCTGTCTCAAAAAAAATAAATAAA
>JANHMN010000004.1:102748786-102787699 GCA_030674055.1 Rhabdomys pumilio | reverse complement strand
AGCCAGGGCTACACAGAGAAACCCTGTCTCAAAAAAAATAAATTAAAAAAAAAAAAAAAAAGAAAAAAAAAAAAGAGAGAAGAAATATAATTTCAGAATGTAAATAACTATTTTCATATGATTCTTTGCACTGCTTAATAAAAGTATAAAATATTTAAGTAGTATGTCATGTCTACCAATTATATTTTAAAATATATTAGTTAATAGTCTCAAGACTACAGTTTGCTAGGCAAAATAAGATAATTTCATACAGAAAAGAATTTTAAAGGCAAACTTATCATCACGCCCAAAAGAATCTAAAAACATCATATAACTAGCAAATATTTCTACATTAACACTCTCCAGTGTCAGAAAAGAAGGAATTTCACAAACTGTTTTCAGAGGGCACATTCATTGTCATGGGTTTTTTGTCATTGCTTTTCTGAATAATCTGTCTCTACACTATATACAATGTGTAGATTTATTTATTTATTTATTTATTTATTTATTTATTTATTTATTTAAAAAAAGACCAGGCATAGCTCGGGCTGGCCTTGAACTTGCTGTCTTCCTGCTTCAACCCCCCAGTGTTGGGATTATAGGTTTGTGCCACCATCCCCATGTTTAAAATATGTAGATTCTTAGAACCAATTCACTTCTGTGAATTAAATGTATCATCAGTATACTTGCAAGGATGCAAGAATGTTCACTTACAAGACAACAATCTAAATATCCACCTGTCTGGTTAAATATACCACAATCTATATAATGGAACTGCAGTTATTACATATGAACAGAATGAATTGGAATGAGGTCAGTAAAACAAAGTATTGTCAGTTAAGGAATGTGTGTCTTAAATATAGAAAATACGTGTGTATAGGAAATGTAAGAAAAGTGTATTAGTTGTATTTCAAAGTTGATTATTTAAGAGAACTTTGAAAAAAATCTTTGTAGTGTGTGTGTGTGTGGGGGGGGGGGTAGGGGAGCGCTCATGTGAATGACATGGTGTCAGTTGGAAGTGGTGCCTGTCTTCCCTGACTGTCTGCCTTCACCTGGGTCTCTTGTCCACTGCTGTTCCCAGCTCATCACAGGAGCACTGGGATTACAGACATGCTGGCTTACATGTTTTGTCTGGGTTCACGGGGTCTGAAATCAGGTTCTTACACTTGTCTGGCAAACACTACACCACAATCTCCAACCCAGAGAATGGGGAGGGGGAAAATGATGATTCAAGAGGAAACAAAAGGACTTCAAAAGGCTCTCCCCTGTTTATTCTAAAGATAGAATCAACTGAAAAACTGGATGTAAGCTAAAGTTGCCAACTGTTCTACCACCTCTGCCAAGAATCTGAAAAAAGCTCATTATTTTAAGAAATGTTAGATGAATATCCCTTTCTTACAGCCCCTGAGTCTGACATCTAACAGGGACAACTGCTATTACTATTGGGAAATAGTTAGTTTCTTGCCCACTGAGTCATACAGACAAGAATTTCCCTAGGATTATCAATCCAGACCACATCTGGCTTTTAATTAAAATCTATCCCCATATTCTTTAAGGAACATGCTTTTAAAAATCAAATCTTACACACACACACACACACACAAAGAGGAAAGGAGGAGGTGGGGAAAGGGGGAGGGAGAAGAGAGATAGAGAGGGAAAGGAAGAAGAGAAAGAGGGAGAAGAGGAGGAGGAAGAGAAGAAGAGGGGGAGATATATATATTTGTGAACACAATTCCTAAGGGAATCAATGTCTTTGGGAAAGTTTCAAGGTAAAAGGAACACAACTATTTTCCCTTGGGGTAGAAATAATAAGACTGGTTGACAAGTCAACTTTAAAACACTTTCCTCATATGGAACAAGAAACAAGTTTCAAATACATTTCTTAAAACAATATTACAAAAGTAATCTATTTCTAAGAAAATGGACTTTCACAAGGATTTATCCATACACATAGAGCCTAAAACTTGATCAGTATGACTGACAATTTTCCTTGGTTGAAAGACACAGAGGCCGGGCGGTGGTGGCGCACGCCTTTAATCCCAGCATTTGGGAGGCAGAGGCAGGCAGATTTCTGAGTTCGAGGCCTGCCTGGTCTACAGAGTGAGTTCCAGGACAGCCAGGGCTATACAGAGAAACCCTGTCTCGAAAAACCAAAAAAAAAAAAAAAAAAAGACACAGAGATCTTAGTGAACCATGTTTATTAACAAGAAGATAAAAACAAACAAAACAGTTAATTCTACCTGTTTAATAAAAGAAATCCCTAGAAACCCCAGAGAGAATTTTTCTAGTGTATTACTCAGAGCAGGGTGGGCTGCTGCTACTTAACTCTAGATAATTATACCAAGAAGGAATAGGAATTGTGTATTTCAAGATCTGGTTATTTAAACATCTGGAAACACAGTTTTTCAGACTATAAACTCAGTCAAAGGTAACAACTGTAATCTCAGACAGCTGTCCATTAAAGCTTAATGGACGCGTCATTTGCTGTTTACTGCCCCCACTGTCTACAAAATTCATTATACTTTTTTTGCCACATACACTTCAGAGGCTATTATAAGAAATTTTTTATATGTCAGTTAAATTCTCATTTTTAATAGAAAAGTTTCAGTTTTAGACTTGCTCTCATATATAGCAACTGAAAATGCAAACTGTGAAAATAAAAGAATCAGTAAGGAGAAATAGTTATAGATTAGACAGTGTCTAAACTAACAGAATAAGGTCCAAGATTGAAAGCCTATGTTTTCCTCCCTCGAGCTCAGAAACTGACTGAAATCACTGTGTTTTTCTAATATCCTCACCATATCCAAGAAGCTTACTTATCATCTTAGTCCAACATTTACCATCTAGCTTCATTCTGCAATCATAGGAAAAGCACACAGCTATTACACACAATCTTCACCCTCCTGTGACAGTCATCTGAGGCAACCACAGTTCTAAACTCTAATTACAGGCTTCTCTTTTCTGTATACTGGGGAGTACACAGGATATGATAACCTGTTCTCCATCTTAGACTTCAGCTTTCCCTTTAAAGTACCCAGTCCAAACAGAAAGGTCCTCCAGTCCTGGCAACTTCGACCGGTATGCGATGGAATATAATCATGACTAACTGAGTGCTGGCCATGTGTATGTGAGACTCTTCATTGGAGCATGGGAATTCCATCAGTGGCCAGCCCCCTTGTGCCACCTCCCTACAGTCTCCCTCTCAGCAACTACACACTTCTAACAGCTCCTTAATAAGAGATGGAACCTGGTGATAATCTGCCCAGTCTATACCAGAATTTTGCCTGGCTTAATCTCCACAGTTCCTTTATTTCTTATTTTTGCTCTGGAGTCAATATATATCGCAAAAATATGAGACATCTGAAAACAGTGCTCATAGAGTCCTATGCTACTGAACACTTACAGTTCAATACACTATTAATTTCCATCTAAATTCTTTAAACAAACTACTATATCAACTTTTAATTATAAAATTGAATGCACAAAAATATAGAATTTCCTTTTGATGATTTTACTTCCAGAATTTTGTGCAAATTCTATACTTGAATACAAATGAAGTATAACAGAACCTTAAAAAGAAGCTAAACATTTATATAAAATATGCAAATAACATTTAATTTTTGGTATATTTTCTTATATAACATCTATTTAAATACAGTCTATATATACAGAGACAATTTATATGACTTCTCTCTAGTCTTACTCTTCTTCTTAAATTAGTCAGCTAAAAATATTCTTAGGTATCCTGATGTCAAATACAAATGAAGTTATGACATACATACTGCCAAAACCCACTGCCACGGCACTGTCTTGGGCACTACCATATTTCCCTTAGTTGAGTCAAACAAACTATTGACATAATTTAAATTACAAGATCCAGTCTGTCCCATATGATTCAGGTTGCCCTTACCCAGAAGCATACCATAATATAAGACAAATGTGTTCCATTATTTACAAACAAGAAGTCCAAAACATTCTAATCTAAATTTAATTTATCCACTTTAAAAAATAATTACTAACAAAAAATATACTCACCTCTTCAATTAGCTTTTCACTTGGTGATGATGTGCACAGACAGACAAGGTAAGTCTGTTTAAAACTACCTTTTGTCCCAATCTCAGGATGATCAGAACACAGCTTTGCTAGAGCGGCTGCTTGACTTAACTGATTTGTTTTGATTAGATGTTTAATTCTCATATCCAACAAGATGGGACCCTCAAAAGCTAAAAATTCATTCACTTAAAAAAACAAGACATAATATATTATTAACATTTGGTAATTCATTTGCAACACAAATAAATACTTTAAAAAATTTAAAAACACAGAAACTCAAACTCTTCCCTTTTAGCAATTTTCTACTACTGTCAGTAAGGATGTCATATAATATTTGACTTTATACGTAAATGCAAATCATACTGCCCACCTTGACACAGGGTCTCACTGTACAGTTTAAGATGTCCTGAACTCTCTATGTAGCCCACTTAGGCTTACAAATTGTGGCCTGCCTGTTTCAGTTGCCCAACTGTCAGGGTTCCAGGCATGGGATGCCATACCAAGCTTGCCAACTTTTAAAAGTCATAGGGAATGTTTTTATGTTACTTAAGGCTTCATTTAGAATGGACAAGTTTTTGTTTTTGTTCCCTTTTCTCTTTTCTTTTTTGGAGAGTCTCAACAGTGTAGCTGTGGAAGGTTTGGAATTATTAGACCAGGCTAACCTTGAACTCATGGAGATCCTCCAGCCTCTGACGTCAGAATAAAGGCATATACAACCACATCTGGTTTGAATAAACTTCTTGCTTATACAAATATTTCTGCATCAAATTCTTCTAAAATCTCCCAATGCAGTTATTCTTTTTGTTTGTTTTGTTTTTGAGAAAGGGTTTCTCCATGCAGCTCTGGCTGCCCTGGAACTCACTCTTTGTAGTCATATGTATCCACCTGCCTCCTCTGCCTGGGATTAAATGCAGATGCAACCACTGCTGGGCCCAATGCAGTTATTAAACAACCCAAAGCACCATCCAATTATCCATGTAATGATAAAGGGTATTTGGACAGTCTAGAATAAGAAATTGAACAAATACTTGGTTTGACATTGACAATGTACTTATTCTTTTACAAGGGAGAAGGAAGCCTGTCTTTTTAATTCATGTTTTAAAATAAAAATTTGCACAAAAAATAGTAAGAGGGGGAAAAGTCTGCCAAAGGAAAAATCCATTAAATGTATTTGGGACTTTATTTATTTTAATTACTTTAATACATTATGACTAAGACACTTAAGTATAATAAACTTCTATTCTTTTTAAGGCTATCCTCTTTTGGTTCTCTAGAATATGAAGTCATTTTGCACCTGTGAAGAAGAATTAATGTTTTAACAAGTATGAATTCAAATACTTCCCTTAGGTTTCTGTACCTGAATAAAAATTATGTTTAAACCTTTCTTTCTTGCCATTAGAAAACTAGTAACCAGTAACTGAAATGTTCTGTAGATGAAACACCGTATTCTCTAATTTTCAATTCATGAAAGTGAGTATCTGAGAGATGGTCTTTCCTTTTGTCGTTCAGTTCCTGTCTAGAACCTTTACTTTTAATCCACCTTTCTCTGATCTCCTAGGAAAAGTCACGTCCATAAAACACCGTGATTGTGCTCTTTAAGTATTTGTGACTTTAATACTCTGCAGTATTAATACTCTTCAGTATTAATACTCTTTGGTATGAAAGTCACAAATACTTAAACAATAAGACAGAATTCCACATTTAAACCTTTACTTCAGTCTAGACCTCTGTAACTACAGTCACTTAATCTTTACACTGAACTAAAAGGAGGAAATTATAAAGACTAAACACAGATGAATAAAATGTACAAGTATCTAGTGTATCTGACACAAATGTAATACATTAATTACATTTCTTTTTTTAGTTCTACATGATCTTATTAGGACATTGATATTTCAATATATTTTCCATTGAGTTCATTACCAAAACAAATTCCAATAAAAGTTTTAAATATTTACATGAAGTTAAAATAAGGCTATTCTGACTATTTATGGGTGACTGATATTTAGAAAAACGCAGTTATAGGTTCTCTCTCTTTTTTTTCAAAAGGAAATTCTAGAGATACAAAGTCTGGGAATTATTACAAATTCTATCATGAAAACACATAATCAATGGGATTTGATAGATCACAGTAAAGAATGAACTTCAAAGTGGCAAGTATCTAACAAAACTGATGGCATTTCCTAAAAGGTCAATTTCAAATAATCCCTAATTTTTTTTTTTTTGAAACAGAGTACATAAATTAAATTGACAACCTGTGCAAAATAATTTTTAGATCAGTGTATTAAAAAATAACTATCAGGACAAGCAATTTGGTTGAGGAGGTAAGAGCACTTGCTGCTCTTTAAACACCTGCATTCTACCCTCAACTCAGAAGCTCATAACCATCTTTGTAACTGCAATCCCAGGGAATCTGATGCCCTCTTCTGACCTTCCCAGGCAACAGATACACATGTGAAGTACATGCATACATGCAAGTAAAACACAAGCATAAAAACAATAAAATAAATCTAAAACAATTTTTAGAGAAATGTTAAGTCTTAAAAATTCAAAATTATAGGCACTTATGTTTTAATAATGGGAAACCAATGACACACTTAAAGAAAAACAGATTTCTAGGAAGCACAGGAAACTGGGGCAGATGGACTTTGTATGGTTAGTTTTTGTAGCCCCAACACTCTGCAGAATGAGTAAACTAGGGCTCTCACAAACCGAATGATTTCCTTAAGCCACAAAATCATCTCATGACAGAACCAAGATTAGAATGTGTTTTCTGACTTCTAATATTATCAATTTCTGCAGGGCCAGTGGGGTAATGACCTATCTGAATAAAAATACTATTATTACTTCTAATTTGAAAAATTACACTTTACCATCAATGAAGAGTTGGGAAGTAGCATACATGATCCTTTGAAGGAAGACTGAACGGTTGAGACGAAGGCTCCACTAGCACTAAACTGCTCTGCTAAAGTCATTTTTCCCAGCTCCTAATACCCTTCCTACTCCTCCTCAATTCTTCTCAGTACTTGGTATCATTCATTGCCTCCAACCTCCCCCATGGCTCTCCCTACAGGACTGTGATGTTAGAACAATGTTAGTGGTCACACACTTGTTTTATGTTCTTTATCTCACAGTACCTAAATAGAAGAGCCAAGTTTCATTTTCTTCTATGCTTTTCATACCCACACAACCATAAAAAAATAGTTAAATTGTGGTCATGTTTAGTCTGTTTACACTGCATCTACACTTCAAGAGGAAAAAAGG
Organism: Rhabdomys pumilio; assembly: GCA_030674055.1. Lineage (NCBI taxonomy): Eukaryota > Metazoa > Chordata > Mammalia > Rodentia > Muridae > Rhabdomys > Rhabdomys pumilio. The sequence continues at coordinate 102,780,403 of JANHMN010000004.1, read as the reverse complement.
TCTAAACTGGTTTTAAACCTATCAATATAGCTAAGTAACAAAACTGCAATGTAGAATGTTCAACCAGTTTAATTAAAAATTCTTTCCATTAGTGACACTTTTATAAATATTAAAAAATGATCCAGGTTTAGTGGCACACATGTTTAGCCCACACACTTGGGAGGCAGAGGAAAGTAAGTATCTGAGTTAAAGTCCAGACAGGATTACAAAGTAAGACCTTGTCTCAAAAGAAAAAAAGAAGGATGAAGAAAGTAAGGAGGAGGAAATAAAGATATTTTTAAGAGATAAATAAACCATAGCACAAATACTGTTGTAGGTAAACAATTTGACCTTGAATTTCCCACACAATGAGGCTGACTCATTGATTACTGAGTGCACGCTCTCACACTAGGTTTAACAACTAGTTTTGTTACATCTTTGATGCACTGCTCCCGAAGGATGATAAGCCAGTAGCATAAAAAGAAAGCTCCTGCTGGACAAGATGGTAGCATGTGGAAGACTAGCACTTGAAAGGCTGAAGCAGGAAAGCTGCCATGTGTTGGAGGTCAGCCTGGGCTACATAGTAAGTTCTAGACCCATCTGGGGTATACAGTGAGACCCTATCTTGAAAAAGCAAATGAGAAAATCCCAAAGGTAAGGGGGCACTACACCATATAATATGTAACATAGCCATACCTACATCTACTTAGCTATGTTAAACTCAGAAACTAAAGATGCAGCCGCAAAGAAAAAAAAGTTTTTCTATGAATTACTAATATATCCAATTCACTTAGTCCTCCTGCTATTCATTTCCCTCTACTCCACCACTGACCACTAACGCAGGCCCACCCCAAATCACTAGACCACTTTAAGGGGCTTCCTTGTCTTCACCGTCATTCTTACCACTTCAATCCATTCTCACAGAGGAATCTAGGACACTAACGTCTTTACCTGCTGCTGTTGTTTGTTTCAGTTTTTTATTTTATCCTAATAATTTTACACATGTATATATTTTAAATATATTCACTCCACTTTATATCCTTGTCCATTCCAGTTGGAACTTTTTTCTAACAAGTAGTTTTTCTACTTTCATGTCTTAAAAAGCAAAAAACAAAAAATAAGGGGCTGGAAGATGGCTCAGTGGTTAAGAGCACTGACTGCTCTTCCTGAGGTCCTGAGTTCAATCCCAGCATCCACATGGTGGCTCACAACCATCTGTAATGGGATCTGATGCCCTCTTCTGATGTATCTGAAGATAGTGACAGTGTACAGTGTACTTAAAACAAGTAAATAAATCTTTAAAAAAGTTTACACACACACATACAGACACCTACTGAGTTTAATTAGGGTTGTGTGAATACGCATGGATGTGGTCACTTACTGGAATGCAGACAACTTTTCAGGGCTGTATCATGGAAGAAACAAACATATATAGCAAAGGGAGTAAAGCAGAGGGAGACTGGCAAGACGGCTCTGCAGGTCAAGGCATTGGCTATACAAGTTTGGCAAGAACTAAGTTTGATATCCTAAAGTCTCATAAAGGTGAAAAAAACTGGACTCCACAAAATTGTCCTCTAACTTCATATATGGGACGCGCATGCACGCACACACGCACACCCGCACACACGCAGATGAAACACTTTTAAACCACTGCTGACAGGTGGAAACAGTACTCTCCATCCTTTACTGAAGGTGGAAGGTGAACAGCTCCAACAGAGGAAGAAAACTCCTTTTTATAATGTGTGGCTACTAGTAGATCTCCCTCCCCCAACCCTCACCCCCACCAGAGCACAATGAGATACTAACATTAAACAGTTACACAGACCATGTAACAGAACAGAATCCAGGAGAAACTTTACCACCTACAATCAAATGATCATCAAAAAGTGTTCCTAAGGTATAACTCAGTGGACAAAGAAGAGTCTCTTCAAACAGTGCTAGAAAAACAAATCCACATACAAAAGGAATGGTGCTAGACCTTTAATCTTGTACCACTTATGAAAATTAACTTTGAAAGTATTAACACCTGAATATGAGACTACAAACTATATAACTTCTATAACAAATCACGGGAAAAATTCTAAATGACATTATATTCTGAAATTATTTCTTAGCTATTACACCAAAGAGACAGGCAATAAAAACAAAAACCAAACAGGAGTCTCTCAAATTTCTGTGCTTCAAAGAGAATAGTCAATAAACTGAAAAGTAAGTGATAGAAAACATTTACAAATCATACGTGTGATAAAGGGTTACTATCCAGACTAAGACCTTATAACTCAAATAAGTTCATATTTTAAATGGCTATGCAGTAAGGAGCTCTTTCTCTAAAGATGATAAACAACTAATAAGCATATAGAACATTAAAACTTCATTAGAAAAATGAAAGCTGAAATGACAATATGCCACTTCCTAACAGCAGCTACTGAAAGAACTGAAAGTGTTGCTGACAATATGGAGAAAGCAGGACTGTAAAATCTTGTAACCTTTAGAGTAAACAGCACAGCAGCTGGGCAACAACTTGTAACAGACCATCATAAAATTCATCCATTTCTGGACAGTACCTCAAAAGGACACAAAGCATGGATTCTGAGGTAACAGTACCCAGGTTTATAGGAGAAAAGTGCTAACTAGTTTTATGTCACCTTGAGTTAGGCTAGAGTCATTTTGAAAAAGGAAAACTCAATTGAGAATAGAATGCCTCTGCCAAACTGAGCTGTGGCATATTTTCTTGACTGATGACTGGGAGGGCAGCTCACACTGGATAGTCCCACCCCTAGGCTTGTGGTTCTGGGAGCCATAAGAAAGCAGGTTGAGCAAGCTAGGAGGAGGAAGCCAGTAAGCAGCACTCCTACTCCAGGAAGGAGCACTCCTCCAAGGCCTCTGCATCAGTGCTTGCCTCCAGGTTGCACAAGCTACAAGATGAGATAAAACTTTTCCTTCTCATGTTCATGTTCAAAAAAAAAAAAACAAAAAAAAAACAAAAAACACCTCACTAGGCATAGTACTACCCATGGGGTTAAGGGATGGAAGTAGCATTTGAGCAAGCATTATACTTTAAAAGTTTCCTTTGAGGAAGAAAGGAGAAAAGAGAATGACTGGATTCAAGATTCAATAAAAGGCTGACAAGCTGACAACTATATTATTTCAATAGAGAAGCACAGGGGGGAAATGCTGAAGAATTCAGTGTGGCAAAGTTTTGTTTTATAATTACATTTTTATATTTAAGAATGGTAGATAGAGAAGAAAAACAAGTTCATGTCTAAAGATGTGCAACAAGTGTCAGAACTCAGTGTCAGCATGTAAAATGTTAGTAAAATTAAAACCCCAAAGGAAAAATCATTCAAAATGTTACAGCACTAAAGCTGAAGGAGGTGGTTTCAAGGGAGGGACCTACTACTTAAAATGCAGTATTATTTATTATAAAAGGAGAAGTCATCTCTTAGGAATTGTAGTAAAACTTTAACTTAAAACAACAAAAAGAGAATAATTTGAAACTGACAAAAACTGTAATTAATGTTAAAAATGAAGCTGATGGTACATTTTCCAAGCAGCAGAAAGGAGATGTTTTCCTAAATACAAGTCTGAGAATGGCTTGTGACTAATTCAACACATGTAGGTTATACTTTTCAAATAAGTTATCTCAAAACACATTAAAACCCCGTATGTAAGACATGAACTATGACATCTAGAGAAAATTACAAAAGGAAAATCTTTATCATGTTCTATTTGCTCATGATGTTTGAGATGAAAACATAAAAAACCATGATTCATAACAGGGAGCACTGAGGAACTGGTCCTTTAATAGTGAGACCTGCCCTTATCAGTGGCTGTTAGCAGGAAGGCTAAGACAGTGTAAAAGAACACACCCACAAAACTTCTGACAAAGCATTTGTATGTCACAACTGTTAACATTCAACCAGAAAACAACTGTCCAGAAAGTAAGCAATGATATAAATTCTTTATAAAAAAATTATACTGATGACAAATGTTCATTTGAAAAGATATTGAATATCATTACTCACTGCAGAAACACAAATTAAAATAAAATATTGTGATATCTCCACAATACCCATCAGACGGCTAAAATACCTAAGGCAGACAACTGCTGGTAAAGGTCTAGAGCCCCAACAATTATCTGTCAAAAATACAAAATTCTATATAAGCATTTTACTAGACACCTCGCAGTCTCTGAGAAAACTAAACAGAGCTTTCCTCCAAGATACTGTAACTAAACTCTAAGGATTTGCCTAAGTCATGTGGAAACTCACGGAAACTTACATATAAGCATTTACAAGTAGCTTTGTTCAAACACTAAAAATGATAATGGCCAGGGAGTCAATCAATCAGTACATATGTACAATGGCATACTAACCAATAACAAAAGGGATTAACTATTATGTCACACAAAGACATGGAGAAATGTTAAATGTATATTGTTATATCAAAGACAGCAAATGGAAAAGGCCGTAATTACTCAGCACAAAAAGGCCAAACTACAGGCAGCAAGTGAACCCGTAGTTGTCAGGTTTTGTGAAAACAGCGAATCGGTGATTTATAGATATTTTTTAGAACAGTAAAACTATTATGGATGGATACATAACCGTTTTTGACAAAACTATAGAACTTTATAGCAAAAGGAATGAATGAAAGGCCACAACATGGGAAGATCAAGCTCGGAGTATAGAAAACTGACACACTGTTCAGCTAGGCAGACTGTCAAACGGTCACTTCAACAATGGTTAAGTCATGCTTACATATGTGATGACAGGATGGTATTGTCCCTCTGTGGTTCTTCCTACAAAGCCTAAATCCCCATGTGATCATAGAACACTGAACAAGTTTCAATGAGGACACTGCACAAAATATCTAACCCAGCACTCCCAAAACCATCAAGTGTGTCAGAAATGGTAAAGTCTGAAGAGGGGAACTTGCAAAGATGACTAGTGTACTGCAGTGTACTGGCTTGGAGCCGGGGACAGAAAAAAAGTTGTAAGTAAAGACTACAGGACTCTGAAGGAAGCACTACTTCATTAATAACACAATATTTATACTGGCTTATTAATTTTGTTCAATGTACTATACTAACGTAAGACATTAGTACCTCACAATCATTCTGTAAATGTGTAGTTAAAAACAGTAAAAGAGGCTGGCATTGAGGCTCACAAGTGTCAATCCCAGCACCTAGGAGGTAAAGAAGGATTACAGCAAGTTGGAGGCCAGCATATCTTAGAGAAAAAAAGGCTATATAAAGAAACAATAGATGAAGTCAAACTTATTTCAATATTGAACGTCCTTGCTTAAGAGAACTCTGAAGAGTGATTATGGTCTTTCATCAAATACTTAAAGAGAAAAGTAGAGAATTGTGGCCCAGATATAAGAAGTAAGTGTGTTTTAATAATAAAGCAACTATAACTAAATAATCTGGATAACCAATGAGAGCAGGTAAGAAGCTAAGAGTCCATGAGCACCTCAGTTTCTGAATGCAGCCTTCCCCACCCGATCCCCAGTAGTGCCAGATCACACAGAGTCTTGTGCAGACTAAGCAGGTACTTATTAACCAGCCCTTGAATATTTTTTTTTTTTTAGACAGAATCCCAGAATAGGGCTAATTCAATTAGCCTGGTATTCAATTCAGTATGTAGCCCATGTTGTTCTCATATTTAAGATCATTCTCCCTCTAAACTGCTAGAATTACAGGTGTATACTATCATGGTTGGCTTTAAGATTTTTTTTATGGTTATAATTAAGGACTCTGATTAAAAAGTTATATGATAGTAGATCTTCTATTGATAAAACTGAGAAAGAAAAACAACTTGAATAATAAATATAGTGCCAAAGGACCTTGGTGAGTGGGGGAAGACAAGATGGATGGAGTACTGAAGAAAAAGCTCAGCAGTTAAGAGCATGCTTATAATCTCAGTGCTGGAGGAGAAGAGATAGATTCTTGGAATTCACTGGCCATCAGTCAGTCTAGCTGAATGATGACCTAAAAGTCCAAATAGGAGAACCTGTCTCAAAAAACATACACTCCTGCTCCTAAGGTATAACACTCAATATTATTCTCTTGCTTCTACAGGTACTGGCATACATGGCCATTGATACCTATACAATGTATGTGATTTGTGAAACACACACACACACACACACACACACACACATACATTGTGGACTTTGGATGAAGCTCAAATGGTAGAGTGGTTTAGACTCTTTCTTTTTCTGACTTAAAAAAATGTGTGAGTTTAGCAAAATGCTCATGAGAAGCTAATCCTTCACTGGCTGCAGTTTTTGCTTTTATTAGGCTACTTGTAACAGGATATAATACTAGAGGAAGTTTAGGACTAAACTTTTATCTTTACCTCTACCTCACATCACTAGAAAGGTGATTCAGAAGACAATCCATCTTTTTAAGCCTCCTCTTCCTCATCTGTGAAACAGACAAGGAACCCTAACTCTACCTGTATCGGAGGACCATTTTAAAAGTTATATTAAATGACACACTTGCATGCTATTATATATTCATAATTTTGATTTATGAATTAATTTTGAATTCAAAATTCATTTTGAATAAACTATATTCAAAATAATTTGGTATCAGAAATAAAGCATGTCAGCATTAACCTCTTAGAGAGAGAAATAGAGTATGTCAAAAGCAAAGAACCTAAGACTCACTACTCTAAAATTGTTGTTGTTTTAGGCAATGCCATTCAGTCAGAAAGGGTGATTTTTGACTCTAACTCCAGCATTAAGCCTGAAATTCCAAGCCACTCTCAACTATACAGTGAGATCATGCCTAAACCACCACCATACCACCACCATACCACACCACCATACCACACCACCATACCACACCAGCAGCAGCAGCAGCAGCAGCAGCAGCAGCAGCAGCAGCAGCAGCAGCAGCAGCAGCAGCAGCAGCAGCAGCAGCAGCAGGTAAAATCTACTTTCCATTTCTCTAAGTTCTGAATACCACAGAGACTTGGATATCCTTGAAGGAAGAGTAACACTACAGCAATCAGGAAAGCATGGCCAAGATGGCAGAAGAAAGGAGAGAACCATTTGTCTGAAGAAATGTTTAAAGATGAACAGAAACGCTGCCTGGTAAATTTCAAAATCTCAGTAGAGATCAGTAACGCTGGCTTATATCCCATCCCATGGCCATACCTCACTGTCACAGAGTAAAGCTACCTAGATAGACTTGGCCAACAGTTACTAGAAAAAGCAGCAATGATGAAAGAGGTAGACAGAAATAACTATATGCCCTTTCTACTGAACATGCTAACTTCTTATCACTCCAGCTAAATGTCAATTCAATACCTTAGGGTGGAGGGAGAAATCTAAACAAATGTCCATTGGTAATTTTCTTTCTTCTTATTTTACTTTTCTTGGAGAAAGGATCTCACTATGTAGTTCTGACTAGCAGGAAACTATCTATATAGGCCAGGCTGGCCTCACATAAAAATCTGCACGTCTGCTTGCCAGAGTAATTTTAAATAATTTAAAGAAAAATTACCTAGGAGACAACTGTGCTGCTGTTCTTCATGGTATAAGTCATATAACACTCTAAATTAGTACTAGTATTAGTACTAGTATTAGTATTAGTATCTAGTATTAATACTTAGCTACCTACTTTAATAGAATACCTGCCAGTTTGAGTTTTACTGGGATCTTTATTGCCTGAGCTCCTAAAACACAATCAAACAGCAACCTGAGAGAATTAATCTTAGAAACAGAATACTGAAGAGTTCCAGCAGAGACCGCTTGCTCTGTTTTGAGGAAAATCATTCACTATCTTATTTCTGCTCTTCATCTGTTAAATGAGTTCATCATTACATACAAATGACTGCTATCTGCCAGGGCACTGCAGAAAAAAACCTGCAATTTTGAATATTGTAAATTTCTATAAATACATCTCCCCCCACAAAAAGTTGTAAGGCTTTAAGGCCTTCACATAAAATTATATGGGCCTCATTTGATATATCTTGAGAAGAGTTATATACAAACAAGTTTAATACTTGTTTTTCATAGGTTAATGACTCTTTGCTTTTCTTTCTCTCTCTGGAAATGTACCTTTCTCTTTATCCAGTGGCTCCTGGGAAAGGATAGTGGACAGCACTGCATTTTTCCACACCCCCGTCTCCTGGGCTAGAGTAGCTAGGAACTGCAGCTCACAGCTGCCGCTCTCCATCAGTGTCTCATGCGCTACCTGTAGCAGTAAACAAACACATCATTTAGATGCTTTAAAGTTTCATCGAATAAGCAAAACTGATTAAACTACATCAATATTAAATGGGTAAGTAATCTCACCTGCACCAAGGTCTGAAACTGTTCCCACTGTTTATCTGATAGCTCAACAGGTAGACACAGTAAAAGTTCAACACAGCTTCTAAAAAAAGAAAGGATACAAATGATTATTGAAAATAAAACAAAAATCAACAATCCTACTATTAGAGTATTATTTTAAATAAATCTATTTTAAATTAAATATTGTAAGACCTGTGACATAAAGTTTAAAAAAAATTAATCATGGTGTTTTAGTTCTACTCACAATGCCAAGCGTTCCAGAACCAAGGCTACACTTTCACATTCAGAGGTAAGGTATGGTCGAGCTTTAACATAACTTTGGATGGCCACTGTGTATACCTCCAGTAAGGGTAAAGGGTCTTCTGAAGTTTTCCATTTCTCTGCATATTCAAGGAGTGTCTGTTTTAGAAGGAATAATAAAACATTCAAATGTAAATAAAAGAATTCATGCCCCAACAAACAATCCTCCAGAGAATACCGGAAGGGACATGTAACACTGAAGAGGGGATAAGCACAGCCAAGAGAACAGACTACAGAAAGGCAACGGAGGAAACTACAATGACCGAACACCAAGGACTGTGACAACAGCAACAGCAAATGCACACGTATCCACGCACACACACCCTACTGACAAGAACTTTAAATATAGATGGTCTCAACTAACCAATGAAAAAACAAAAGTAAAAAGAATGGATTGACAAACAAAATCCAGGGCAGGTCTGGTAGTACAGGCCTTTAATCCCAGGAGGCAGAAGCAGGAGGATCTGTGAGTCTTGGCCAGACTGCTGTACATAACTAGTTCTAGGACAGTTAAGACTACAGAGACTTCTCAAACAAAACAACAACTACAACAAAAGCAGAGGAGGAAGTAGCCTAGAACTGTCTTAGCAGCTAAAGCACAGGAGCAGTGTGAACTGTGTTCACTCAGAGCTCATCTGCTAGTCACACCCAATGTGCATTTGCTGCCCTATTCCACTATCACTTGTATAAATTCCACCATCAAACCAATTTTATGGTGTGAAGCAAAGTCCCAGAGAAGGCAGAAAGAACTTCAGGAATCTCCAAGATATAAAAAACAAAGGTTATATATGACAAACCCACAGCCCATGTCATCATAAAGAAAAGCTTTAAAACTTTTAAAGGCATTACAATTAAGGATCTGACAGACCTGCCCACTATCCATACTCGTTTTGATGGAGTGAGGACTCAGCACATGAGCTAGAGCAACAGGCAAGAGAATGAAATCAATCAGACACAAATAGGAAAGAAGTCAGAGTATCCCTATTTCCAGATGATGTTAGACACTCATTATACCTGAGATCCTAAAAATTTCACCAGAAAACTTCTAGAAATGTCAAACACTTTTAGAAAATCTGTAGGAAACAGAATCAACTTAGAAAAACCAGTAGCCTTTATATACACCAACAGCAAACTGAAAAGAAGATCGGGGGCACATTACCATTCAAAACATTCATATATACACTGGGACAAAGTATAAATTACGTGACAGGTTTTGTTACCACTTGGGAATATATACTGAACAGATCAGACTAGACTTCCTCACAGAACAGAAAGTCTTCTGGACGTCAAAGGCTATGTATGATAATACACTCCTAACTATTCAAAGTAGAATAATTGGCTTTTCTTTGAAGCCACAAAACTCTTAATGCATAATAACTCACACATTATATTATTTGAAGCCACAAAACTTTTAATGTATAATAATTTACACATTATGTTCTTTCACAAACTGTATGGTGTCTTTATCTCACTTGGAAAGTATTCAGGAGGTTTTTATAAATAATGAAATTTCATTTTCAAAACCTGTGACCTGGTGACAAGTCCCATGAAGAGCCTAATAATTAAGCAAGATTTATGGCTATAAGTAACTTTATTTTAGCATTAAGTAGTACATTTTCTTAGAAGTTTATGCTAAGTTATCGATACATTAGTTATTTTCAAAGCAAATACACACGTAAACATCATCATTACTTAGAGCAGAAAAAAGGAAACGAAGTATTACTTTGTATTTGAAAATCTGAATTATCATTTTTTGAAAACTGCACATAGTTAAATTTTTATACATATTAAAGTATATGTGAGGGTTTGTATATGCTTGGCCCAGGGAGTAGCACTATTAGGAGGTGTAGCCATGTTGGAGTAGGTGTGTCACTGTGGGAGTGGGGTTTGAGATCTTCATTCTAGCTGCCTGGAAGCCAGTCTTCTAGCTGCCTTCAGAACAAGAGGTGGAACTTTCAGCTCCTCCAGCCCCACATCTGTCTGGATGCTGCCATGGTCCTGCCTTGATGATAATGGACTGAATCTCTAAACCTATAAGCCAGCCCAAATTATTAAATGTCATCCTTTTAAGAGCTGCCTTGGTCATGATTTCTGTTAACCACAGTAAAACTCTAAGACAGTAAATTTTTTTTTTTTTTTTTGAATAAGCATTGATATATTTGGGGTTTGGGGGTAAAAATCAAAAACAAGGTTACCTACCATGTTCTATTCCCCAAAGTAAGACAGAATTAGGACTACCACTGCTCTACCTCTTCAGGTGCCCCACCTTCTCCTTCTCTACACATGGTAGATGGGTTTAACACCCACTCAGCACGCTGCAATGCCACTGAAAAACATTTTCAGGAATTAGGTATGAATGCGTGACTCCAGTTCAGTCTGGATTCCTGCTGCCCTCTCTAAGGCTCAGCTGCCACTGTGCTAAAAGCTTCTGTTCATCAGGTCTGCCCCCAGCAAATAGGAAGTCTCCAATGGGTAGTCCACTCAGAAGAATTAAATAAACAGCAGAATGAGTTCAGTTCTTTTCAATCAAGGAATGAGGCCATGTCCCCATTTTTATCTACTTTTTGAACATTAATTATTTGAAAAGCCAGGCTTACATGTTATTTCACTTCACTTTGTTACTGACCTTATAAATTAGTAACATAGCGCTTTGAGACAAGGGAACACACATTTCAATAAAAGATGAGTTTGTAGATTAAAATTTAATATAAGTAAATACAGGTTCTATATGCAGTTTCCTATAATGAAAAATTATTTTTGTACTTTATTAACATTTAATTCTAATGCTTATTATTGACATATATGTGCAGTGATTGATACATGTGATTAAAATAAACCCTAAGTAATCTGAGAAGCTGCTTTGTCTGATTTCATTTAATTAAGTTCTAAAGAAATACAAATACAAACAAAACTGGTATTGGAAAGCATGATAATAAACATTCTAATTATACTGGAAATAAAATAAAAATAGAACAATAGTCTTTCTTCTACAGCCAAAAATACCATTCCCCCAAAAGAAATAGCTTGGAAGACACTTGAGCAAGCAAGAGTTCACAAGGCATGGAATGAAGAATTTAAGAGAATACTTAAGTTTACATGTGTAGAGTGAAAACCTCCACGGATAGTCTGCTCAGAAGAATTAAATAGCACAATGAGTTCAGTTCTTTTCAATCAAGAAAGTCCATTTAAAAAGTAGTATGTAAAAATTATTTTGGTTAAGTTTTACCATTTCTGCAGACCTCACATGTAAAACCAATTTTAAAGATTTTAAAAAATGACTATATGATGGAAACTATTTGTAATAGGGAGGGGTTTTCTTGAATTAAAAACATCAATCACTCTCAAGTAAGAATATATTTCAAATTGACCTCACAATTAATACAAAAGAAAAATGGTGTTCCTCTTCATAACTGAAATAAAGAGATAGAAAGCATGGTAACAGAAAGAAAGTACACAAACAAACAGCATAAAGGTTTAGCTGCTAAAATCACCAGTCACTAAAAACTCTCCTAGTCTTTCTGGTCAAGATGAATGAAGAGGGACCCTAAGCATCTTTATAATGTAGAAAACTTCCAAAACTGGTGATTTTTGTAACCCAATATTGAATACACATTTCATTACATATGTAAATCCAGGTGTCCTATGGGAAAAAAAACAAAACAAACCAGACCGTGTGTGTCTTGAAGGAAAAAGACTCATTAGACTCCTGATCAGCAAATCCATACCTCACTAAAACCCTTCGTGGTGTAAAACAGGCTCTGTGGGGATAACAATAATCAGGTAAGTTTTGAATATCCATCCAAACTGGACATATGCAGAGAAAGAAACATAAATGTTGAGGGTCCAGGGGTATGAGCGTGCATTTGTGTTTGCTTCCCCACCCCCCACAGACAGAATTTTGTTCTATAAACCAGACTAGCTTCAAACTCATATAATCCTCCTGCCTTGACTTACAGCCCTACAGCCATTACCTGTCTGGGGGGGGGGGTATTTAGGGAGTACAAATCTTTTAAATTGTGAGGAATGGTCTCTCTATTCAGGACATACACTGAGGTGAGGCTATTCTAGCTCCAACAGCTCAGCTAGAACTGTGTCATTCATTCCAATTTGATAACATTTTTTGCAGAATTCTTATTATTGATTTCCTAAATACTTTGGAGATTAAAGAGTAACTTTTCATTTCTCACAGATTTAAGCTGGTTATATCCTCCAGTCTCTTAGACTAGTTAGATCATTCAGATAAATAATGAAGTAGGAAGCTTAAGAAATTAAAAAACAAAAAAACTACTTATGGTGACTCATTAGTGCAATTATGAACTGGCATTAGTTCCTGGGTACACCAAAATGAAAAAAAACAACTACAAAGGCATGGTGGGGGGGGGGGGGGGGGGGTGGTTTGAACTGCCGGTCTTTCAAGATTTTCTGCCAAAGGCATTCAGTTATCGGTGGGGTTGGGGGCATTCCTGGTTTCCATATTCAGTTTCTAGCAAACCTCTAAAATCCTTGCAATTTACTTGAGTACTGAAGTCTTTTGTTGGCTGAGGAGCATCTTACTAACAACGTCACCATGGAGAATGGCCATGGAACAATCAGTCTGGGACTTTCAGCCCCACTATGCCCAAGCTTCTAGGGAAGGGAAAGCAGTTTTGGAATTGCGGGTCTGAATATGCTTGGTCCAGGGAGTGGCACTCTTAGGAGGTGTGGCCTGGTTAAAGCAGGTGTAGCCTTGGTGGAGAAATGTGTATCACTGTTGGGGTGTGGGCTGAGACCTTCCTCCTAGCTGCCTGAGGAGTCAGCCTTCTCTTGTTTGCCTTCAGAACAAGATATAGATATAACTCGCAGCTCCTCTAGCGCTATGCCTGCCTAGATGGTACCATGCTCCTGCTTTGATGATGATGGACTGATGAACCCTTAGAACCTGTAAGCCAGCTCAAATTAAATATTGTTCTTTATAAGAGTTGTTTGGTCATGGTGTCTGTTCACAGCAGTAAAACCCTAAGGCAAAAGGCAGAAATTGGTACCAGGGAATGTAGTATTGCTACAATAGTCCTGAGCATGTTTTTGTTTGGAGGAATGTGGATTTTGGGACTCTGGATTTGGAAAGCAGTGCAATGCTTTAAGTGGGGCTTAATGGGCCATCCTAGTAGGTATATAGAAGACATTGATGCTGAAGATGATTTGAACTATGGGGGCCTGACTCAAGAGGTTTCAGAGGAAAAGAATGTTACTATTATATGGACTAGAGATTGTTCTTGTGATACTTTGGTGAAGAATATGGCTACTTTTTGCCCTTGTCTGAAGAGTCTACCTGAGGCTAAGGTGAAGAGATATAGATTAATTGCATAGACAAAGGAAGTCTCAGAAAAGCCCAGCATAGACTTTGTCCTTCAGTTCACTTTCATAAAGAGTTTTGATAAAGTGTAGCAAGCTTAAAAAGAAAAAAAATACAAAATGTTTGGTTCAAGTGTTAATGGGGCACCAGGAAGTAGAAAGGACCAGAGTCCTATGTTCAAGAAGATAAAAAGATTAAGGGAATGGTGACTTCAAGGCAGATCCCAGCCTGCTAAACTTATTGTTTACAAAGGCAAGTTGATCTCTGGGTTCAAGGCCAGCACCGAACAGAACAGTTCTAGGCGAAGAGAAGCTTAAATCCAGACCTGGTGGTAGATGCCTTTAATTCCAGCAATCAGGAGATAAGAGTCCTGCAGATCTCTGAGTTCAAGGTCAATCTACAGAGTAAGTTTCAGGACAGCCAAGCTTAGGCAGTGAGGGAGCTGGAAAACAGAAGGCTGATGACAGCGTAATAGAACAAGGGAGCCATGTTTCAGCTCCTGCAAGCAGCAGAACTCAGCTTCAGCCACGTGGCTCTGGCTTTAGAGACCAGAATAGAAGGGACTACTGGGAGAATTAATGCTAGTTAGCTGGAGCTAAGAAGTTGACAGTGATTAAGAAGAGACCAGCAACACTGAGGTGAAATCTTCTGGGAAGAATTTTATAAGAGCACAAAGAAGCTGTGTTCCAGAAACAGCCAAGATTGTACCTCATGCTGCAGCTGGACTAGGTAATATGTAAGAGTCACCCAAGCAGTACTGGTTTTGAAAGCATGAAGGAGTCTTGGTGAGCAGGCTTGGCACTGTAGGAGGCCAGAAAAGGCCATTGATGAAGATGCAGCCTCAGTTGCAGTTGATGGCCCAGGACTGAAGGGGTCATGCAAGGAATTTGATGCTTGGCACTATGAAGACAGCCTTTAAGAAGCTACTGGTGAAGCCTAGTTGCAGCAGAAGACTCCAGCAAATTGGAGATGCCAGTACCATGGGATCACCAAGAACAGCAGCAACAATGAAACGGAGTCAACCAGAACCTAGCATCCTACAGAGGGCATAGCTGGAGATGTGACCCAAGCCCTTTTGAGAAGCCCCAGAAGATCATGTATGGATCCCAAATATTGGAACAAGCAGCTGCAATGTTGAAGTTGCACTGGAGACCCTAAGATGTTCCGAGATGCCAGAGCATGAGATACCTGCTGAGGAAGGTTGCTATCTAATGGTAGTGTATAGTCTGTTATGTTGAAGGTGTGAAATCATTTTTATGTTGATTTTATAGGAGATTTTAATATCTAAGTATCTATGACTATGAACTATGCATAACAAAATACTCAACAAAAACTAAGCATAAAAAAGGGTGGCGTACTCCAGTTCCACAGGGACAGGGAAGCCCCCAAGCCTCAACATCTGGACCTGTGTTCTGTATCATGGTCTAGAATGGTCAATACCTTCCTGAACTCCATGAGTCATTCTAACAAATGATTCCACCGAATCAACTAAGCAACTAATCAATTAAACCATCTGGGCTCATAAGAGACTGAAACAGCAAGCACTGGCCCTACATGGGCCTGTTTTTTGTGAGCAGTGTGCCTCTAACTCTTTTCTTCCTGGGGGTGGGGGAGGGTTGCCTTGTCCAGCCTCAATGTGGCCTTTTGCCTTGTCTTGCTGTATATTGTTTTGACTGTTGTCTCTTGAAGGTATGATCTAGAACAGAAGGGATGTGAGTATGGAGGGGGTGGAGCCTAGGAGAGTTGGAGGGAGAGGAAACCGTGGTCAGGATGTATTGTTTGGAAAAAAAAAAAAAACAGTATTTTCTTTTTCCACAAAAAAAAAAAAAAAAAAAAAAATTTCCATTGACCTCTTACCATACAAAATTTATTCAGATTATTTCCATTTGAAATGGTAAGATCATAGCAATAACAGGTCACCCTGTAACCAAACTATTTACAAAATCCATCATAAAAGCAGTTCTTGAGCCTATTTTTACATTCCCACACCCTGCCAGCTGCCACCAAGCTTCTCAGCATGGCGTCTTCCTTCAGATCCCTTCTCTTACAGTACAGCTTGTCAGACACACACTTGAATGCTGACTTGTTTTTCTTAAAGCTAGTCAGACATAAGAGCTTTTAGCAGCACAACTCAATGGTACTAGGGAACCTGCATTCTCAGAACTTAAAGTAACAAAAATACTAGAGTACTACCTACTTTGTGGGCCAGATACTGTGAGCAAATCAAGTGTCTAATACATAGCAAGGGTGTCTTATTTGTGTGTATCAATTAAGTCCATTAACTGCAAATGTCTCATTATACATAAAAGATCTCTTGAAGACTAATATTCTTTTCATTTTTAAAAACAATAAATACAGTCTTATAATGCATAATTTGTAATTACAAATACTGGGAAGAATGGAGGGAGAGGAAACTACGGTAGGGATGGACTCTATGAGAGAAGAATCTTTAAAAGAAAGTCAAAATTCAGAGAAAAAAAACAAAATCAAAAGCCAAACCAAACAACCAAACAAACAAAACCACACCTGAAGAGGAGAGACTGTAGGAGTCCTTAACTCATGGAATCTAAACCACAGCTAATTTTGAAGATATGCCCTTAGCCCGTGGAGCCTACATCTAGGTAAACAGTATCAGAATTAAACCAAATTATGGGACATTGATCTGGTGCTGGACAACTACAGAACAAAAACTAGTTGAAAAAACCTTATGCTTTTGGCAACAGCAGTAGACGTCAAGAGGATTAATAAAACTGTGAATGAAACAGATGAAGTGGGAAATACCTGTGGTCTCAACTAAAGTAGAAGATTTAGCTGGAGGCTGGCTTGAGCCAAGAGTTCAAAACTTGCTTGAATGACATAACGAAGCCTTTTTATCAAAAATAAATAAAAAGCCAGCTTGGTGGCGCATCTTATGATCTTAGTACCCAGGAGGCTGAGGCTGGAAGATCACCTCAAATGAAAGGTCAACCTCAGGTGCAGAGTACAAGCAAGATATGCCCAGTACACAATACCCTATTGGGGGGAGGGGGTTAAAAAAAAGAGCCTGGCATGTTGGCTTTAGTCCCAGCACTTGGAAGACAGAGGCAGGTGGATCTCTGTGCTCAAGGCCAGCCTGATTTACAGAGTGAGTTCCAGGACAGCCAAAGCTACACAAAGAATCTCTCTCAATCAATCAATCAATCAATCAATCAATCAACCAACCAATCAATCTCCCCCCAACACACACACACACACACACACACACAGAAAATTTTAAAAGTTAATACCTATAATCTGTAAAAAAGTTTTAAGAGCTGACATTCATAGCAAACAAGTATTGACAGCACAGTATTATTATTAAGCCACCCTTCTGTAGTATCAGTAAAATGGAAAGCATCTACAATATAATGTCCCAAAGCATACTTTATTTAACTAAAGCGTTATTTGTATCTATTGTCTTAACCGACACTGCTTTTAGGAAGGAATACAAAAATGATTAGATTCATTTCAGTAAAAAGTGATTTTAGAGATCATTTAATTTAGATCTGGTCTTAGGGGTAAAATCCTGTAGTCCCTATTACTTAGGAGGGTAAGTCAGGAAGATCATGAGTTCAAGGCTAACCTGAAAAAGGGCAACTAAGAAGACTGTATTAGGGTGTTACTGCTGTGATCAATCACCACGACCAAGGCAACTCTTATAAGGTCAACATTTAATTAGGGCTGGCTGAACTGCCGAATTCCAGACAACACAGGTGAAAGTTACTCCGAAGAACCATTTCTAAACAGGTCCACTTCCCTGTATCCACTTTCCTACTACCTCTGGTGGATGGTGGGCTAGAAGGGAGATTACAGTGCTTAAGAACCACCATTAAGCCAGGCGGTGGTGGCGCACGCCTTTAATCTCAGCACTTGGGAGGCAGAGGCAGGCGGATTTCTGAGTTCGAGGCCAGCCTGGTCTACAGAGTGAGTTCCAGGACAGCCAGGACTACACAGAAAAACCCTGTCTCGAAAAAAAAAAAAAAAAAAAGTAAACTTTAAAAAAATTAAAGTTACACTGCATTGAAATTCTTGATTCTCAACTTCAATATTCTATGGTAAGGAGCTCCTTTCCTTTGCAATGTCTCCACAGTTTCTATCCTGTCTCCCTTCATAAAGACCAAAAGAAAATGAGCCAAAACAAGCAAACAGAAACAACCTACATTTACTACCAAATATATCTCTTTCTTAAATATAATACTGGTGTTATATACCTGGAGTATTATGGATATTTTATTTATGGGATATTTACATTTTATCAGGGAATACATTTTTGATTATTGAAAAAAATGAGTATTTATTACTTGTTGTTCCTACAGTGCTGTAAAAAAAAGAAAAGAAAAGAAAAAAAGAAAGAGTCCTGTTTTCTATTGCACATACTGACCTCAGGCGCGCATACTCCCTCTGTCCCAGCCTTCCCAGTGCTTATATTTCAGGTACTTGCCCAGCTCTAAGATGTTTTTATGGTATGAACTATCTCTAGTTTCCTTCCCCCTCATGAATTTACAACTAACTGAAAACAAGTTAGTTACACTTGTAATATTTCAGTAACTAAGTGGAAAAACAGGCTTTATTAATCAAATGATGTCTTGATTTTCTAAAGAAGATTTTCAGTTTTAAATGAGATAATTTTAACACTTAAGTGGTTGGAGAAAACTATATTATGCTGTGTTTTAAAGTATCCTATCTTGTATATGATGCAGCTTTGTTCTCTTTCTTAAATTCCTTTACTACAAATAGTTGTACCTTTAAAATCCATGTATCACACCTTAATCCCAGCACCTGGGGCAGAAGCAGGCAGATCTCTGTGAGTTCTGGTCTACATAGTGAGTTTCAGGACAGCCAATTGTATATTCTGAGTCTCTGTTTCAAAAAAAAAACCAAAACCAACAACAAAATCACTTACTTTATGTCTTTTTAAAAAATATTTAAAGCTATACATGGTGGTGTTCATCTTTAATTCCAACAATCAGATGTCTGTTTCATTAAAAGTTGACATTTCTGGCTTTTCTGTTTTAAAAATGTGGAAAGTTTGGCCACTTTGGGCCCATGCTGCATGTTAACTGACTAGTGCTGAGTGAGGGCTGCAAGTCCCCTACTGAGACAAGGCTTGGCACTTTGGGTACCACACATTGCATATGGTTCTTTAAAAGGCAAACACCACACCACAAAGAGTTTGTGTCTGCCCCAGAGTGTATATTATGGGGCCAACTTGAAACAGGGATAATACAAGCAAAGAGATATAGGATTAAACTCCACCAATAACTCAATGTTTCTTAACCACTTTTCATTACTTCCTTCTAGTAGGAGACTTGGCCTTTCACCTAACTGTACATCATCCTCACTTAAATTGTGACACCAATCTCCTTTACATGCATACAGGCCGAAAGCCACAGTGACAGCTAAGGGTTTTGCTCACTAAGAGCATGTGTATATCCCTTTGGAACATTAATGCACTGCTTTACAGTTCAAAGGTTAAAACATATGTTCTCTGAAGAGGACAGTACAGACTAACTTTCCGGAGACTCCTTTAGTTACTTGCAGAATTGCTAAGAATTAAAACCACAGCTGTCTCACTTGACAAACCCAAATGGAATGTCCGAAGTGTTAACTCATAGTCCAGTTTACATCCGAGTACAATTTCTCAAATGTTTTTATCTCAAAAGTAGTCTCTTAACATTACAAGGAATCCTGGACCCTTCTTTTATATAGATTATGATTATTGATATTCACTCAAAATGAACATTAAGTTTTTAGATTTACTTATTTATTTCATGTATGTGAGTACACTGTCACTGTCTTCAGACACACCAGAAGAGGGCATTGGATCCCCATTACAGATGGTTGTGAGCCACCATGTGGTTGCTGGGAATTGAACTCAGGACCTCTGGAAGAGCAGTTAGTGCTCTTAACCGCTGAGCCATCTCAAGTTTTTAAATGATATATCCACAAGTTAATTTAAAACAAACTGATTACAGAACTGTTAAGTAGTTATTTGTAATTAAAGATATGATTTAGTAAAACAACACAGAGTAAAGCTGCATGGCTCTCAGATCTCTCCAATGACTTACAGAACATACATTAGTTCCATAACTACAGCATCAAGTAACCTTTCAAAACTGTCACTGTACATAAGTAAAAAATGAACAAAATCTTACGCCTCTTTTACCCTCAAGCTTTTGATAAATGTCATTAAAATTTATTTTGCTAAGTGTGGTTGCACATGCCTGTGATCCCAACACCTAAAAGGTTCAAGGAGTTTGAGAGCAGTCTAGACCACATGGTAAGCCATATTTTAAAAATACCCAGAAAAACCATGTTATAGTTTTAGATAGAATGGTATAGCAGACCTATTTAGAACTTCTACTTCCAGCCCTCATTAGAAGTATGGTAATGTTCACAGACCTTCAGTAAACAGGAAGACTGGAATGAACCAAAGACATCAGGATAGAGGTCAATGGTAGAATGTGTGTGTCATGTACAAAGACCTGTGTTCAAACACCACCAGCGACCACCCCTGTAAAACAAACCGAACAACAAAAACAACCAATAACTGTAAAAACCATAGAGGGTGGTCTGAATGAGAATATCCCACACAGGCTCACATGTGTGATGTGTAGTCATCAGGAAGTGGCACTATTTGAGAAAATTAGAAGGTGTAGCCTCAGAGGAAATATATCACTGTGGGTGGGCTTTGAGGTTTCAAAAGCACATGCAAGTACATGTTCTCTCTTCCTGCCAATTGTGAATCAGGATATAGAGCTCTCAGCTACTTCTCCAGCACCATGTCTACCTGTATGCTGCCATGTTCCCCATCATGATAATGGACTAGTAAACCTCTGAAACTGTAAACCTGTCCAATTAAATGCCTTAGTCATTTAATTGTGTCTTACAGTAACAAAGTAACTAAGACAGCCTATGTAATAACACTCCAAGAAAAAAAAGTTGACTTTTAGGAAATTTTAGGTCTAAAAATTAGGGACTGACAGGATGTCAGGATGACAAGCCTGACAACCTGAGTTTGATCACTGGAACCCAATGCTGAAAGGAGAGAAAGGAACAGCTCCTGCAAGCTGTCCTCTGACCTATGTACATGTGGGACATGCACATGCTGTCTCCCACAATGAATTAATAGATCAGACAGACAGACGGACGGACGGATGGAAACAATGTGATAAAAACAAAAAGTGAAATCACTATGGTGATACATTCTTGTTAAGCCAACATTTGGGACATAAAAATAGAGGCAGGAGAACTAAATGAGTTTGAGATCCTATTTCAAAAAACAAGATCAAACAGAAAGTGCTTACTGTAAAGTCAAAGGACCAAGAACTGGGAGCACTAGGTGCCCATGGAAATAAGGGTGAAGAAGAGTTGACGGTGAGAGGAATTTGCAAACTTTTCTTAGCCAAGTCTCACTTATTTTGTTCCTCATACTCTACAATGAAGAGACTCAGGCCAGACAGTACTAATGTCCCTCCCCAGCACAGTCTAAAAGGAGTTTGGACAAGACTGAAAGAAAATACCTCTTATTATCCCAGTATTAAGTCAACACTACACAATAAGGAGAATCAGCTCTAGTCTCACAGCAGAACCTTTTATTATTGGATGAGTGCTTTCCTGCGGCTCATAGAGAGACTTTGCTGGAAGTCAGACCACTGGGTCCTGTTTTAGTAAAAATTACAAAAAACAAACAAAATTTTAAAAAATACAAAAAACGAAACAAAACCCCAAAACCACAGCCTGGCTGGGAATAAGCTTTTTAGCGTTGTATGTTTAAGTGAGGACACCTAAGGACCACTTGACATTTAAGAAAAGTATGTAACATAAATCAAGCAAGATGGTAAAAAGTGACTCAGAGTGAAGCAGAGACGCTGCAAGGAAAAATTTAAAATGCAAGAAACTATGTAGCCTCAACATTATCAGGCAAGTGTAAATATATTTATATTTTTAAACAAAAAGTACCACGTAACAAAGAAATATTCATAGGGGATAAAAAACAATAAAAACGAAATCCCAACAAGAAGAATTAGAAAATGAATTGAGAGCGACCATTCTGTTACCACATGGCCTAAGTAGGCTGCAGACACCCAGAGGCATGCCCACAGCCAGGCAACATAACACACAGTGGAAGGAGGAAGACATCTAGACTCCAATCCGATACAGACAGAGCTGTAGACACCTAGGGGCCAGCGTGCCACTCCTCCAAGTAGCTCTGGCAGAGGAGGACACCCAGACGACCATCAGCCACAAAATTCACCAGCAGCAGGAGACACTACAATGTGCAAGTATGTGGTGCAGGTGAGAGGGAAAGAGGAGTGGAACAGTTTGAGTATTATGGAGATAGAAATGGAGAGTCAAGGATGGAGAAGAACAGCCTGTTGTAAGCAGCCAGCCCGCCAACTGAGGCCATGGTAAAGTCCCATGCTGCTGTTGCAGGATATGGCAGGGCTCATGGCCAAGCAGCAGTAGGAGTCTATGTTAACATTCGTGGCTCATACTAAAGACTGTAGGGGACATCCCTGGTCTGGGCAGCTGCCTGGGGCCACGTAGATGTCCAAGGGCTATAAATTACTAACCCTGTCCTTTACCAGCTGCAGCACTCAGAATAATGGGCCTTGCACCTCATCAGGGCATACAGTGGAGCTGGCTCTGGTGGAATTTGGGGACTTTTCTCTAGTGGCATAGTACAGGTAAGCCAGCCCAAGGGCATAAGAGACAGAGAGCTGATTCAATTCCTGTTGGCTGCAGCCTTGGGTAAGCTAACCAGGGCAGTGTTGGAGAGCTCACCCTGGTGGTGCAAATACAGGAGAGCTGGCTGGCTGACCAACTTAGCTACTATCCTACTACCCAGACCCGGATCCAGTGCTTCTAGCTGGCCCACCCCTTTGCCTTTATTCCTAGAGCCTCTCCCTCACAGTTCCCCAAGGCACTGTTCAAAAATGCAACATTCTTTTGACTGTGTTCCAACAATTAACAACAACAACAAAAAATACTTCTATCTACACAGGGTAATTTTAAATGCAAGTCTAAGTCAGAGATGGGAGAAATCATAATAGAAATCAGAGTATCCACAGGTCCAAACTGTAACTGTCTTGGCGTGTATGAAGACAAACTAGAGACACTTGTGCTCCTCCTATCAACTGTAAGACTACTGACATAATGGACCCCACAAAATTGGAGTTTCTTATGCTGTGAGAAGAAAATGCTTGGCCTCCTGCTACCACACAGAAAGAGGAGCTTGTCTGTTGGGCAGACTTCCACACGGCTTTGAGAACTTGTCAGACCACTATGATAGAGACACAATGATGTCTCTAGACAGCGATGACGGGAGGATCACATCTTAACCAGGAACACCTATTCACGCACACCCTTTCTCTCTATTTAAATCCAGACTGCATGTCCCGAAGGACTCAGGAGCATGGCTTGTTGATCTCTTTGTTGTTCTTTCCAATGTCGACACATTGAATAAATCTTCTTCCTCTCTTCACCATTTGTCTAACTAGGCCTGTAGGATGGGCAGTCACCCCTCGATTGTTAAGAGATGTCAAAGCTCAGGTTCTGACTCTATCAACTCTGGCATCAAAAGTTATGATAGCATAAGCATAACTTCAATATTTGTAAGCTCAAGATTAAGCATCTTTAGAGAGAAATGTACAGATGTGGTGCTTATATTATCATTTCTGTTAGTTTTTAGATTCATTTTTTATTTCATTTTATGTGCCTGTGTGTATGCTACAGGTGTGCAAAAGTGCACAGAGGCCAGAACCCTTGGAACTGGAATTACATGCAATTTTGATCTACTTGGGAGCTAGGATCCAAATTCAGATCCTTTGAAAAAAACAACAAGCACGCTTCACCACTGAGCCATCCCACCAGACTCATATACTTAAAACAATAAAGTTCTTTCAATACAATATAAACACATCATAAATTTCTTACTTCTGTGTTGCTTTTTCTGGTGGTGTGGTTGGGGGTGAAATATGGTCTCAGGTAGCCAAGGTTAACCTGATTCTCCTGCTTCTATCTTCCAGAGTGCTATGATTACAAATTTACTTTACATGTTGCTGTGACAAAATATCCCAAGGAAAGCAATTTAAGGAAAGAAAAATTTATTTTGCATAACAACTTAGGAGTAATCCATCATAGTGGGAAAAGACAGGTGGCAGGCACTGAAAGCAGCTAGCCTCTAGCAAACTAGAGTACCTCTGCCAGAACACAGAAAAGTGAGGAATGCTCACTTCCTCCTCTTTATACAGCCCATGACACAAGCCTACCCATGGCTACCCACAGCAACAAACTTTATCAAGATAATATTATCACAGGCATGCCCAGAAGAGAACCAAAATAACTGCTTCCAGACATGTCTAAAAACTTGTCTCCTAAGGGATTCCCGAGCCTATCAAGCCGACAATTAACAGTAAGCATCACACTGTGGTGGCTTGACTGAGAATGGCCCTCAGGTTTTAATACTTGGTCCCATTTAGTGGAACTACGTGGAAAGGATTAGGAGGTGTGGTCTTGGAGGAGGTGTATCACTAGGGGTGCCATTCTCAATTAGACCTCTTTCTCCCTCGTGCTTATAGATCAGATGCAAACTTTCAGCTACCACTCTGGCTCCTGCCTGCTTGCCTGCAGCCATGCTCCACACAATGAATGATGCCCAGGGACAGACACATCCTCTGTAAGCAAGGCTCTAAGTAAATGCTTTACTTTATAACCTGCCTTGGTCACTGTGTTTATTCATGGCCTTAGAACAGTAATCAAGATACTTGCATTTCTGTTCCATTTCAAAGCACTCCTTCTACTGTCTTCAAAGAAACTGAAAGTGTATTCCGCTAACACTCTTTACTTCTAATGTCCACTTTCACAAGCTACAGTATATATTGCAGTATTCATACACTAGATAACCACTTTTAATAGGTGTAAGAATTTTAGTCTTTCCTGTCATTTCTGAAGAGAACACAAGAGAATCATTACAGTACCTTCCTACCGAATCAACTGCAATAAATGAGCATTTTTAAAAACACAAGACAAACACCTCGAAGCAATGCTAATGAAATTCCTCTGGGATTTTTTAAAAATAGAACTTGATAACTGCTTATTATTTTCACACAAAAAGTTAAACCAATTTTGAAGAGCCAGGTATGAACACTTGATATAAACAGGCACCAAGAATCAACTGACAGCTCCCGGAACTAAGATTGGCATCGGTATAGATGACAGAAGAGGTAAGACTGAGCTATGAGAGCAAAGTACTTAAGAGGACTGGCTGCCCTTGAGAACCTGGGTTTGGTTTTCAAAATCTACATAGCAGCTCACAGCCATCTTTAACTCCAGTACCATGGAATCTGATGCCCTCTTCCATCACTGCATGAATATGGTACACAAACATGCATGTGGGCAAAGTACTCACAAAATAAAACTTAAAAAAAAAAAAAAAAATCATAGGCCTGGAGAGATGGCTCAGAGGTTAAGAGCACTGTCTACTCTTCCAGAGGTCCTCAGTTCAATTCCCAGCAACCACATGAGCCATCATAACCATCTATAATGAGATCTGGTGCTGATTTCTGGCCTGTAGGCATACATGTAGACAAATCACTGTATAGATAATAAATAAATAAATCTTAAAAAAAATCATGAGGTAAGTATAAAGTACCTGATAAATAGTGCTGAAACTGCTACTCCTAGGCTACAGTTTTGATTTTGGTGGGCCCCAAAAAGTAGGTATAGCCACCAGTCCCAAACACCAAATGAAAAAAGCTAATGGTAAAAACCAGGAAAGGGACTTTAATCACTATGGCTGTACTTGAAAGCAAGGAGATTGGTGCCCTTAGTGCTCTTTGTTAATGTGGGGGTGGAAGAGTGAGGGTGGATGGACAGGCGGCTAGACAAATTGTGGTCTGGTAGGTTGCCTAAGAAAGTTGTTGGAGCCTCAGTAGTCTGACTCTTGCCATAAGATTCATCTCTATCAAAATTGTTTTTCCATGAACCTAAGGCTCCTGTAGACAAGAACAAAGGAGATTTAAAAGAAAAAAGATACTGAATATTTATCATGTTAGGTACTGATCTATATCATTTTCTTCCAAAACATGGAGGAAATGAACGATTTCTTAAACTTGACACGAAATTAAAAAGTGGCAGAAAGATACTAAGTCCATTAGAATTTAAAACCTCTACTTGCCAGTGGTCCTGAGTCATGGTCAGGCAGAGAGAAGAGCAGCAGCAGAGCTGCACAGCAGGCCTTAGAGCGCAGGGCAATGCGCACTATCTTTGGCATATGAGCTCCCTCATTCACACACAGAACAAGACATGTTTCCCAAGAAGCCTTAGTGCTGTGATACGCTGGCCTCACCTCCTAAGGTTAGAATTACAGGCTTGCATCAGACTCAGAGACTTACTTTTTTTCAAACATTGATAAACTAGATGTTATTAAAATATAAACAGAAATGGATTTTTTAATGCAATCGAAAAACTGCAAAAAAGAAAATCAAACCAAAGCTGAAGAAATGGTTCAGCAACAGTTAAGAGCACTGGGCACACCTGCAGAGGACCTGAGATTTTTTCCAAGCACCTATATGGAAGCTCGAATGTCTTTAAGCCCAGGACTCAGCAGGCAGAAACATGGGGCTGTGAGTTCAAAGCCAACTCCTCTGTGGGAAGTACCAGGTCAGACAGGGTTACAAGAGACCCTGTCTCAAAAGGGAGGGGGTGCAGATAATACCAAATGTTGGTTAAGATACAAAACAAAAAATACAACAAACAAACAAACAAACAAACAAACAAACAAACCCTAATGCCTCCATGTACTGTGCTAAAGAGAATGTAAAGCTTTAGAAAAAAATACATCTTTAGAAAGACTTGTCAGTGTGGGCGGTGGTGGCGCACCTTTAATTCCAGCACTTGGGAGGCAGAGGCAGGTGGATTTCTGAGTTCAAGGCCAGCCTGGTCTACAGAGTGAGTTCCAGGACAGCCAGGGCTACACAGAGAAACTCTGTCTCAAAAAAACAAAAGACAACAACAACAACAAAAAAAGAAAGTCTTGTCAGTTTCTTTAAAAGTTCAACACAAACCAACCTAGGAAGTTGTTCCTAAGATTCTGTCCACCTTGCTTTCTCAAACAGTCTCAGTAAACTAGTTTGCAGGTCACCAAGTCCCAGGGGTTTGTTAGCATCTGTTTTCCTAGCAATGGAATTACAAGTCCACTACCATGCCCCATGAATTTTGTGGTTCAAACTCGAGGGCCCCCTTTTAGGGCAAACATTTTACCAAATGAACAATCTCTCCAGTCTAAATACTAATTTGCTACCCAAAGCAGCAATCCAACTTCTAGTGATTTCAGAAATTTCAACATCCATTATTCATAACCAAGAAAATGTTTGTCAGTAATGTCATGTCCACATGGCTGACCATTATTCAGTAATAAAAGGAATATCCAGGTATGGTGGTGCACACCTCTAGTCCCAGTGTTTGGGAGGTAGGGTGAGGGCCTATCCACAGTTCAAGGCCTTTGAGGACAGCCTGAACTACAAGAGGGGGAGGGGAGGTCCTGTCTCAAAACCAACATTATTCACATGTTCTGTTGTCATTTATGGGTTTATAGCCTGAGGGACTCTTTATGGGTGTTGTGTAATATTTAATGTAGACGCCAGGTCATCTCTTAGAAAGGCAAACAATTCTCAATTCTCAATCATATTAGCTTCAATTTCAGGTGAAGACTGGGGAACCCACAGAACAGATAACAGGTTCCCAAGCCCAGCTAATACATGCGAGCATCTTCTACATTACAATAACTTGAACTAAACATCATCCACTTACTGACAACTATCAGTTCATTTAACAATTTTATCTTGTAAAAGGCTGAATTCCAAACACAGGATAAAGCATTTATTAGTGACCTGACTGGTTAGGATTTAAATTTAAGCACATTGTGCTATTTAGTACATCTCTACCCATACTAGTTTCTGTGTCTTTTAGGACTCAGATTTATATAACCAACAAACCCATTGAAAAAGAAAATAATTACTTGAACCAGCAATGCTTCAAATCGTACTTTTTTTCAGGAAAAATTAAATAAAATTTCAAGGTATCTATTATAAAGACATTTAAAATATTCTTAAAGTAGAAATACTTTAACATTTTAATTGTTGCACCATTATAATTTAGAATCAAAGATGGAAAACATTCACACTAAAATCTAAAAATGAGTGTGTATCTATGAAATACAATAAACAATAATTTAAAACTAGCTATAACTCTATGCTTCAAGAGAAAGATTCATGTGTATGAATGTTTTGCCTGTATGTATGTGTATCATGTACATGCCCTGTGCTCATACGTCAAAGGTGTCAGATCCATCCCATGAACTGGAGTTATGGACAGTTGTGAGCCACCATGATCTGAACGCAAGTCCTTGGCAATAGAAGCCCTATGCTCTTAACAGATAAACCATCTCTTCTGCTCTTCTGTTTAATGCTTTAAAGGGGATCAAACAAAAGAGCTACAGCTGAGGATACAGTTCCTGAGTGCACAGAAGGCTGAGGCAGGACCACAAATTCCTGGCCAGTCTGGGACTTACAGTGTCAAAAACTTTGTGTATGTGAGCGAGCATATACAACTGTCAAGTGTTGCTTTTTATATGGTTTGTTTTGCCTTAATTCTGCATTTTCTACTATTTTAAATTAGCTAGACAATTTAAGTACTAGCAGTGTACTCATGAAAGAACATCTGCTTACCTATCCCACATAAGGTTCTAAGTTTGATCTGTACCAAAAGTACAATCAAATTATTTAAAATACTTTAAAGCATTAAATTTTATAATTTTGGTATATTTGAATGTATAATTTTAATGACTATCCATCTGTTTACCCATTTACACTAGCAGTAAGAAAGTTTTTAATAGTTTGGTTAAAAAAAAAAAAATTAAAGGTCACAAGACAACTTCCCATCCATAATAAGAACATTCTATAGTTTCAGTATTTGTAGAATTTGTACGGTGTCTCAAAGAATGCCACACAAGGCAAGTGATGTGTTATTTTATGTATTGACAGTTATGCCTGCATGTATGTACATACACTATGTGTGTAACTGATGTCCTCAGAGGTCAGAAGAAGGTATCTCAGACTCCCCTTCAATTACAGTTATGAGTGGCTGTGACCAAACATGTACTTGCTTAGAACTAAACCCAGGTCCTCTGCAAGAACAGCAAGTGCTCTTAACCACAGAGCCATCTCTCTAGCTCCAGACATGTACCACTGTGTCTAGATGCCACCTCAACCCCAATCTGGTCAGACTTATCACAATTATTCTCCTTAGAAATTATTTTTTTCTGCTGGCTATCATGGCTTATACCTGCAATCACAGCAGTTGGGAAATTGAAGCAGAAATTCAAAGCCAGCTTCAGCTACATGAAACCCTGGCTCAAACACCACCCCAGCCCTAATATCAACAGAAAAAAAAGAAAATTTTATTTTTTAAGTCTTTGCTATATACTGCCTCCTTTTCCCCCTTCGTTAACCTCATAATTTACATTTACTAACTCTCCTGACTTGGCTCTCATTTTCTGTTATCTTAAGAATAAATACAGTGTAGAGATGGCTCAGCAGTTAAGAGCACATACTGCTCTCACAGAGGAAGGACGACTCCTAAGTCTGGTTCCCAGCATTCATGTTAGTAACTCACAACCTCATATATCTCCGCCTCCAGGTGAATCTGATGATGTCTTCTGGCATTTGAAGATAATGCACTCATGTGCATACAAAAGGAGGCTTGCATGCACTCACATAATTAAAAAAAGTTTTGTTTTTTCTTTTAGAGATAAAAGCTGAACTGGTGTGTGGCTCAGTGACAGACACGCACAAAGCCCTGGATTCCGGCCCCGAATTGAGGAAGGACAAAATGGGGGAGGAGAGAATGTCATAACTAAATCTCATTCTTTCACTGTTTTCAACAAAAAAGTTCCGTGAACAGCAATTTTAACTGTTTAAGGATGTACTTCAGCTGGGTGTGGCAGTGCAGGCTGTTAGTTCCCGCACTCGGGAGGCAGAGGCAGGTAGATTTTTGAGTTTGAGGTCAGCCTGGTCTACACTATGAGTTCTAGACAGTCAAGAACAGCAGCAGAGACTCTGTCTCAGAAAAAAAGAAAAGAGAAAAGAGAATGGACTGCAGACAACTCCTGGGTAAGAAATGACACACTGACCCTTCCACACTTAGCATGGTTTCCTCCATCACTGCCACCAAGGTGCTTACTACTATTTTCCACACTCTAAGGATTCTATGCTCTTTCATCCTGAGCACAGATGATAACTAAGTTTTCCACATCCAGTATCCCATCTTCCCTACTCATTCTCTTCCCAGTTCTCTGAAGAATAAGAACTTCACATTCTAGGATGAGAATACATTTCCTTCTCCTGCTTTCCTCCTTCCTTCCTTCCTTCCTCCCTCAGACTTCTGGTTGTTTTGTGTCCCTCCCTATTTACCTCATTTCAGCTTCTCCCATCTTTGTAATCTGCCTTGTCTTAGGGTTTTTACTACTGCACTAAAACACCATGACCAGAAGCAACTTGAGGAGAAAAGGATGCATTTTATATTACAGTCTGTCCACCAACTTCCAGGGAAGTCAGGGCTGGAGCTCAATGCAGGAGCAAGGCCATGGAGGGTACTGCTTACTGGCTTGCTCCTTATGGCTTGCTCAACCTGCTTTCTTACAGAACCCACAATGGGCTAGACCCTCCCACATCAATCACTAATTTAAAAAATCCCCAAAGCAGTGGTTCTCAACCTTCTTAATGCTGAGATCCTTTAATCCAGTTCCTCATGTGTGGTGACCCCAGGCATAAAATTACTTTCACTGCTACTTCCTAACTGTACTTTTGCCACTATTATGAATCATAATGTGAATGTCTGTGTTTCCCAATGGCCTTAGGCAACGCTTAAGAAAGGCAGTTCAACCCCCAGAGGGGTCGTGACCTACGGAATGAGAACCACTGCCCTACAAGCTTGCTTACAGCCTAATTTTCTGGAGGCATTTTCTCAATTGAGGTTCTTCCTCTCAGATGACTTTAGTTTGTATCTCACAGACATAAAACAAGTCAGCACATATGTAAAACTGAGAAAATTATACATACAATATGCAAAAACGAGTGTGCACTATCAACATACGTATAAAGGGGTGCTAGAGAGATGGCACTGTGATTGAGAACACCTGGTGTGTAATCATGAGGCCTTGAGTTCAGATCCCAAGGCTGGGCAAAGTACAGAGACAAGAGAGGATTATTAGGGCCTACTAGCTAGCTTAAAATACATAAATTCCAGGTACAGGGAGATGCCCTGCGTCAGGGGAAAATGAGTTACAGGACACCCTCTCTCTCTCTTACCTCCATACCACACATGGAGTGCATTCCACACATGCTCATACACATGAAGATGAAAACTTTAAAGTCTCTGTATACATGTAGATGAATAATTTGAAGACTTTACATAAGTCATAAAATTTATACATTAAAGTCTCTGTACACATGTAGATGAGCAATTTGAAGACTTTACATAAGTTATAAAATGTATTTTGAAGTGGAAACGTAAAGGGTCTTTGTTAAGTCAGTTAGATGGTGTTTTGCTGGGGCAAACATGTGAAAGTGGGCACAGGTGAGAGGACGTTCTGCCCTCATATACCCTTTACATAAGGAATG
>JANHMN010000004.1:102730676-102741322 GCA_030674055.1 Rhabdomys pumilio | reverse complement strand
AAAAAAAAAAAAAAAAAAAAAAAAAAGACAGCTAGATTTTATGCTAGTAACTAGAGAAATTATTCTAAAACAATGTAAGAAACTGTTCCTGAGGTACCTGTGATCTCACTGTAAGCCGATGTTAAGAAACTATGTAATATCATTAAACGATACAGCTACATAAACATAAATTTATGCTAACTTCCAAATCACAGGAAAATTAAAGATCTCTAACAGGTTTTCTTGCAAGACTATGTGCTACTGCTCTGCACTCCTCCCAACAAGTGAACCTGAAGCTATTTCTCTTCACTTGCATAGCAGGGAAGGAGGATGACATAGAGGCCAGGGCCTTCAGTGTCAATTAGAAACTGCTTATAAGGATAAGCTTGTGTACATTTTGAGACTGTGTTTTGTTTTGCTTTGTTTCAAAGGGGGGGATAGGGGAGGGAAGAGAAAAATGGTAATTGGTTTTTAGTGTTATTGGGGGTTTTGTTGTTGTTACTCTGAGACAGGTTCCCCAGGCTAGCCTAGAACTCAGCAATCTTTCTGCCTCAGATTCCAGAATGTAGGGACTTAACCTTAAAATACAGAGCTGTAGGAATGGCTCTGCACATAAAGGTGCTTGCCACATAAACCTGACAATCTGAAACTGATCCTGGATCCCACTGTGGAAGAGCACTCCAATCCTGAAAGCAGTACAGACTTCCACTGCATTTACATACACATGCAGAGACATACAGTAATGATCATAATAGTTAAAGTAAGTAGGGCTGGAGAGATGGGCTCAGTGGTGAAAGCACATGTTGCTCTTGAAGAGGGCCTCAGGTAGGTTCCCAGCACCCTAGTCCCTGTAGCTTCAGGTTCTATGGAAGGCCTGGAAGGAAGTCCTTACAATCACAAATAAGCACTAAGGAGCCAGGAATGTCAAACACACAGGGTTGTTCCAGCAAAGGAATACATAACCCTCTTCTCCGCCCTGAAGGCTGGGAGTGGAAGTGGGTAACAGTCTGGTGAGCATGCCTCTTACTGAGAGTTTGTCAATCTATAGAACCTATCTTTATGAAAGGTGTCATATATACAAAGAGTTTAGATGCAGTCTTAAACTCTACTGCGCACATGGGACTTAAGCAAAAGGAAACCTTTTGCCAAACTGTGCTGTGCTTAAGTCTGTCTAAAATAAACTACTTGAGGCTGGTCATCAGGTTTAAACCAACACCCGCTATTTAGCTCTGTGGAACCAATACACCCTCTTGCCTCCCTCTGCTTGTTACTCTGCTGGCCATGGTGGCTGAAGAGACCCCCAAGAGGTTCAAAGGATCTGACACTCTTTCAGGCTTCTGAGGACACTGTAAAAAAAAAAGATGTAAATGTAGGCAAATTACCATATACATAAGATAAAAAGAAAACTCTAAAAGTATTTCTTAAATAATATATAAAAATCAGGCTAGCAAGATGGCTCAGTCAGTAAAGGCCTGAGTTTAATCCCTGGAAGGTAGAAGAGAACTGTACTGGCTGGTTTTGTGTGTCAACTTGACACAAGCTGTTGTTATCACGAAGAAAGGAAATAAAATTTCCTCCTTGAGATCCAGCTGTAAGGCATTTTCTCAATTGGTGATCAAGGGGGCAGGCCTGGCTGGTAGTCTTGGGTTCCATAAGAAAGCAAGCTGAGCAAGGGGAAGCAAGCCAGTAGCATCCCTCTATGGCCTCTGCATCAGCTCCTGCTTCCTAACATGCTTGAGTTCCAGTCCTGACTTCTTGGGTGATGAACAGCAATGTGGAAGTATAAGCTGAATAAACCCTTTCCTTCCCAACTTGCTTCTTGGTCATGATGTTTGTGCAGGAATAGAAAGCCTGACTAAGACAAGCTGGTACCAGCATAGTGGGGTATTCCCGTGATGATCTGACCATGTTTTGGGGAAGACTGTGGAAGGAATTTGGAACTTCGGGCTAGAAGAGCCATTGGATATTAAGAGCTCTGTGGGATGATCTGTAGGAGCTTGGAAGGTAACATTGAGAACAGTGCAGAAGATGGAGGCCTGGCTTGTGAAATTTCATAGGGAAGATTAAAGACTCTTATCAGGACTGTTGCTGTTTTGATTGTAAAGACTCTGGTTTTGGTTAACTGGGGCTGAACAATCAGCTGTGATTAACAAAATACCGGAACTACTAAAGCAAAACCTTTATGTTACGGGGACAATTGATGCTGGTTAGCTAGAGCTAAAAAATTAGTGTTGATTAAGAAAAGGCCAGCATCACTGAGGTGAAATCTTCTGGGAAGTGTTTTCTGAGAGCACAAAGGTTTCAAGGTTGTACCTCATGCTGCAGCTGTACTGGGTAATGTGTAAGAGTCACCCATGTGGTACTGGTTTCGAAGGCATGAAGGGGTCATGAAGAGCTGCTGAGGCTTGGCACTGTGAAGAGAACCTGTAAGTGGCTGTTAGTGAAGCCCAGTTGCAGCAGAAGACTCCAGTGTATTGGAGATGCCAGTACCATGGGATGATCACCAAGAACAGCAGCGTCAGTGGAGTGGATCAACCTGAGCTTACAGTTCTACAGAGGGCAGAGCTGGAGAAGTGACCCCAGCCACTCGGAAGAGCCCAGAAGATCGTGAGTGGATCCCAGACATTGGATGGTTAGAGTTTGACTTTGCTTTTGATTGTGACTGTGCCCTGGTATTTTTCCCTCTTGAAGAAAGCATTTTAGTGGAACCCGCAGTTAAGAAACTTGGAACTGTACAAAGACTTTGAATTTTAAAAGAGTTTCGATATTTTAAAGGGATGGAAATCTTAATATGTAAGAATTTGTAAAGACTGTGGAACTTTTAAAGTTATTTAGATCTTGGGGATGAATAAGAAAGTAAGGGTTGAGGATTAATAGTGATGTGTTTGTGTGTTAAGTTGACAAGAGGTTAACTGTACTGGCTGGTTTTGTGTCAACTTGACACAAGCTGTTGTTAACACAGAGAAAGGAGCCAAGTGTGGCGGCGCACGCCTTTAATCCCAGCATCTTGGGAGGCAGAGGCAGGCGGATTTCTGAGTTCGAGGCCAGCCTGGTCTACCGAGTAAGTTCCAGGACAGCCAGGGCTACACAGAGAAACCCTGTCTCGAAAAACAAAACAAAAAAAACAAAAACAAACAAACAAACAAAAAAAAAAACACAGAGAA
Source organism: Rhabdomys pumilio (assembly GCA_030674055.1). Classification (NCBI taxonomy): domain Eukaryota; kingdom Metazoa; phylum Chordata; class Mammalia; order Rodentia; family Muridae; genus Rhabdomys; species Rhabdomys pumilio. The sequence continues at coordinate 102,738,179 of JANHMN010000004.1, read as the reverse complement.
AGGAGCCTACCTTGAGGAATGCCTCCATGAGATCCAGTTGTAAGGCATTTTCCCAAATAGTGATCAAGGAGGGAGGGCCCATTGTGTGTGGTGCTATCCCTGGGCTGGTAGTCTTGGGTTCTATAAGAAAGCAAGCTGAGCAAGCCAGGGGAAGCAAGCCAGTAAGTACATCCCTCCATGGCCTCTGCATCAGCTCCTGCTTCCTGACCTGCCTGAGTTCCGGTCCTGACTTCCTTTGCTGATGAACAGCAATGGAGAAGTGTAAACTGAATAAACCCTTTCCTCCCCAACTTGCTTCTTAGTCATGATGTTTGTGCAGGAATAGAAACCCTGACTAAGACAAGTACTAACTCCCACAAGCTTTCCTCTCACCTCTGCATACTGCAACACATGCACACAGAGACACATACAAACACACGAATAAAAATAAATGCAAATATAACAGAACAATCTTTAAATAAATAAGCACAAAATTGAGGACTTTAAAATAACTGAGCCTCAATGCTGACAGAATATTAGCTCTAAAGTCCAGTGACTGCCAAAAGTTTATTTATACTGGCTTTCTTGAAGCATGTGGACAGCCCAGGTCTACAGGAGAAAGACATAAAAAAGGTTGAGCTGTAATTCCAAGGCTAGAAAACAAGACTTAATTTCTAGTTCTTCCTATATCTAACATTAAATCCCATGTTAACTAAGGTAGATGTCCAGAAGAACTCTAAAGCTTTCTTGAGTTGGAACCCAATCCCAATTCTCTCTTCTGTCTTATGCTACAACCTGGAACTCACTATGTAGCCCAGGGTGGTCTTAAACTCTGACCTGCCTGCCTCAGCCTCTGTTTGTTTGTTTGTTGGTTTGTTTTCAAGACAGGGTTTCTCTGTGTAGCCCTGGCTGCCCTCGAACTCAGAAATCCACCTGCCTCTGCCTCTCAAGTGCTGGGATTAAAGGCGTGTGCCACCACTGCCTGGCTTTTGTTTGTTTGTTTTTTTTTCTTTTTTTCTGCCTCAGCCTCTCAAATGCAGGCTAAGAGCTCTAGAGATCACTTTTATAATTTATAATTTTGGGGTAGGGAATATAAATCAGTCTTCAGAGAACAAGCCTCACACCCAAGAGACACTGGGTTTGGCCCTCAGCATGGAATAACACCTGGAATGCTGGTACTGGTGAGAGGGGAACAGAAAAAGCTAATATTTAATGTCAACCTCCACTAACGGAGTTTGAGGCCTATATGTCCTCAATATGAATTACTATTTGTAATTTTTGAAAACCACCAATGATTATTTTATTACTATTTGATTTTATCAGCAAGATAATATAAATTATTTATATACCTTAAGACTTATCACTTAATAAAACCAATATAGGAAATTACTTTATTTTCAACTGTTTTATTCATTAGAAGTAACTTCAAGACCAGGCAGTGGTGGCACATGCCTTTAATTCCAGTGGGGGGGGGGGGAGGGGGGGGGGAGTTTGAGATGAGAGCAGGTAAATCTGAGGTCAAGGCCAGACTGGTCTACACAGCAGCCAGAGCTACACACACACACACACAGGAGGGAGGGGGGTAGAGAGAGGAAGAGAAAAATCCTGTCTTAAAAAAATAATAATAATAATTTAAAAGCTGGTGATGGTATGTAGCATGCTAGAGTCCCTCAGCTAAATCCCTACTACCATTTTAAACACATACACACAGAAGGATACTTTTACATCAATCTCAAAAACAAAAGAAATGCCAGGCAGTGGTGGGCACAGGCCTTTAGTCCCAGCACTTGGGAGGCAGAGGCAGGCAGATTTCTGAATTCGAGGCCAGCCTGGTCTACAGAGTGAGTTCCAGGACAGCCAGGGTCACACAGAGAAACCTTGTCTCAAAAATCCCCCCAAAAATAAAATTAAAAATAATATTATAAAAAAAATCAGTGGGCTCTACTAAGGAATTAATATTCTGAAATAAAGCAGATTTTTCTCCCACAGATTCAAACACTGACTCCAAACTGGTCACTGTGGCACAACTCTGTAATCCTAGCATTTGGGATGGTGAAGTAAGAGGACTACCCAAAATTCAGTGCCAGCAAGGAGCGCCTGCTAAGACTGTCTCAAAACAAACATCACCCAGAAGTGGACTCCACTTATAAATGAAAGCTTTATTTGTAAATCCTACTAACATAATTTCTCAGGCTTAAAATAAGTTTTCTTTATATAAAGACCTACATGGTGGGCGATTTCAGGGCAAAGAAAATAGCAAATTTCAAAGATTCTTAATAGTAAGGTTTAAAACAATGACTCTCTAATGTTTGCTCCAGATCTGTTACGCTACTTGATGAACTTTCTGACTGCATATATTTGTAGACAAGTCATTCTTGATCCTATATATATTTTTAAAAAATGCATGAAAATAAAGTACATATAGCAATGGGATTCTTCTGTATGTGATCAGATACCCTGCATCTGATCCTATAAAGAAAGATTTCAGAATCTGGAGGCTGGCAAGTGAAAGTGTAACTGAAATCCTAAAATGCTCCACCATTATTCAAATCTCAGTGTTTCCAAAACAAAAATCTCAAGAATGACACATCCATTAGGCTCACTCTTTAGGTAAGAACGGCCTATTATTTCCTCCTCAACTAGGCAATTTAATCAATGTTATCCATAGGCAGCAGCAGCTCCTTGGAATTTCCACACGTTAACTGGGGAGTCATAGTTAAAACCAGGTGTAGATCCAAACTCTGATTTCTGTCATAAGCTAATTTAAAATGTTACTAACATTCTAAATCCTAGTTAGAAGACGTTGCTGAAAAGCAATGTCCTTGGGCAAGAAAAGAATGGAAAGGTCTAAAACTGACCCAAGCACAAATCCCTTGTCAACTAAAGACACTTAACAGGAAAGAACCCAAGAAATATGGGGGGTGGGGGATGCACGGGGGGCCGGAAATCGTACTCTTCCGGAACGTAAACGCGAAACAGGCACTGGAAAAGCCGCCCCCAAGGGACAACTGACTATGGAACAGTGACAGCTCCTTTGCACCGCGGAGAGCAGCCAGCAGCAACGGCCGCAGCGCAGACGACGCCGCCACTCCCAGCTTGCAGGTCCGGCGGGATTGGCTCGAGAACATCAACAAAGACCCTACGGTCGCAGGCTAACCCGACAACAAAGGCCGGGCGACTGCGCGCGACGGCCCGGACAGGGGACTGGCGCGCGACGGCCAGCCCGGCGCCCGCGGCGCAGCCCGGGAGCGTGCACGGTGCCCGAGGCCGCCCGGCCCAGGCTGGCCGCCCGAACACAAAGGCGCGGACCGCCCGCGCTCCGGCCGCTGAGGCCCGCGGAGGGGGAGGGGCTCACCTGGCACAGCTGCCGGCAGTAGGCGGCGGCGGCCTCCACGGCAGGCTCCCGGCTCTCGCACAGCCGCCGCTCCAGCTCCTGCAGCCGCTCGCCCAGACGCCGCAGCTCCGCCGCGCAGCCGCCACCGCTCAGGCGCTCCTGCTCGGCCTCATCGTCCGCCATCTTCGCAGCCCGCTCCGTCGCGTACGCACCTGGGTCACGTGATAACACAATGCCACGTTCGGCGGGGTCACGTGCCGGGTGCGCTGGCACGCCTGGGCGCACGTACAAAGGCCGGTTGTAGGGCTGATGACCGCCCGGTGCAGCGCTGCAGCTAGCTGGGGCGCCTGCGGCCGCGGCTGCGGCCCCAGGCGAGTGCAAGGTCTACGGAACAGCCTGAGGCCAGGACCCGGTGGAGCTGGTGCTTGCCCTGGTTCTGGGCCAACCGGAGAATGCCTCCTGGAAACAAGCGCTCTAGGTGTTGGAGGCCACCAAAAAAAAAAAAAAAAAAATTGGGTCAGAACAAAATGAGAGGTTCAATTCTCATTCTGGAAAAATCTAGCAGCGAATACAAGAATAGTGTGGAGAGAGTTCAAACAGACCGAAATGACTAATCTCACTGTAATAACCAGGTGGTTTCTAAGCACAAAAGCTTTTCTAAAATAAATCTGGTTATTGTTACGCGTTACAAGAATCAACATAGAATGTGAGTTCTTGAAAGTAGGTCGAGGAAAAGAACACTATTAAGGATGCTAAAGTAAAAAAGAAACACGGATGTCAATAAAAAAAAAAAAATACCAGTAGCAACCCTCCTCTTGGTGCTTGCAAAACAGGTAGCCTTCGAAACCACATTTTAAAACAATATTTGCCATTAGACTTGTAGAAGAGAGCTGTGTGTTGTGTGCACCATTTTAATCTCAGCACTTGTCGGCGAGAGGTTCAGAAGTTCATCCCTGGCTACATAATATTTTCTCTGCCAGCCCGTGCCAGAGTCCCTAAACCAAATTTAAAGGAGGTGGGGAGTTGGAATAAGAGGTACTCAGGAAATCAATGTGCTTAACCATAAATTTCATAATCAAGCTAATAGCAAAACCAATGCTTAAGGGCTGGGGATGTGACTCAGTTGACAGAGTGCTTGGCTAGCTCGGTTCAGTACACTGCACTGCTTAAGCCAGGCAAAAGGCACGCAGCTGCATGTTTAATCTCAGCACTCCCCTGGTGGAAGCGGGAGCATCAGAAGTTCAGAGACTATACTATATAGCCAGTGTTAGACCAGCAAAAACAAATAAAACACCCCACGACATAATGTTTATATAAGGGGCAAGATGTCTGTCTCACAACTGAATTCTTTTAAAACAAACAATAGAGTTAACATACCTGGTCATCTTACTATTGTGTTCTGACTGAACTATATTATTCTAAGTATAGTTATCTAAAATAAAAATACAGCCTGGAGGTTGTTGGTTCAAGCAGAACTGCAGCACAAAGGAAACTGGAGCTGAGAGTCTCCTGGTCCAATCCAGTCTGGGCAACATTGTAATACCGGGTCTCAAAAAAATCATTTCTATTGTGTAGAGTGGCCTTTTCAGGAAATTTATATAATAAAGCCATATGTAATTCTAGTACTGGGAAGTGACGGGAGGAGGACATTAAATGAAAAATGTTCTCTAAACAGTAAATGTTTTGTAATGCATGTTTTTAAAACATTACATAAGATGAACAAGCGCAACCAAACCTTACAGAAAACAGCATCAATATCTCATACTAACAAGACAGAATCTTCTAATGTTTGCTGATGCATGAGACCAGGGGAGCACATTGTAGGGCTGAGGATTTCCCCTATTGGACTGAACAGTGAAGAAGAGTTGAAGAAACAAATGAAGGTAGCTGTTTTGTCTTTGCCTGTTTCCTGTAGGCACTCCATCACAGAGCTACCCTGTATCCCCTTATGATTTTTAATTTTGCAGCTTATTTTCCCAAGTTACATATTTCAGGTATTGAAGCTTAATAAATGTATGCTATTTTAGGATTCCAGTGAAAAATATCAAAAGAAAAAACGTGATTAGCCAATGTACCAGTAAATCCAGAGACTGTAACCAATACTAGGAAGCTCGCTTTTTCTGCAATTCAACTGTAATTACACCACACTTCATCTGCAAGAAGGAAGGTGTGTAGAGGCAGGTGTGAAGAGAAATATCCGAAGGAAAACATGCTGGAATGATGACTTTTAAATGATTATGTACGGCTAGGGTGTAGCTTAATGATAGAGCACATGCCTGAGACTCTGGTAATAGAGGAGACGGAGTTACCCAGTAATGTCATTCCTACCTTCAGGCCATGATGCTCTATGGCTAAAGAAACCGGATTAGGAGATGGGGAGATGGGTTCAGTGGTTCCTTCAGAGCATTCGCTAGTTTTCCAGAAGACCAGGGTTGGATTCCCCATACCAGGTGACTGCTTCACAGCTGTCTGTAAGTTCAGTTCCAGGGAATGACAGCTTCCCCTGACACCAGACATGCAAGTGGTGCCCAGACCTCATGCAGGTTTAACACCCATACATATAAAATAAAATTTTAAAGGAAACTGGAATCATAAATTGATTCTGAGTACTAGTACGACCATACAAATGTGTCTGTACACTTTGCTTTTATCTAGTGTCTGTGACTGTTAAATTTAAGAATTATAAGGAGAAAGACTGTCTTAATTAGGGTTTTATTGCTGTGAAGAGACATCAGGACCACAGCAACTCTTATAAAGGACAATATTTCATGGAGGCTGGTTTATATGTGGAGAACTTTTGGGGCCGATTGGCAGGAATCTGATGTTGGCCAAGGACAAGGAAATGGGCTTCAGGCATGAATCTGACAAAGAAGTAATTTCAGGCAGGAATCTAAATCTTAAAGCTAGGACAAAGAAGTAGGCTTCAGGCATGAATATGATTTTAGGCTACAACAAAGAAGTAGGCTCAGATATTTTGGTCATCCTGATAAGCCCTTAGAAACAGAAATCAAGAATGGGACTTTGTTTATTGCCTTGCTTGTTCTTTGACTATTTGTGTTTGTTGTCTTGCTTGTTCCTTGACTATTTGCATCTATTGTATTGCTAGTTCCTCAACCTAGAACTGACCTTAGTACTTGCATGTAATTAAAATGGTACAAAAGCAGATTGGGAAAAAATAAACCTGCCTCAGCCTCAGAACTGACTGGGGTCATGCTACAATGTTGTCTAGTTGTCTTTTTTCTTTTTATTCCTCACTCCTGCGCTGGAGAATCTGTTGACTGACTGGGCTGGCCTGGTCATTTATAGTTTCAGAGGTTTAGTCCATTATGATTGTGGCGGGAAGACATGGTGCTGGAGCGGTAGCTGAGAGTTCTCTATCCGGGTCTGCAGGCAGAAGGAAGAACAAGTCACACCAGGCATGGCTTGAGCATCTCAGATCTCAAAATCTTAGTGCCTTTTGGCCAGACTGAGACCAAGGTGGCTTTCCATGACCAATTTGCTTTTTTCTATTTTGGGGCATGTGAGGAAGTGACAAAACATTTACATATAGAAAGAAGTAATGGGCCACAGAAATGACTATTCCAAAAATCCAGTCACTGCACTGCAATTAACAATTGAAAATACCTCTGTATTTTCACACACACCTATACAGCTATTTGATACAATGTCTGTGCAGGTCGTCCTAACCACCCACAGAGAAGACAATCGACAAGTACACTGAATGGAAATGAGGACATGATTGTTCCTTGGTATGGTTGTCAAAGGAGAGAACGAGAGGCACCTTGGGAGAGTACAGATTGAACATTGCCCTCAGAATAGACCAGACCTTAGAGGAACCAAGAAAGCGGAGGACCAAGAGGGTGCACCCAAAGTAACTAAGTTCTATAGGAATCACAAGCTGGGGGAAGAGAAGTAAAGTTCAGGGGCTGGAGGGGTTTAGGGTGGGGGGCAGGGGTGAGAAGTGCTAAGAGAAGCCAGGACTCTGGAACAGGTCTTAGCGATGCTGAGAACCTAATGGTCAACTTCAGTTTTTATATAATAGACCCCTCAGTTAGCCATATGTCCTGGGTTTCTTTGAGACCTAACACACACAAAACTTACCATACCCCTAAGCTTCCGAACTGTCAATTCACAGGGACCACTACACACACACACACACACACACACACACACACACACACACACACACA
>JANHMN010000004.1:102707314-102730666 GCA_030674055.1 Rhabdomys pumilio | reverse complement strand
ACACACACACACACACACACACACACACACACACACACACACACACACACCCACACACCCTACTCTGCCTAGAGGCTCTTAGGAAAAATTGGAGCCCCATCCCATAAAGTGACAATTAGGCCACTTGGGCCACAAGCCTCCAGATTTCTGGGGACAGCATTTTGACAGAGCAAGGCAGTTCGCGGATGTGGAATCACAAGGGCCCTCAAGCAGTAGAGCATTTCCCCATTCACCAGTTACACTTCCGGCACTTGGGCTGAGGGAGTCGTGCTTCCGGGTCGCGCCAGCTTCCCGGGTCCTGCGGGCTGCCTCCAAGTCTAGCACATAGGCTTTTCAGGAATTCCTAGACTGCGGGGCCTGGAGACTGGAAGTGGAGCTGCCTGGTGCCTGCTGCTCGCTGGCAGCGCAGGTCGCCTGGCTACGGCTGCCGCCACGCTGCTCCCCAGCCCTGTCTGTACCCCGAAGCCCGCAGAGCGGAGGCAGGCGCTCTGAGACCCGAGCAGCCGAAGCTTTCTACACAGCGCTACCGGCGGAGCCGCCCGGTGGCCGCGGTGCAAGGCCCAGCAGCTCCGGAGACTGTCGCCCGCGAGCGCGGCCTCCAGAACCGGCCCCGAGGAGCAGCTCCGGCTGTGCTGCAGGGAGGCTCGCCCTGCAGAACTTGGCTGGCAATCTCCCGGGAGCTGGGCTGTACCCAGACGCGTGAACCCGAAGCCTTGTGAATGTGAGGATTGGCGTCTGCTTGGAGTGTATCCAAGAAGACTCTGGGGATCTGTGTTAAGACCACCGACTCATATGCTAAAAACATACTGCATTTTTTTAAGAGATATTTTTTTCCCCCTGAGAGACAGCAACTGAAAACCTAAGTGATGAAAACCTAAGCCAGGCATCGGTCCACTTACGTACACAATTCCAAAGAACCAGAAACACGAAGCTCAGGAGTTAAAAGATTAATTTTAGTCCTTAAGTTCTTTTTGTGAAGGGAAACCGAGGGAAGATGTTCTTTTTATCTTTCTGGATTTTTTTTTTCCTTTTTTTTTTTTTCTTATGAAGAAAAACCAAATGGAAAATGAGTAATGATATTATAAAGGAAAAAAAGAATCGTGTTTTTTGAGATAGTATCACTTTGTAGCCCATGTTTGATTTGAACTCCCTGGCAGAAAAGTGACTTGATTTTCTTTTCCTACAGCCCTTCACCGTCACATTCGTTTTGTGCAGTACTGAGGATCAAACCCAGTGCTTTGTGCATGCTTGGCAAGCTTTCTGTCAACTCATCCATCGCTAATTATTCTAACTTACCCAAAATGAAAGCAGTCATAAAATAAAGCAAAAACAAACCCTTAGAAACAAGCTCTGTAGAGTATCGTTGGATTGGTGGGCATCATTTCGCCAAAAAAAGCAAAGAGAAATACAGAAAATATTTTCCTTCTACTCTCCTCCTCTCTGCACGCTCTATTAACTAGGAGCTAGCTACATTCCCAGCCTTATAGTTCTAAATTCTAATCATTGTACATCATTCACCTCATCAGGAATATATAATACCACACTTCTGTAGTATTGGTTTGTTTGTTTGTTTGTTTGTTTGTTTGTTTTTAAATAGCAATGTTGAGGTGAAATGAACTTAGAAATACACAGGTCTGTCTCTTCTCATTTTAGGACATCAACTTAGGGAAATTTGTTGATTTCCCTGAATCTTATAGACCAGGGAAAGGGCATCAGATCCTATTACAGATGGTTGTGAGCCACCATGTGGTTGCTGGGAACTGAACTCGACCTCTGGAAGAGCAGTCAGTGAGCCATCTTAACCTCTGAGCCATCTCTCCAGCTCACTTTTATAAATCCTAATGTAAATATCTGGTATATGACCCCTGTGAAAGGGCTGTTCGAGCCCCCCCCCAAAAGGGGGTCACAACCCATAGGTTGAGAAGCTCTGTTTTAGACACTTTCTTCAATATCGAGGCGAAAATATTTTAATTGGTACCATTTTGAATATCCTTGCTCTAATAACAAATTGAACAGGAGTTGTTTTCAACAAGCAGCTTCTATCAGACTTTTTAAGTTTTATTATTTTACATTATGGATGTTTTACCTGCATGTATGTCTGTGTACTATGTGTGTGTAGAGCCTGCAGTGGCTGGGACAGGGCATCAGATCTGGAGTTACAAGTTATTGTGAACGCAAAGTGGGTGCTGGGAATTGAACCCTGGAAGAATAGCCCGTGCTCTTATCTGCTGAGCTGTCTTTTCAGCCCTCATACTTCTTTTTTGTTGCTTCATACTGCTTCTTGTAATGGAGTCTTACTACATAGTGCTGGGTGTCCTGAAGCTTTCCATGTAGACCATGCTGGCTTCAAAGTAGCTTTGATGGACTTCATACTGTGTTGCAGTCAGGTACCATTTATCATAGTCACTCAACTATAGTTGAGCCTCATTCACAAACCCTTAAGCCCTTTAACAGTAGAAACTGTATAATGTCCAGTCTACATTGTATAATATCACTTAGCAGTGTGCTTAGTAGTCAATATGTATCCATTGAATGGAGTGCCATCCAGTTTGTATTTGACTGTAGTCTTGTCATCCTTTTTCTCATTATTATAAACGTTTTAGAGTCTAGAGAGAGACCATATTGTCTTTAAACTCCAGGATCTTTCTACCGATGTTCTTAAAATATTTAGGAGACTGTGTTTTATCCATAAAATGACCTATAATAGTAAAAATATGTTGTGGTAGAGATGTGGCCTAGTACAAACACAGCCTTAGGTTGGATTCCCCGATCACTGAAAACCAGACAAAAAGCTACAAGCAGAAGCGTTTTTTAAAAGACAAGCCCGGTTGGAGCTGCTCGGTTTGGAGTGCTAGAACTTCATTCCTCTGTGAAGGCAGCAGAAGCCCTTCACTGCTGAGCCATCTCTCTAGTTTGTTTTTGATATGGTGTCTTACACTGGAGCCCAGGTTGACTATGACTGAAACACACTATGCAGCCCATGCTCATGGACGATACATTTATGGGCGGGAGTGGGGGGGTGGGGGGGAGGGGGAGACAGACGGGGGGGGGGGGGAGATGTGGCGGGGGAGAGTGTATGCAGTTGGCCAGAAATTGCAGGAGTCCCTGGAGATGGAGTGATAGTTTGAGTTCATTTTTCATACCCCATTCAGAAACTAAGCCCTGGACCATTTAGACCACTTGCTATCTATCCTGGGTGAAAGGTATTCTGCTTTGGCAGTTCTGCAGCCGATCTGTCTGACAGAGTCCTTTGAAGCTGGCTTCTGCAGCCTCCAGTTAGCATCTCAAAGCAACACGGCGGGAGGCTAGGTAAAGCCTTGGCAGGGAATTGCCCTTCTCGCAGTTGAAGTCTCAGGGAGCAAGGGGGAGGGGGACTTATCTCTGCTCTTTGTTCTCAGTACCACTCTCAGAGCTCGTGTTCACTTGGTGAAAAAAAAAAAAAGCTCACTGCAGGTCTACACATAAATTCAGTCATAAATTGAGTAAGAGGTTATAACAGAGAATGCCTACATTCACATATACTTAGAGCAATTGTCTGGCTTAACTTTCACCACTTGTTATTAGCTTGCAGGGTCATGAAAAGTTTTAGACTATAACTAAGCCATCCTTGAAGTCTTGTTTAGACAAACTCAGTCGATATCTTATCTCCTGATTTTGCACCTGGGGTCCAGTGTTGTATATTTCCTTTTCGACCTTCAGTTAATGGTTTCTGTAACCTCTTGGAATGTGCCCTAAGTTTTAGAAGTCTGCTGTTATCTCAGAAGCAATTAAGCAGTCTTTTTATAAAAGGAACTCAGACGGTCTCTGTGGATATTGGCATTTGGAAACAATGATAACCCTTACTTGCAAGATGTTTCTGCAGAATAAACGCTCTTTGTCTTTGCATACTGAGTCTGGGGTCTTCCTTCAGCGATTTTCAGACTCTGACAATGAGATGCCTGACACAGGTATTAGGAACTCAGGTCCTCTGCAAGAGCAGGAAGCACTGTCAAGTGATGACTCATCTCTTCAGCCCATGACCTCATTTTTCAAAGCACTGCAGTCTAGTAGAGTTGAATCTTTCAGATCTGTCATTAATTTAATTACGTATCGGGGATTGATTAAACTTTCTGGTTCCATTTCCTAATCCCTTATTTGTATTTCATGTAGTGATATTTCCTCCAACGTAAGTTGCTGGAATAGACTGAAACGTGTATATAAAATACTGAGTACTCAATAGATACCGGTGTCAGTATCAGGTGACTGTAACTCAAAGCTGTCACACTCGTGTCACACAGTGTCCTCTAGCCTATCTTCCCAACGTTGAGTTATGATTGAGCTCACACTTTCTTTTTAGCTCTGCATGGTTAAGTGTTCTATATACAGTTCTAAAATGATTTTTACGTTCTAGTTTGCCTTATGGCTCTTTGCTTAGTTTCTCTATCTTAGCATAGTTATTATACAGTGAGCTTACATACTCCTTCGAAGTGAACTATGTGAAAATGGGAAAACACATTACCTCACATGCAAGAGCTAGCCACAACCTGGAAATCAGTGTATGAAATATCAAATATAAGACTTTTCTAACAAACACTATGAAACTTGTATTTAGGGCAATGAATTCAAATCTTTTTACCCACCTCCTCCACTTCATAAAACTTTTATGAAAATATTTTAGTTTCCCGAGACCCTGTAAAACTTTTGTTCACACACAAGTCCAATTCTTGTGTTCCAGGAATTTGATGGCTTAGAGATCCCTCTCTTCTTCCTTCATTCTCTGTGTATCAATTCTTATCAGACGAGCTAACTGAATTAAGACTATGAGGTGAGACTCCAGCTAATAGAAAAAATCCACAGTCACCACCTGAGTTAGAGTAAAAACCAATGTACCCCATCAGTGTGTTTGCTCTTCCCAGAGTAAAGTTCTCCTGTCCAGACACTTCAGTTAGAACAGTGGTCTCTTTCTTAGTTACCTCAAACTTATTTCTCACAGCATATAATTTGTTTTATTTTTTATTTTCTAGGCAGTCACAGGTAAGAGGTAGCCCCAAGCCTCAAAAGTAAGTTTGGACTAGAGATTTTTTAACAAGGTTGAGAATGTGAAGTTGGACTAAACCCATTTTTACATTGTGATACAGCCATGAGATCTTGATGGCAGAGAGTGGACTATGGTTGCTAGATTAATAAATGTCCTTCATAAGCTCATGCATTAGAACTCTTTTGCCTCGGTTGCTGATGCTTGGAGACATTTTGGAACTTGTAGGATGTGGAACCTTGCTGAAGACAGTACATCGCTGCGGGCAAGCGTTGAAAACATGCAGCCTCTCTAGAACACTTCTAGTGTTCTGTTTCTGCTTCCTCTGGAGCTGTAAGACAAACTAAACTCTCCCTTCTTTAAGTTGCTTTTGTCAATCGTGTTGGCACAGCAAAGAAAGGACCTGATACACTGGGTCTGTCTCATAATATATTTAGTAGGAATTGTCCATGAAAGGTATGTCGTTAATACTTGTTGGAAGCACATAAACTTATTAAATTGTTCAGAGTCTGGTATATGTGCAGGCTGGGGTCCTGAGTTGCTATGTGCATTCTTAGGAGAAATGTACATGTGTGCAATACGTATAGGTGAGGGGTTCTATATTAAGCATTGTTAGAAGTGGGAATACATGATCTGGAGAGATGGCTTAGCAGTTAAGAGTACTGAATGCTCTTCCAGAGGTCAATCGTCAGCAATGACATGGTGGCTCATAACCATCTGTAATAGGATCCCTTGCTCTTCTGGTGTGTCTGAAGACATCAACACTGTACTCACAATAAATAAATAAATAAATAAATAAATAAATAAATAAATAAATAAGAAGGAGGAGAAAAAGGAGAAGGAGAAGAAGAAAGGGATTCATGTATAGCCCAAGCTAAGTGGATCCAGGTTGCCAAGCTACTCCCTGTGATTGCCTGCCTCAATATGAAGCTAAATGTTAGAAATGGGATTCTTTTTTTTTGTTGTTGTTGTTGTTTTGTTTTGTTTTTTGAGACAAGGTTTCTCTGTGTAGCCCTGGCTGTCCTGGAACTCACTCTGTAGACCAGGCTGGCCTTGAACTCAGAAATCCGCCTGCCTCTGCCAAGTGCTGGGATTAAAGGCGTGTCCCACCACTGCCTGGTCAGAATTCCTTCTTAATAAGCTATCTTGGCTTCATACTGACTTTGGTTGAAATTCTTTTCTGTAACATCACAAAGCATCACAGCACTGGGCTTGTGATGGCTCAATGGATTTAAAAATACTTGCTGCATGAGCCTGAGAATCCGAGTTTGATGTCCCAAACTCACAGAACCCACATAACATAGAAGGAGCAGACCAACTTCCCTCCACATACTCACAGTAGAAATTGTGACACACACCCCATATGCATACACTAACACATACAAAAACTTTAAAAAATAAATTCTAAGGTTCTGAAGAGCTTTTATTCAACAAAGTAAAAATAAAATGGGTTTTAAAGTGAGAAAAGAATCATGCCTTCACTTAATTTTTTTCAGAAGATTTAGAACTTTATTTATTTTTAAACTATGTACATAATTATGTACATGTACACATCTGTGGGTATGCATACATGAGAACAGGTTTCTGTGGAGATCATGGACATTGGCTCCTCATGTAGCTGGAGTTACATGTGAGCCTCTAACCTGGCATGAACTCAAGTCCTCTGGAAGAGCAATACATGCTCTTAACCACTGAGCCATCTCTCTAGGTCCTAATAAAAGTTGTTTTTTTTTTAAAGAAGTAATTTTTTTTTGGTTTTTCGAGAGAGGGTTTCTCTGTGTAGCCCTGGCTGTCCTGGAACTCACTCTGTAGACCAGGCTGGCCTGGAACTCAGAAATCCGCCTGCCTCTGCCTCCCAAGTGCTGGGATTAAAAGCGCCACCACCGCCCGGCAAGAAGTAATTCTTATGCTGCTGTATGGGACTGTATAGTGCACACACACACACACACACACACACACACCCAACATATCTACTTGAGTACTAGAAAGTCCTTTTCAGGATCACCTCATACGTTTCCATATATCTTTATTAAATCCAGATGCCTGTTAATTTAAAAAATTGAAGCACTTGTTTTACTTTTTCATTTCCTGTTGGAATAATGTAATCCTGAAAATGTTTTTCTCCTGCTTTATGAAAATATCAGGTACTTAGTTAATTAAATGTGCTACTCTTAGAGTCCTGTTTATTTTAAAAGTGTCAACTTTCAGGATGTTTTGTGTAAGTCTCAATAAAATTACGTAGAAAATGGCCAAATGTACTCTCTTCATAAGCTGTCCTTGAGGTCACCATTACCTCAAAATGTCTAAAAACAAAACTGATCTGAGGGTTACAATGTGATAAGATCAAATTGATGTCATGGCAATTATACCAAGTACCATCCAATCACTGGGTAGAATTTACTGCTGATCCCTGGGCTTAGGTGCAGGTGGGAACATGCAACTTGTATTACTCTGCTGGTATAAAAGGCAGTAGGAGACTTTATTAACTGTAGGCACCGAACAATCCGGAGACAAAGCTCCCTAAGATCGACAATCAACTGCTCAGAACACATCCCTCAAAAGGTCCAGAGGTAGGTAATATGATGAAATCATTTGGGGTATTTTAATTCAGGAGTAAAATATTTGTGACCACAGGAAGGAATTTTCTGCATACATCTTGATAAGAAAATAAATAGGCATTGATTAATTTTCTTTATGGCGCTCATGCCTGAGTTAGGAGGGGGTCTGTGAAACTGTAGTAGGCAATCATAAGCTAAGATGCTTTCTAGTAGAAGCCAGGATACAAGTATCTCCTGCTGAGCTGCTGGAGAGCCTGTCAAAATCTAAAATATTTTCTCAAGAACCATTGCCTGTCATTGGAAGGGCCTTCATTTTGCCCATCTTTCAGCAACCAGACAGAGGGCACGTAGACATTATATAAGTGGCTGAAATTATTTTATTACCAGTTCTAGATGATGTATATCTGAATTTTCAAGTTGGCGATCAATAAAACAGCTCACTTGTTCAGTGAAATGACCATACATTCTAATACATTTTGAATAAATGTTTTAGTATTTATACATTTTGAATAAATGTTTTGGTATTTTTAATTATACCACTGGAACTTGAGCATTGTTTCTGTTTTCGTTTTTATAAAATTCTATAAACTAATAGTTGTTGGTATTTGCCAGCCACTGATGATGATAATAAAAGTCACTTTCCAAGTCTGAGTGGGCGGTTCTAATGAGCTTTCGGAAACTTCTTTTCCGCTACTTAATAATTGGCATATTGTGTGAGCACTGTGCATTCTCAGATCTAGCCAACCTGAAATTAAAATAAAAATTAAAAATTGTCAATTCAATTATTCCTTGAGCAATAACTTAGAACAGGTATTTATATAACATGTGCATTCTTTTAAATATTCTCAGTAATCTAGAGATATTTTAAAGTGCAAAGGGGGGGGTGTTGTATAGGTTGTAGGCAAATATGCCACGTTATAGAAGGCACTTGAGCATCCAAGGATTTGGTATGGGAGGGAGCCCTTGGGACCATCCCCTCACAGATACTGAGGAATGATTGTAGTTATATTTATGCTAGCATTAGTTGAACTAGTGATTGTTTGGTAGACTGGAAACAGAAAGTAAAAGGAGTGCTTTTGTACATCTTTCTCAGTGTTGACAGATGGAATTTGAGTACCATTGAAGAGAGACAGACCTAGAGCACAATGAAAGTTACTCGGGCATGGAAAACAGCCATCGTATTTCAATAGGACTTTTTGTTTCCAAAGGACTATAAATATTTTTCTGTTCACAAGTATGATAGTTTACATTAAAAGAGGAATTTGGTTTTGGACACAAATTGTTCAGATTGTCCTGGAACTTGTTACTGAGCTGAAGACAGCCTTGAACTCCTTATAATCTTTTCTCTAACTCTCAAGTGCTAAGATGACAGGCAGAAGAGGCATCTTTGACGTTTCTGAAGATTTTCCTTAAATGCTTACTTTAGAGGCTGGAGCGATAGCTCAGCAGTGAAGAGCACTCACTGCTCTTGCAAAGGATCCAGGTTTGGTTAGCAGTACCCACACTGGGTGGCTCTTTCCAGGAAATCTGACACCTTCTCCTAGACTGTGAGGGCACCTGCACTCTGCACACATGCGGTGCACAAAGAGATGACGAGGATCACATTCTAGTGAAATAAAAAACAATTGTTAACAGATAATTCTTGATATAGAGCTGGGTGTGGTCGTGCAGTTACCATTGCAAAGAGAGGAGTGTAACTGTGAATTTGACATCAGGCTAGCCCAGGCTACATAGCAAGACCTTGTTTCCAAAGCAAAGAACCATGACAAAACAAAGGAATCATTGCTTCAGAGCCAAGAAGATAGCTCAGCAGATAAGAGTGATTGCCACCACGCCAGACAGCCTGAGCTGTGAATCCATTCTCTGGAAAGAAAGCACTGACTCCCAGAGATTTTCCTCTAATCTCCTTACTTACACTGGGTCATATAATCATACCATACCCCACCAATAAATAAATGTAAATTAAAATTTATTTTTAAATTTTTTTTCAGCAAAATCTCATTCTATAGTCCAGGCTGCTGTCCTTGAATTTCACCTTAGCCTGCTGATATTATAGATGACAAAACTAACTGATTTAATATTTATTTATTCAAATTATCAGCCATTCAAAAATATCTACTACTACTACTATCATTATCATTATTATTATTATTAATTATTACTGTGTGTGTTGAGCATGTGCATGACAAGGGTACATGTGGAAGTCAGAAGTCAGTCTTGTGAAGTCAGTTTTCACCTAATTCTGTGTGGGTTTTAGGGATGGAACTCAGGATATCAGGATTTAGCCACAAGTTCCCTTATTCACTGAGCCATATGGCTGTCCTTTGGACTATTTTTAAAATGTCAAAACCAGTCATCACTTCTGAAAGGTTTGTGTGAGTTTCATTGCCGTTTCAATTTTGGCTTTTAACCCTTATTAATTATGTATTTCTTTGTGTGTGGGCACACATATGCCACAGTGTGAGCGTGAAGGTCATAGGGAACCCTTGGGCCTCTTACTGTTCATTGCTACCTATGCCAGGCTAGCTGAGCTTGCCTATGCGTTTCCCAAAGTCCTATCTCTGCTTCCTATCTCCATCAGGGGACTGAATAATCTGCAATGCACTCCCCTTCCTCCTAGTAGTGAAAATCTTACAAACTAAATGAGACGCTTCTTGATCCAAAAGATGGCATTATATCAGCTTTAAAAAATGTAATGTAAAATATAAGAAGTTATAAGAGAGATTCTTATATTTCTATAATATTGTCTCCATAGAAAATTTCTGATCTTTAAAAGAATTTGGTGGTGATTGTATGTGGAGTGAAAGCCTCTTAGGAGCTGGCCATGGAAGTCTCTACAACTGGGCTATATCTGTGGCTATCTTTACTTTTCATTTTGAGACAAAATTCCACTAAGTTCTAAACAAGCCTTAAACTGCAGAACCTTCTACTGCAGCCTTCTGAGGATCGGGGGTCAGACAATCTCATCATCAGGCTCTCTAGTTCCTGGTTTTTGGATGCTTTAGTCTTCTGAGAGAAATTAATATTATCTACAGTTTTATTCCTAATAGATGGTTGTTTGTTTTTTTTTTTAAAGATAATCTTACGTTGTAGCTCTGGCTAGCCTGGACCTGTCTCCCTCTGCCTCTTGAGTGCTAGGATTACTTAATAGAATTCTAAATAATATTGATATATATTTAGATATATAATATAAAGTCTGTATAATAGAATGTATTCTGTGTACAACATATATACTACTCATACATTAATGTATTATCCAGGAAAAATCTGCAGTCATAAGTTTTCAGAGAGGTTTAACTGAGGAGAAAAGTCCACTCTAAATATAAGTTCCACTATCTCTTTAGACTGAACATAACAGAGAAAACGGTCAAAACCAAGTGAACACTGGGATTCCTATTCCTCCATTTCCTGGTGAGCACCAGTGACCATCCCACTCTGCCCACTATGCCTTCTCTAGGATGGTGGACTACATTCCTTTAAACCTGGGGCCAGCCGGGTGGTGGTGGTGCACGCCTTTAGTCCCAGCATCTTGGGAGGCAGAGGCAGGCAGATTTCTGAGTTCGAGGCCAGCCTGGTCTACAGAGTGAGCTCCAGGACAGCCAGGGCTACACAGAGAAACCCTGTCTCAAAAAACAAAAAACAAAAAAACCTGGGGCCAAAATAAACTCTTAAATTAATTTCTATTCAGTATTCAGTTATAGCAATGAGAAAAGAAACCAATGTGGTCAGAGTATATGGTCTCTAGTAAATTTATCTGAAAACATTTTACTAAGCATTTTTTTTAAGTTGTTGTTCAGGGGTTATTTTATTTTGTGAATAACTCTATTATAAACGTGTAAAACAATTTTATTAAAACAGTTAGGGGGCTGGTGAGATGGCTCAATGGTTAAGAGCACTGACTGTTCTTCCAGAGGTCCTGAGTTCAATTCCCAGCAACCACATGGTGGCTCCCAACCATCTGTAATGGGATATGATGCCCTCTTCTGGTGTGTCTGAAGACAGCTACAGTGTATTTATATACATAAAATAAATAAATCTTAAAAAAAAAAACAGTTATTACTGTTACTGTGCATGTGTGCCTGATGTCTGTAAGTGGGTACACATGTTATGACATACAAGTGGGATTAGAAGATAACTTTGTGGAGTTGATTCTTCAGCTTTAGGTGAAGTCTAGCAATCAGGTTTGTGTGGCAAGTGGCTTCTGTTAGCATTTTTTTTTTCGTTTTTTTTCGTTTTCTTTTTTCTTTCTTTCTTTCTTTTTTTTTTTTTTTTTTTTTGTATTTTGAGACAGGATTTCTCTGTGTAACAGCCCTGGCTGTTTTGGAACTTGCTTTGTTGACCAGACAGGCCTGGAATTCACATAGATCCTCCTGCCTTTGCCTCCTGAGTGCTGGGACGTGAGCCACCACCATGCTTGGCAGCAAATTTTGATTGATATTATTATTACCATTCTAAAATTCAACTGAGCACAGTTTTACTGAGTGGACTGAGGACAGGAGCATGGCTTTGTGGGCAAGAAGCTTTAAAATTGGGCATGGTGGCACACTTTTTAAATTCTAGTCTTCAGGCTGAGTTAGGAGCATCACTAAGGCTCAAAGCTAGCTTTGACTATACAGTGAATACCAGGCCAGCAGGGTTGCATGACAATACCTCTCTCAAAAACAGACAGACAGACAGACAGACAGACAGACAGACAGACAGACAGACAATAAAAGTTTTCACATGAATGGAACTATTATGTGTGTACTGCTGGCTGGCTGACTGTGACAGCATCTAAGAATTAGGAGATAGGAGAATACGGTGAAAGGAATAGTTCCTTATGGCTTTGGCATCAAGTGCAGCCTTTATTGTGGAGTGGGATGCTCAGACTCTGAAATGAATGGACTGAAACCGGAAAAGCAGTTTCAGAGACCAAGTTGAAACAATAATTATCTTCTTACATATATGGTATTTCTTTTAAATTTACTTATTAATTATATTTTATTTAATTTAGACATGGTCTTACTATATGTCCTTGGTTAGCTTGGGACTTGATAGGTAGACCAGGCTGAACTCAGACTCAAAGATTCCCCTGCCCTTGCCTCCTGAATGCTGAGATTAATGGTGTGTGTCGCTATATTCAGGATCACACTATTTTGATGTGGTTAGTAGCAGGTAGTGAGGGTATGCTGAAGTAAAGATCAGTTTGGGATTTTATAAGCAGAGCCTGTGATTTTTGTAGAGTATTCCTTCAGAATATCAAATAGGTTTAGATTAATAAGCCTAAGTTTAAATTTAGATTGATCATAGTTTAATTGCATAGCTGATCACAGTTGCATAGTATAAATTGCAACTGGATGTAATTATTATTTTTTTTCTGCTCCAACTCTTAAGTTTTTCCTCCAAGTTGTGAAATGAAAAGATGCAATCTGTGATGGTGGTGTATGTCTGCGATCCCTGTATCCAGGAGGTGGCAGCAGGAGAATTTCCAAGAATTCAAGCCTAGTCTGGACTATGTAGTGAGTTCCAGACCAGGCTGGGCTACAGAGTGAGACCTCACAAAGCATTCAAAAGTGTTGGCAATTAGGGAAATGCAAATTAAAGTGATTGTGAGATTTGGTGTTATCCCAGGCAGAATGGCTAAGATCAAGAAAACAACAGACAACGAGGTTGCCAAGGATGTAGAGGGAAGGGAAATCCTCACACGATGTTGGTAGGATCGCATACAGATCTGGTCACCATGGAAATCAATATTCGGAATTCTTTAAAAAATTAAAAATAAATTTACCATAAACCTTGCTATACTACTTCTTGGTACATACCCAAAGGACTCAGCAACCTAGTCCATAGATGAACTGCCCGCCATTTTCATTGCCGCCTTATTCATAATAGTCAGGAAATGGAAACTACCTACATGTCCTATAGTTGATGAAGGGAGACATAATGGATTCCTAGTCAGTTTTAAAGAAAAATGAAATAATAAAGTTTGACAGTAAATAGATGGTACTAGAATCTATTGAATCTTATTGAATGAGACAACACGGACCCAGAAATTATTCTCTTAGCTGTTGAAGTCTTTTAGGCTCTGGGTCTTTAGATATATAACCTGGAGTAATTGCAACACCAGGAAAGGACAAAGGAACCATGGTGGGACATAGGAGAGGGCAGGAACACTAGAAGGGGAAACAACAGCACACAGTTGCTATGAAGAGGAAATGGGAAAAATGGAAGGGGAGGGAGAAGGAGGGGCAGCACAGAGGGGGTAGAAAGGATGAGGGATATTTGGGAAAGTTATAGGAATTACATTATTTTATGGCTACATAAAAATTACATACAGTCTATATCTATCTATCCATCTGTCTACATATGTTGTATGTATATATGTATGCATGCATGTATGTATGTGTGTATGTATCTAGCTATCTAGCTTTGTGTTATGCCAGTTGAGTGGCAATGTTCTTCCTTAAACCACAGAATAACAAAACCTCAAGTTTATATATGTCTATCTATCCATCTATCTAGACACACACACACACACACACACACACACACACACACACACACACACACACCTATCTAGTTTAATGCTATGCCAGTTGATGGGACAATGCTCTTTCTTAAGTCTTAGACTAACAAACAAAAACTCAAGTACCCACATGAAATACTTGAGTTGTGGGTCAGAGGAATTCAGGAGACACCCCAAACAGCTTAGGCTATTGCTGTTTTTCTTAGTGCCTTCTAGAAAAAGAAGGTAAGACCCTGTTGCTGAAGACACGACACATCTCAGGCAATGGACTTAGAGAAATCAATCTGAGTCTAACATGGAAACCTCTGCACTGAGGACTAGCTCTCACCATTTCAGAAGGAGCCATGCATACTGCCGAGAGGGAAAGGAATGGATAGTCAGTCCTATCCAGCTGTGACTCTAACAAACCACAGCAATGACCAGTACAAGATACTCTGTCTGAAAGTGGCACTTATATATACCCTTGGCTTTGAAATTGTGTTAGAAAGTTTTGAGAGGGTGGTAAGGTGGCTCAGCTGATAAAAACACTTGCTGTCAAGCCTGGTGACCCAAGTCTGATTCACAGGACATGTATACAGAAGAGAACCAACTTAAGCAAATTATCCTTTGACCTTCACTTATACAAAGCGGCATGTTATTCCACAACACACACACACACTCACAAATAAATGAAAAATAATTTTTTATTGTTATTGTTTTTGATGTTTTGGTATTTTTTGACAGAGTTTCTCTGTATAGCTCTGGTTGTCCTGGAACTTGCTCTATAGACTAGGTTAGACTCAAACTCAAAGATCCACCTGCCCGTAGTTTATGCCACCACTGCTTGGCTGTGAAAATCTTTTTAAGGTTTCTAAATGGTTCATCTAAACAGCAGAGATACGCTGGGCATGGTAGTACATGCCTGTGATCCCAGTATTTGAGAGGCTGAAGTGTAAGACTCTTGTGAGCCTTAGCTTACCAGAGACCCCCTGAGTGAACCATGGGGAGACGTGAATCGATACAAAAAGCAAGAGGAATTTTAATGATCCAATGCACTGGGGTCGTCCTGCACGTGAAGGAGAGGTGGTGATCCTGGGCAGCCCATTTGGTCAGTTTTTATACAGTTTAAGGGGTAGACTAGAGAAACAGTGACTAGGTACAATATGATTGGCAGAACAGCATGACTTTTAAACTGACTGGTGTTTAGGAAATGAGGTGGCAAGGACCTCCCTTGTCTGTAGGTAGCAAAGGTTGGTTGTCCTGTGAATGTGTCTATGTGCTCTGGGCCTTCCCCACTCGCAGGTAGGTTCCCTTCCAAGTGGTCTGAGGAATGTTAATTCAACAAGTGTCCTCAGAATGAGGAATGTTAATTAGCCTCTCCCATCCAGCAAGTGTCCCATGACCTTTCTAAAGTTCCTGAGCTGACCCCTTCAGAAGCAGGAGGACAGCTGAACACTTGTGGTGGCCTCAGATATATAGTGAGTACTAGGCCACAAAGCAAGACCCTGTGTCAAAAACAAACCAACAAACAAGCCAAAATCAAAACAGAAATGAAAAACTGAAAAGGAAAAGTTAGCATGTGATAATGTAATGGTTTCTCAATTTTATTTAATTATTGGGAGACATGCTTGCTCTTTAGTCTAACAGTCTAACATAGACGTGTGATGATCCCCTTGTCTTAGTTAGCCCTCAAAGTGCTGGTATCCTGAATGCATGCCACCAGGAAACAGATGGCACTTTCCTAAACAGAGACTTGGTAAGAAGAGTGGTCCTGTTTAATTTTTTTATTTTATTTTATTTATTTATTTATTCATTTATTTTTGATTTTCAGTGTCTGGTCTGGTGGGGTACAGCTGGGTTTGACATACTCCTTTACTCAATCTGTTTTGCCATCACTTCATGGATCTCTAAGGAAAATTGCAGAGAACATTTTAGTATTTTTATTTATTGTTTTGTCCTCACAGACCCACTGAAGTTTTCTAGGGTCTTTCCACTTCAGGAATCACTGACTTAGAACCAACAGTGGTTACCTGTAGTGTATGTGTGTGTATAAAATGTATATTACATATATGTTACATATATATAACTACTATGTAGTTAACCATATATATGGTTATGTATATAAGTGGTTATGTACACATGTATACATACATATAGTTATATATATAATTATATAGTTAGTTATATATATTTATACACACCACTTATATACCATATATACAGCATACACACACACACACACACACACACACACACACGCGCGCGCGCGTGTGTGTGTGTGTGTGTGTGTGTGTGTGTGTGTGTGTATGTGTTAAAAATAATGGCATATAAAGTTGTGTGAGTGAGCACATACCATTAATACTAGTGCTAGGGAGATGAGGAAGAATCAGAAGTTCAAGGTCATCCTCAGTTATAAAGTGAATTTTAGGACAGTCTGGGCTACATAAAACCCTATCTACTAAAAACAAAACAAAAATCAAACAAACAAAATGCAAAAAAATAAACAAAAAAACCCAACAAAAACAAACACCCACTCCCAAACCCCAAGTGAACAAGAAAAGCTACCAAGCTATTTTCCAGAATTCCTGTACTCTCTTAACATTCCCACTGGAGATGTCTGTTATCCTGTGTCATGTATTCAAACCAGCATTTGGCATTTCTTTAATTATAAGTGTTCTGGGGAGTGTTGTTTTAATTTACATATCCATCACACCTGACTACTCCATTAATTACAATGAGGAGGCCAAAGAATTGCTATGAATTCACTGCTGGAGGTTGGAGAGGGAAAGAGAGAAAGGTGTTGTGTTAAATGCTTATGTCAGAAACAGGGAGATACAGTGCCCTGCCTCTTTCCTAAAGGGACTTGGTGCTTTTATTTACATGGTTTACGTATGTTTAGGGTAAGTTGGGAGCAGAAGGCAGAGGGGCAGGACATTGATGACTATTATAAGCAATAATGTTTGTTTATTTATTTAGTATTTATTTTATGTATATGAATACATTGTACCTGTCTTCAGACACACCAGAAAAGGGCATCAGATCCTGCCAAGGACCAGCCATGGCATGAAGAGGGGTTCTGAGAGAAGAGATGACTGAGAGTGGTGGGTGGGGAAGCAGGCAGGGGGGATGGGGGTTGGAGAACAACTAGAAGTCAAATTGCAGGTCCAATTTGGCAGCCTAGGTTCTGCTGAGATGGCTTTCCACACCTCTCTGTCTCTTTCTCTGTCTCTCTCTGTCTCTGTCTCTGTCTCTGTCTCTGTCTCTCTCTCTCTCCCTCTCTCTCTGTGTATGTGTGTGTTCTGCTCTGCTGTAGACAACTTTTTCTGGCTACTTTAACTCTCTGGTTGAAACAGCTCTCTCTTATAATAAAAATTTTAAAATCTGAATAGTCTGAAAAGTCAGAAACGCTGTTATAAAAAAATTATTGGCTCTTCTGACGAAGTCAAAAATCCTGTCAAGAAAATAATTCTCAAAGAGCTGTGTTGAGATTTCCAGATATCTCAACTCTGGCTAGAGAAAAATTCTAAAGAAGAACTGCTCTGGCTTTCTGCTAGCTTGTTTCCCACTGGCAGACCAAAGCCCAGGTTTTTTTTTTTTATTTACATATCAATCTAGTCATTTATCTTGGTTTCCTTTTGATTATTTTATGAATCAGCATACTGGGACCCAGCCCTTTGATTCTCTAGAGACAGCAAGCATACATTTTTTTCTTGACATTGCAAACAATTCAGAGATCTGTCTGTCTCTATTAAGCACTGATGATAAGCTGATTGGGTGGGACCCTGCCCTGAAATTATCATATCCACTACTCCAGGGCCTAACCTTGATGTGTCCTAGGCTGAGCCTGAACTCAGGAATCTGCCTGCCTTTGTATTTTTCTGACAAGCTAGCTCATGGTGTAGCTGCTTTGTTCCTTTAGATTCATGAAGCCCCTCATAATTCATATTGCATCCTTATGTTTTGCATAGTTGAGAAATTATATATGTTTTGAACTCATGTATTTAGAGCTCTTTCTCATAGCCTTAAGGGCTGTCTTCTGAAGGTCCCAGTCTTTACCATTTTGCTGAGACATAGCCACTCCTGGACTTGTGCTGTTTCTAATTCTCATGGAGTCATTAATGTTAACATGGAGGACACTACTTGGAGGAATGTGAAAATATGTACATTAGTATACAAACAAGCCTTAAGCCCAAACAAGCATCCACCAACACCATGGAAGCTCACACCAGGGTCCTGTCCCTGTCACTATGTCCCCATCAGGGCCACACTGGGCTTGGCATCTCCTGAATGTTCACACCAAGGGCCCTGTCCCAGGGGCAGGAACTGCATCACTCTGTCCCCACTAAGGTCACACCTGACTTGGCAAGATCCCATTACAGAAGGTTGTGAGCCACCATGTAGTTGCTGGGAATTGAACTCAGGACCTTTGGAAGAGCAGTCAGTGCTCTTAACCACTGAATCATCTCTCTAGCTCCTATGAGCAATAGTGTTAAACTTATGGTTGGTGGTGCTAGGGGTATAGCTCAGTAGTAGAGCAGTTACTTAGCATGCCCAAGGTCGGTGCCATCAGATAAAAGAACTATCATACTAAAGCAGCTGGTTTGTGTTATGACTGGTAAGCTAAGATTACACTGTTATCATTATTTTTTTTTTTTCATGTGCAGTTTGCAGGAGAGCTATGGATTACTACAGAAAATATGCAGCTGTCATTCTGGTCGTGCTGTCCATGTTTCTGCATATTCTTCATTCTCTTCCTGATGGAGACCTTATTATTCAGGGTATGTGACTAAGCTCGGGCTTGCAATGAAAAGGAAAGCATGTCTCTAGACGCGCATCAATCATCGTTAATTAATTTCTACAGTCTTTCACATGTGATAAATAGTTACTTCTGGATACATATGTAGGCACATGTAGTCTGTAAGCACAAAATTAAATTAGGTTCAGTGAAAATGCTATATTCCGCTGGGCAGTGGTGGCACACGTCTTTAATCCCAGCACTTGGGAGGCAGAGGCAGGTGGATTTCTGAGTTCGAGGCCAGCCTGGTCTACCGAGTGAGTTCCAGGACAAAAAAAAAAAAGGAAAAAAGAAAATAAAAAAAAGAAAATGCTATATTCCACGTTCACTTTAATAGCGTCCTAAGCACGTTCGTCTGAGGCTCCCTCTTTATTTTCTCCACATCTGAGGTTTACAAGGAGAAAAGTCATCCCTACTCAGCTCGGTTATCTTTTTTACATTGCTTCCAGATTTCAGAAACATTTAACATTGCTTTCAAAGATAAATTTTCATATCTGGATAACAAGCGAGGAAAACAAGAATCTGTTCCATGCATTAAATCTGTTTTCCTATAATGCTTGACTCATCTCTCACAGGGCCGGACATAGCCGCTAGCTTTGGAATTGTGAACTGTTATTTGTTAAGGTTCTTCTTTTGTAAATGGTAATGTTTGTATCTCAGATTCTAAGCACAGATGCCATTTGTACTATCAGGCTATCTGGACTCCCAAGCGTCCTTAAATCGAATGATGCTTTTCTGTCAATATTTGGAGTTTTTATGGGGAAAACAATAGCTGACTCACCTCCGGAAAACACTTCTTTTCAAATGAATGTAGCATTTATAGCTGTCAAGCTTTTGTGTTCTCTCTCAGCATGCTGTTAGCAGTGGGACTATCTGTCCTTGGAGAATGAGAAACCGCTAAGAAACTCCCTATGTAGCTATGCAAAAAAAAAAAAAAAGGTTTCTCTGTGACCATAACTACAATAATTATAGAGAAATTCTATATGTGAAGATTAATATGTAGGCAAAAATATTTATTTCCCTTTTTAATTGCCAATGCAAAAAGCATCTGTCATGTCGTACCCAGGAAAGAGTTTGTTTGTCCTTGAATCCTTTCTGGTTGAATTTTCTTTTTTCTTTTTCTGGCTAGGTTGCCCAGAATGTAAACTAAAGGAAAACAAATACTTCTCCAAGCTGGGTGCCCCCATCTATCAGTGTATGGGCTGTTGCTACTCCCGGGCATATCCCACCCCCGCAAGGTCCAAGAAAACAATGCTGGTTCCAAAGAATATTACCTCGGAGGCCACATGCTGTGTGGCCAAAGCATTCACTAAGGTAAGGGCTTCCTAGCAGTCCTTCCAGAGGCAGTGTGTACTCAAGGCGTGTAAAGTCCAAGCTGTCCGGTGATCTCGATTTGTTGCTCCTTTGTTCAGGCGACACCTGCATTTATCCTCTTTAATTAAAAGAATAAACTTAATGGAAAATGTCCATGACACGGAAGTAAGTAGTAGTAGTTGCCACAGTCTAAAAAGCCAGTGGCCGAACATAAAAGGGGGTTAGAAAATAATAACAAGGGCCTTGAGAGAGCTGGCTCAGAGGTTAAGAGCACTCTCTGCTGTTCCAGACGTCCTGAGTTCAATTCCCAGCGACCACATTTTGGCTTATAACCACCAGTAAGATCTGGTGCCCTCTTCAGGCCAGCACATGTATGTGCAACAGAGCACTTATACGTTCAATAATAATAATAATAATAATAATAATAATAATAATAATGATAATAGAAAATGCTAACAAAACTTAGCAAGGACAAAGCAAGTTCTCAAGGTCTACAGAACAGCTAGGCACTGACAGTTTGCCACAATTATATAGATTATAGATTATATCTATTATATAGATTGTAGAGAACTAGAAGAAAAGGATTCAAAATTGATAGCCCTAAGAATTATCAGAGGAATGGAAACACTGATTTGATCATAACACTTTGTATGTAGTTATCAAATTATCAAATCATACTCCATAAATACGGGCCACTAATATACTCTAAATAGAAAGTTTCTGGGTATGGTGGTGCATCCCTGTAATCTCGTCGTTCAGAAGCAGAGGTGAGAAGATCTTACATGTCCTAAGCCTGTGGCTGGAGCTGGTGAGATGGATCAGTGGGTAAGCCTTTCAGAGGAGAAGAATTTTAATACATGGCCAAGAGACTGTTTTTGTGGTATTTTGGTAAAGAGCATGGCTGCTTTTTGCCCTTGTCTGAAGAGTCTGCCTGAGGCTAAGGTGAAGAGACTCAGATTAATTGCATCGACTAAGGAAGTTTTAAAAGAGCCTGGTAGGCCTGGCAGTGGTGGCGGATGCCTTTAATGCCAGCACTTGGGAGGCAGAGGCAGGCGGATTTCTGAGTTCAAGGTCAGCCTGGTCTACAGAGTGAGTTCCAGGACAGCCAGGGCCACACAGAGAAACCCTGTCTCAAAAAACAAAAACAAACAAACAAACAAAATCCTAAGACACACCCTATCTACCTCCCATCCCCCCTACTCACTCTAAATAATTGGGAGAGAAAAGGCCCACCTGGTTTCCACAGTGAGTTCTAGGTTAGCCAGGTTAGAATACTATGATCATGTCTCAAAACAAAACAAAACAAAACAAAAAAACCTAACAACAACAAAAGTAAAACCAAAACAGAGCAAACAAAGGAATATATATAAAAATACAAAAATACAAAAAAAAAAAAAAATACAAATACCCTGGGGAGCATTTGAGAGTCTCAGCTTTGATTCTTAAGAGGTGTGTATGTGTGTGTATGTGTGTGTGTGTGTGTGTGTGTGTGTGTGTGTGTGTGTGTGTGATCAAATAAATAGGCATTTTGTTTTAAAGGTAGAAGATACAATTCAATGACTGAGTGCTTGCTTAAGAAATGCTGCAATATAAAAAAATTAAAAATTAAAAAAATTTAAAAATTGTGTGTGTGAGAGAGAGAGAGAGAAAGGAGAGAGAGGAGAGGGAGAGAGAGAGAACAGAGCTAAATAAAAGTAGGTTAAAAAAAAGGTATAGCTTATTTTGCAGTGGGAATTTCACTGTTAGAGTGACTCTATCCCCTGAAAGTAAACTTGGAAAACACCAGACATGTATTAAGTTACACTGGCTGCTATTTCTTTTCTTTTCTTTTTTTTTTTTTCTTTTTCGAGACAGGGTTTCTCTGTGTAGCCCTGGCTGTCCTGGAACTCATTCTGTAGACTAGGCTGGCCTCGAACTCAGAAATCCGCCTGCCTCTGCCTCCCAAGTGCTGGGATTAAAGGCGTGCACCACCAACGCCCGGCTACTGGCTGCTATTTCACTTGACCTTTTGCAATTGTGACTGTCTTCCTGCCTTCCTGTTTCTTTACCCTAGGCCACAGTAATGGGAAATGCCAGAGTGGAGAACCACACGGAGTGCCACTGCAGTACTTGTTACTACCACAAGTCGTAGCTTCCGTGTACGTGCAGAGGGCTCTGCTGATGACTGCTGATCCGTGCGATGGCACCATGTGTCACCACCTTCTCCTCCTCCTCCTCCTGTCCAGACTTCTGACACGCTTCAGTTACACACTGCCGCTTTACTGTCATGTCCCTTACACTTCAGTACAATCAGCAGTCTCTTCTCATTAGGGAGAAATGTAGTATTTACCAGAAATAAAGCCTTTTAAATCATCAACCACAGGAATGCTGCCTTCTTTAAAAGTAAAGCTGTTTGCTTTTGACAAGATTTCTCAAATGGGTTGAGCTCAAGGGTTGATATTGGGACCTAATGCACTCAGTGGTCTGACACTAGATAATCTGGCTTTCATTTTACCTTCTGCAAGCAAACTGTCCACTCTGTCAGTGGGCTATTTATCAGATAGTTCACTGGGGTGGGAAAAAAAAATATGGAAGTTCTATTTTTACTCAATTTTAATATCTCCATACATCTCTATTTTAATATATGACATCAAAATACAAATATACTATTATGATAATACATGCATATAAACTATAGATATATAGTGATATATATTGTAGATATTTAAGTTGAGGTGAAAATGTACACTCAAGAAACAAAAAGTAAAGTATACTTCTGCAAGGACTGGGAAAGGCAAAGTCTCTCTGTGATTGAAATTTCTACTTGGTTTATGCCTCCCCAAAATAAAGTCATTCTCTGTTTGTCAGGCTATATGGTTAGGAACAGGCATCACTGTCCTCCTTGGCAACAATTAGACATTGCTCTAAAGTTCCAGAAGACCAGCTTTTTATATTACATATTCTGCAGTTCTGGGTGTGCATGAGAAAATGACAAGAGTGAGCTGTCAATGAGTACTCTGTGGGGGAGGAGCACTACCAAGCACTTTCACTCAGTTCTAGCAAAATGCTGGAGACCAAGGACATTGCTCTGTAGAGGAGCATGCACAGAGTCTTGAGTTCAACCCTCAATACCACAAGCAAGCAAGCAAGCAAGCAAGCAAGCAAGCAAGCAAGCAAGCAAGCAAGCAAGCATGCATGCAAGCAAGCA
>JANHMN010000004.1:102678872-102707304 GCA_030674055.1 Rhabdomys pumilio | reverse complement strand
AAAAAAAAGGCATACCCACCACAGATAAAATTTTCAAAAATTAATTCTGAGCAGCTCATGGTGGAATATGTGTTTAATCTCAGTACATGTGGCACTTAGTGAATAGGGGACAGGAGTTCAAGGCTAGCTTGGATCACATGAGACCCCACTTCAAAAGCAAGAAGAAAAAAAAAGCAAAATATATGAATACAAATCCCACCCATTACACATGTATAGCTTTATCACTGACCGACCAATCAGTTCCTTATCAGATTGGTAAACATTTCAAGTGCCGTGGTAAAAGGTAAAATGTGTACCTCTTTTTTTTTTTTTTTTTTTTTTTTGGTTTTTCGAGACAGGGTTTCTCTGTATAGCCTTGGCTGTCCTGGCACTCACTCTGTAGACCAGGCTGGCCTCGAACTCAGAAATCCGCCTGCCTCTGCCTCCCAGTGCCGGTATTAAAGGTGTACGCCACCACTGCCCGGCAAATGTGTACCTCTTAAGACACATCAAAGTACACATGAAGATTGGTTGTTGTTTTGGTATTGTAAGCATCTGAAAATCGCTGAAGGAAGACCCCAGACTCAGATAGTATGCAAAGACAAAGAGTGTTTACTCTTCAGAAACATCCAGCACGCAAGGGTTAACCATTCTCTAAAATGGCAACCCCAGACCAAGGCACACAGGCCTTCTTATAGGGAAGAAGATCTTGTCGGGACCTGTCTTGAATGATTAGGTAATCTAAAATCTCCTTGGTGGGTGATAGGGCCTCACAGGCGGTCAGTGGTCTGCATTCCTATGTCACGTGATAAAATAGGGCTGTCCAGTGCGTATGATCCATTCTGAGATAAGATATTTCCTCATTTTTGTGGTTGTCCTCAGGCTGTTCTTTGGGAGGGAGATTTATGATCTTCTGGATTTTACGGTCTATCCCTGGAGCTGGTGTTTTATGGCCTAGTTTCTGGGACTTAGGATCTGTTCCTGGAGCTGTTGCCTTATGGCTTTTTTTTTCAAAATCAGGCCTAGTCCTTAAATGAAGATAAACAGAGTGCTTAAATGGAGACAAATGGGGCTTATATTGCCCTTACATTATGCTCTCATTTCGTAGCTCAGGCTGGCCCAGATTTTACTAGCCTTGAATTTGCAACAATCCTGTGCCTCCGTCTTCTCGGCAGTAGGATGATAGGCATGAGCCACGTCGCCTCACTTATACTAGTTATTTTGCTTATTCATTTACTTTACATTCACTGAACACCCAATAAGTGTTGATACCTTGAGCATGAAGATTCAGAGATACAGAATTTTTTGAAGCACAAAGTTTTGAAAAGGCCATAAATAAGCTGAATCCAAGAGAATGACGGTGTTGACAACTGGTTCACTCGAAAGTTTAGCAGATAATCACTGTGCATGTACAGTGAGTTGGGTCTGAGAGCTTTGGGGGGTGTAAAGGAGGAAGGCTACAGACACAACCTTGACTGGACTATGACAATTAGTCTGAGACCATCCTGTGTGACAGGGGAAATTGAAAGGATGCTCAGGATGTAATGAGAGAAAGGGATATCCTCATGATCATCCAGACCAGCCACGTTGACCTTGTGACTGTTAGGATGAAACATCACAGACAGCCTGATCTCCAGCGCCAGGTACAATGGTAGATGACACAAACAGACCTTACTCTGGGTCAGTTCACGCACAGTTTGGGTCTGGAGAAGAACGACACAAACTACAGCAGTGGTAGAAGAGTCTGATGTTGGCTAGGAGAAGGAAAATCAACACAAACAACAACAACAACAACCACATGGGCTGGTCAGTGTCTGTCTTAGAGTTTACTCCTGTGAACAGAAACCATGACCACAAGGCAACTCTTATAAGGACAACATTTAACTGGGGCTGGCTTACCGGTTCAGAGATTCAGTCCATTATCATCAAGGCAGGAGCATGGCAGCATCCAGGCAGGCATGATGCAGGAGGAGCTGAGAGTTCTACATATTCATCTGAAATCTGCTAGCAGAATACTGACTTCCAGGCGGCTAGGATGAGGGTCTGAAAGCCCATACCCATAGTGTCACACCTACTTCAACAAGACCACACCCACTCCAACAGGGCCATACCTTCAAATAGTGCCACTCCCTGGGCTGAGCATATATAAACCATCACAGTGTCCATGTGTGTACATGAGGGATGGGTGGCCAGTATTCTCATGAGGACATGTGAATTCACCAAGTCTTTCCTGTAGTTCTTTCTTCTCTCCTCCTTCTGTCCTAGTCATCACCACTTCGTGGTGTGAAGTATCCAATCAAAATGTGGGTAGTCATACATGAGAGACAAAGAAACCAAAAATGTATGAAAGACTCATTATGTAATATTTGGGGTTCTAGCCTTTGGGAAATGATGTACAGGAAGCCTATAGGCTGACACAAGATACTATTTCCTGGTGAAAGTAGCCTTGGGGACCTGTTTCATGAACTAGAAAACCTGCAGCATTTCTAGGGGCTTGTATCAGAACTAAGATATTCATTAAATAATTAAAATTAAATAATGCATTTTAAATGAGACATTTAAACAAATTATAAGATAAATTAGAAATATAATTCAACCAACTAATGTTAATGATACCAAGAAACTAAACTACAATGATTTATTCAGTTATTTACACATAGGAAAATAACAAACAGTAACATAGTATTGATTGTCAAACAAAGTCTATAATAAATATGGTTCCATTCTGAAATAAACACAGGATTAACTGAATTCAGAGATGGATAAATAAGTCTTCCTTAGATGCTTTTCTCTCCTGTAAATGGAGTTAATTTCACTTTTACTATATCTCTGGCTATCACTTCTGAAGTTGCCCACACACAGCCCCAACCCCATCCCCAACAACACCAGCTCCAACCCCAACACCTACTGAGCCCCTACACCAACAGCAACTGCACCTCAAACACAAACTTCAATCCCAACTATGACCCAAACCTTGACTTGAACAATGACATGAATCCAACCCAAACCCAACCACAACCACAACCCAACACTGACCAGACTCCCACCTTCATACCAACTCACATACAATGCCCATCCTCAACCTAATCCACTTCCACCCCAAACCAAACTCAAACCACAATACCCACTTCACTCTAAACCCAACCTCACCTTAGATTTCAACTCCAAACCTAACCCCAACCAAACTGCCCACCCCCACCAGTATACCCACGTCAAATCCAATTTAAATCTCGAATCCAGCCCCACTATCCATCCTAACCCCAACCCCAACCCCCAGTTCTCAAGCAACCCCATACCCAGCACACCAACCCCAAGCCTTGTCCAAATACAACTTCAAATCCTGACCCTAAGCCCAACCTCAACCCTAAACCCCAAACCCACTCCAAACCCTAACCACACCAACTGCAAACCTAATGTCTTAGTTATGGTTATTATTGCTGCAGTAAAACACCATGACCAAAGGTAACTTGGGAGGAAAGGCTTTGTTTCACTTACAGTTCCATATAACAGTTCATCAAAACACCACCAACAAAAAAACCCCACAAGTCTAATTTGTGTTAACCTTATACTCACGGAGCATGGTCAAACTCCCTGTGACCGGCATCTTGAAGAAAACTGGGTCCTTCCCCACCTGCACACTGCCAGGAGCCATCAGTTGTGGAGGGCTGCATCATGTTCACAGTGTTTAAAAGAGTTCTCTTTGATGGCTTCCTGTCTAGGCTGGTTTTTGTTGTGTGTGTGGGGGGGGGGGAACACAGGTTGTCACAGAAACCTTCTATGACTTTATTTTTCAACGGTGAGTCTGCAGTCATCAATATTACTGCAAAAAGTAGCTTCCTTGTCTTTTACAGTCACCAGCATCACAGATTATGGAATTCCACATGGTTTCTGGTGATAGGAAGGACCATGGATATCCACATGACCTCCAACATCAGCATGTGCCATGGACCTCAGCATGGTCACCCATGGCAAAACAGACCAGAAACATCCTCATGGCCCTCACAGGCAGCAGAGGCCATGGGCACCATCATGGTTTTCAGTTCCAGCACAGTCCACAGACATCAACATGGCTTCATGAGGTAGAACAGACCACCAACATCCCGTATGGCCTTTGGTGGTAATATGGTCATGGACAGTAACATGGCCTCAGGCTTGAGTACACCCGTGGACCTCAACATGGCTCTTAGCAACAACATGGACGTAAATATCAACATGGCCTCAGGTGACTGCATAGGTCACTCACATCAACATGGCCCTCCAGTGACAGCACAGACCACAGAAGACATCAATATTGCTTCAGGCATTTAGCCTGCTTTCTAGTAGAACTCAAGACCACCAGTCAGGGATGACCTAACCCACAATGGGCTGGGTGCTTCCATAGTTATCATTTATTAATTAAGAAAATGCTTTACAGGCTTGTCTACAGACCAGTCTTTTTTTTTTTTTTTTTTTTTTTTTTTTGAGACAGGGTTTCTCTGTATAGCCCTGGCTGTCCTGGAACTCATTCTGTAGACCAGGCTGGCCTCAAACTCAGAAATCCGCCTGCCTCTGCCTCCCAACTGTTGGGATTAAAGGCGTGCGCCACATTGGACATCTGTCCAGCTTACAGACCAGTCTTATGGAGGCACTTTTCTTAATTGGGGTTCCATCCTCTCAGATGACTCTAGCCTGGGTCAAGTTGACATAAAATCAGATAGCACACCTAACAACACCAAATACAATTTCAATTTTAACGTCAAGCAATCCCCAGCCTCAATCCTACTCCAATATCAAGCACATTTTTAACCCTAACCCCAGTGCCATCCACAATCCCTACCCCAACCTCAAATCCAACACCAAGTTTAATACCAACCCCAATCCCATATCCAAGCCAATACAATCTCAACTCTATCACCATCTCTGATCCTACTATAACCCCAACCCCATACCCCTAAACTCCATCCCACCCCTGGCCATCTCCATGCCCAAGTAAAATTCCAAGCACAACCTCAATCCCATCCCCAAGACCTGCTCCACCACATGCCCAATCCCTATCCCAGCCCAGTCTCCAATGACAACTCCAAACCTAACCCAAATGCCTACCCATATCCTAACCCAAACACCGACCCCAAACCCACCCACCTGTACACTTACCAAAACCACGACTGAAGCACCAAAGCCAACTCTATCCCCAAACCCACAAAGCCACAATCCTAACCCCAGTCTCAACTTGAATCCGGTCTCAACTTTTCATGTGCGAGTATAGCGAACTAATGGTCGACCAAGATGCCAATAACACACAGCAGAGGAAAGACCACATTTTGGACAAATGGTGCTGGGAAAACTGGAGTTCCAAATAAAGAAAAATGAAGCTGGACATGCATCTGTAAGGGCCCCGAAGAGGCTGAGACCCACACTCAGGAACTGGCGCTCGCCCAAAATGACCACAGAAGTTGGTACTTGATGTAATCAAAGCAAAAGGCTTTTACTAGGAACCAGCGCTGGGACTCTGTCTCACTCCTCCCCCCCACTCCTCCCCTAGAGGGGAGAAGTGGGAGAGAGTCTAACTACACAGGTTTATATAGACAAAAGCCACAGGCTGGGAGGGGGAATGAGGACTTTTTAGGCGGGAACACTCTTGATGGCATTTCTTATCAGCACACAGCTGGAAGAATGCGGAGTCAGGACATTCCAGGCAGGAAAGCGTTCTCTTATCTTATCGACACACACAGCTGGGAAGCTGAGGAGTCAGGAGTACCAGCCTTGGGGCTCTTCCCTGGGAGTTCCCGAGTTCACAGTCTCATGTTATTCTGAGATATTGGCTAATTAAAAAAAAATTCTTTTTTACACATCTATCACCTGGCACAAAAAGTAACTCTAGATGAATCAAAGACTCATCAAAATGTGAAACTCGAGACACTGAAACTTAGGAAAAAATATAGGCAGAATCCAGTGTCTAGGTCTGAGAATGGACTTTCTGAGGACGACTCCATTTGCCCAGGGATCCAGGGCAACAACTGACAGATGGAACTCATAACACTAAAAAGCTTCTGCAAAGCCAAAGAGATAAATATTTTATCCCCCCGCCCCAAAAGCAATCTACAGATTCAATGCAATCACCATCAAAATTACAGCATCATTCTTGAGTGGACAATGCTCAATTTCATACAGAAAAGCAATAAATTCAGGATAGATAAAACCATCCTGAACAACAAAAGAACTGTTGGATGTCCCACCATTACCAATTTCAAGTTGTACTACTTAGCTGTCGTAATGAAAACCACATGGTATTGGCATAAAAACAGACATGTTGATTGATGGGATCAAATCGAAGACCTAGACATGAATTTATACATGCTTGATTTTTGATAAAGAAGCCAGAAATATACACTGGATAAAAAGACAGCATCATCAATAAATAAATGGGTCTGGTCAAACTAGATGTCTGCACATAGAAGAATGCAAATAGATCCATACTTATCACCCTGTTCAAGTTCAAGTGGATCAATAATCTCAACATAAAATCAGATACACAGAACCTGATAGAAGACAAAGTGGGAATAACTTTGAACACTTTGGCATAGGAGACAACTTTCTGAACAGAACACTGTTAGCAAAGGGACTAAGACCAACAATTAAGCGGGACCTTATGAAACTGCAAAGCTTCTATAAGGTAAAGGACAGTGTCAATCAGACAAAGCAGCAGTCTACAGAATGGAAAAGATTTTCACCAACTCATATCTGATAGGAGACTAATTTTCAAAATAGATAAAGAACTCAAGAAACTAGATATTGAAATACCAAATCATACAATTTTAAAAACGGGGTACAGATCTAAACAGAGAATTATCATTAGAAGAATCTCAAAGGGCTGAGGAATACTAAAAAAATTTTTTGACAGGGGCTGGAGAAATGACTCAGCAGTTAAGAGCACTAACTGGCCGGGTGGTGGTGGCACACGCCGTTAATCCCAGCACTTGGGAGGTAGAGGCACGAGAATTTCTGAGTTCGAGGCCAGACTGGTCTACAGAGTGAGTTCCAGAACAGCCAGGGCTACACAGAGAAACCCTGTCTCGAAAAACCAAAAAAAAAAAAAAAAAAAAAGCACTAACTGCTCTGGGTTTAATTCCTGGCAGGCAATGGCAGATTGCAGCTCTCTGTAACTCCAGTTCTTGCAGATCCAACACCCCCCATACAAACACACATTCAGGCAAAACACCAAGGCACATGAAATAAAAGTAAATAAGTTAAAAAAAAATGTTCAACATCCTTAGCCACCAGGAAAAAGTAAATCAAAACTACCTTGAGATTCCATCTTATATCTGTCAGAATGGCCAAGATCAAAACCACAAGTGACAGCTCATGCTTCGAGGATGTGGAACAAGGGCAATATTCTTCCATTGCTGGTGGAAGTGGAAACTTGTATAGCCACTTTGGAAATCAATATGGCAGTTCCTCAGAAAGTTAAGAACTGATCTGCCTCAAGACCCAGTTTTACCTCTCTTGGGCATGTACGCGAAGGATGCTACCATAAGGGCACTTGCTCAACCATGTCCATTGCTCCTCTATTCGTAATAGTGAGAAAGTGGAAACAACCTAGATGTTCCTCAACTGAAGAGTGGATAATGAAAATATGGTGCATTTACACAATGGAGTACTACCCAGCTATTTTTAAAAATGACATGAAATTTTCAGGCCAATAGATGAAACTAGAATTCCAGACCCAGAAAAATGAATACAGTATGTACTTACTTATGTGTGGATATTAGCTGCCAAGTAGATGATAACCAAGCTACAATTCATAGACCCAGAGAGATTAGGTATAGCTAGAAGGCTGGAGGTTGAGGCACATTGGTCTCTCTGGGAGGGGGAAGTAAAATAGATCTTTGCTGATGTTCTGGGGACATTGGATGATAGAAACCATGATTATATACATGCTGTCTCAAAAAAAAAAAACTACACAAGACAAAATACACTTCCATGAGTTTCTGTTGATAACGGGAAATGCAGCAGCTCTGCTAGACACATAAGTTCCAGTCTTCGGCACAGTGAGGAAATGCACTGCATTGTGGAGCCATGTGGATTTAATTATTTTTCTTTGGACCTGACTGACTCTTGCTGGCCTCTCTTCCCCTGTCTTTCATTGCGACTCTTCTGCCTTTGGTTATAAAAATCCAGCAGTGGTTTTAAATTTTGTGTGTTGGGGGTAGGGTGGGGGTTGTGGGAGCTATATATGAGATACTGTTTGATTTATTGCTTTTTTAGTGGGTGGTGGGCATGGCATATATGTCACAGCATGGACAGGTCAGAGGATAAACTGTTTGAGTTGGTTGTCTTCTGTAATGTCTGT
The DNA here is from genome assembly GCA_030674055.1 of Rhabdomys pumilio. Taxonomy (NCBI): domain Eukaryota; kingdom Metazoa; phylum Chordata; class Mammalia; order Rodentia; family Muridae; genus Rhabdomys; species Rhabdomys pumilio. Next base: position 102,698,996 of record JANHMN010000004.1, on the reverse strand, counting down.
AGTTCTAGCTCCAGAGGGTCCAGTCCAGCACACTTTTCTGGCCTCCAAAGTCTCTTTCTGTCTCTGTCTGTCTCTGTCTGTCTGTCTGTCTGTCTCTCTGTCTCTGTCTCTCCCTCTCTTTCTCTCCTTCTCTTTCTCCCTCTCTCCCTCTACACACACATACACACACACACACACACACACACACACACACACACACACACACACACCTTAAATACCCGCATCATCTTAGAGTTCAACTCTTAACATTTAGGAACTATGCAGTAGGTTGGTTTGGTATAGAAGACTGGGGCCAATCATCCAATATGTGATCTTAAGATTATGTGAAAAGCTGGGCAATGGTGGCGCACGCCTTTAATCCCAGCACTTGGGAGGCAGAGGCAGGTGGATTTCTGAGTCCGAGGCCAGCCTGGTCTACAGAGTGAGTTCCAGGACAGCCAGGGCTACACAGAGAAACCCTGTCTCAAAAAACAAACAAACAAAAAGGTTATGTGAAAAAACAACTTGATTGAACCAGTTGCCTACACACACATTCTAAGCCAAGCAGAACTACATAATTTGACCCCACGTTAAACAATTAAAAAATACATAAGTGAATGGAGACACTTAACTGAGTACCACTGAAGAAGGCAAATGGGCCTTCAGTAAGCTAATAGCTAGATTTGCTGGTGTATAATTCTAGGACCTTAGTGTGAGTTTGAGGACAGCCTGGTTTATATATTGAGCTACAGGTTACATAGTGAGACTCTGTTTTTTGTTTGTTTGTTTTAAGTTACTATAAAAGTAGGACTTCCCCATTCCCTCCTTGCACTCCAGATGCTGAAGTAAACTGACCATATTTATCAGGCCAGTGAATTATATTTGCAGGACATTAATGATAAGTTAGACCTGTGAATCAAAGAAGCTTATCAAAACAGAACATAATCCAAACAGTGAAGGTAAATCTAAGCATATATTGTGTGACAGTTTCCTCCTAGGTTGAGACATGCCATCCAGCAAGGAAGCTCCTTAAGCAGGAAAGTAAACAACTCAAAACAACTTCAGGAAGTACCTGAAATTGACCAGATTCTCTTGGCCCTGTCTTTCTAGAATAAGCAATAAAGCTGCTAAGAGTTATTCTCAGAAATGCCAAGCTACAAAGAAGACTCAGACTAGACCAGTTGTCCAGAAGAAGCAGAAACCAACTGAGCTACTTGAAGAGGTGTAGATCAACTGAGTCACTTAGGAAGGGGACACTTTACAACCTGTTGAGCTGCCTGCCGGTTGTGTAGAGCTATGGTTCACACAAGATTACCAGCTTGTGTGAGCCATGGTAAAGTAGGCTTTGATGATGCAGCTGTCTTTGAGTCATTTCTGCTCCTGTAAGTAACCCCTCATCCATAGGGTCTGTAAGTAACCCTAGTAGAACTCATGATTTATAGATGACATCCAAATGTTGGTCTGTTGTGGACTGCTCATCTGAGATAAATAGATGTGTGCATTGCACCTCCCAAGGAAACATCTTGTCACACAACAACCTATCAGTTCCTTGGAATAGTTTAGTTGTGGTGATTTAGCAGACCGAGCACAAGAGTGCCTTGTCACCTTTTGTCCCATAATTAAGGATGTTGAGGTATGCTATGAAAGCATACAGCTTTAATTTTGTTCAATATTGCCTACCAAACTAAATCTTATTCTCCCTGTTTTAAGATATGTCTGTACATAAGTTTGATTATGTATGCATTTTAATTTGTTTACAATTAGGATTTTCTTGAGTTTAAAATCAAATGCAGGCCATGTGTTGTGTTCCATGTCTTTGATCCCAGCACTAGGGAGTCAGAGTGTGGGGTCTGGGGCGGAAGCTGAGAAAACTCTAAAACTGTAGAGGCAGAAGCTTTAAAAATAAAAGCTTCATTTTCTGAGTGCTCAGGAAGGTGGCCAGTTTGAGCTCTGAACTGAGTCCTGGGGGTGAGGGAGAAGATATATTGCATTTTCAAAGGGTGAAACTGCAGAGGGGAGGGGGTGGTTGAGTGCGCTGTGGTGTTATTCAATTGTATTTTGATATTATGGGTCAAACAAGGGAATACCTATTGAAGTCTGGGTCATATCCAAGGGGCACCTGGATTCAAGGTCCCGTAATTCTTTCTGCTACACATTATATCTGGGGCTCAGAGTAATAAGGGGAATGGGAGACAAAGGAACAGGTCAACTGCATGTGGTTAATAAGAGCATAACAGACAATTGGTTATGTATTTTTACAGCCTATGCATCCTGTTTAGATAACAGCAGTTTTTATATTCTTTACTGGTTAACAGATAATTAAGAAAACATTTGGGGAAGTGGGATAGGAGTTTTTCCCTAGGCGTGGGAACATGAACTTGCTTGATCTTGCCAGCAAGAAGAAGTTGTCCTTGGGATGTCTGGATTCGGACAGCTGTCTACTTATAACTTGTCCCTGAGATGTCTGGACTCGGACAGCTGTCTACAATAGAGACTGTTCAGTTATGGGGAAGTCCCCAGCTCCCCTAGGACCTTGGACCTTGAATTCAGCTTCTTCCTATGATTAAATGGAGTCTGAAAATGAAACGGTAGGTAGTGTTTAGAATATGTTTCTTTTGCTTGTTCTCAACAAGAGGTGGGTGGAAATTGTAAACCAGCCTGGTCTACATGAGGAGACCCTGTCTCAAAATAAACAAACACTAACTTAGATCAAATGCATTTATAGAGTCTATAAGGTATGACTTATATGGAACCCTGTTGGCTACACAAGCTAGGAATTTACTTATTAACATTGGTATAGACGCTAATGGACAGAATCATGTATGTCCAGGCATTTGCATTAAGGACATTGGGACGTCACGACAACTAAAACTTCCTTAATTTGCAGATCTTGAAACAGCATACTCATTGTATTCTTGAAAAGCACCCAGTGACCATCAAGATAATGTGTTATGCCATTTTCTAGGTGTTATTTAGAAATAACAACTGTGACAGCTTCTTCCAGGATGAAAACAAACACATCACAATGGAGTAACATCATTTTCCTTCAAGGCCAGTGATGTTTCTAAGTGTCAGCCATCCGGTGTGGTGTTTAAAATTTGCCTTTATTATCCTTAATTTTTGAGACAGGAAGTCACTCTGTAGAGGGCTTGCCTAAAAATTACAGCAAGTATATATCACAAAGAAAAATTAGGGAGCGTAAAGAAGGAAGGAAGGAAGGAAGGAAGGAAGGAAGGAAGGAAGGAAGGAAGGAAGGAAGAAAAAGAAAGAAAGAAAGACAAACTGATTCCTGGTCAGCCCAGATGTGAACAAGCTTTTGTTGCTGTGCCTTCCCCATTATAAGCCCAAATTAATCTTTTCTCCTTCCGGTTATCTGAAGTTGCTTGCTACATCTCGTTTTTAGTCTGGAAGGGGTGTGATCCTCTAAACCGACTGTGGTACTGTGTCCTCCAGCAGGGATTCCATGCTATCACTGTGCTCAGTGAAGAGACAAGTACTGTAAGCCTGTAAGTACCTGCCCGCCAGAGTGAGAAGAACCAGCAGGGATTTGTCTAACTTGCGGCTACGCCGTGGGAGTCATAAACTGAACTGTACACCAAAAGAATTTTTTGTCGTGATTGTGGAAAGAGCAAGTTTAAAAATCTGGAATGCAAATTATTTCCTGACAAATGGAAGCTAAATTCTTGCAATTAGTACAGCTTCTTTGGATTATACTGCGGTTGTAAGGGACCTTATCCTGATTCGGAGGTGAGGTTCTAGATAAGATGATTCAGAGTGTGCTTGCTGTATGAGGCGTCTCGTAATAGGCATCTCGGTGCTATTCTCCCCCACCCCCGTGGGGATTTACAAGAGCAGGCTTGTACGAACAACTATTCTTTATTCTACTTCCCCGTTGGCAGTTACCAGAATATCTACTGCTGTTTGTTGACAGAATGGGAGATCAAGACGTTATGAAGCCTTGAAAATAGAGGTCACCAGGATAACACCTCCCTAAAAGAGAATGTTCTAGAATATGCTGGCAAGGAAGTTGAAGCTGTGCAGAACGATGAACCCTGTACCAGCTCTAGCTCTGAATCGGACCTCCAGACAATGTTTAAGAAGCAAAATGCCTGGGGGAGGGGGGAATTGATATTGGGATGTAAAGCGAATAAATAAATAACGAGAAAGAAAGCGAAGCGAAGCAAACCGAACCGAACCAAACCGAGTTGCAGACTTCGGGCACGCCAAGCTAAGCAGTTTGTGAGGAAACATGCTGCCACCTACTGGTCCCTGAGCAGGCGCCGCAGGCTGTGCACCTGCCAAGAGTGCACGGAAATGTACGGAGAGCTAGAAGTCCTGTTCCTGACCGATGAGTAAGATGCACTTCTAGTTTATGAGAACAACGGCAAGAGCGACCAGGCAACTGACAGAAGGACCCCTTAATAGACAGCCTTAGCAGCACTGGTAGAGTCCCTCAAGTGGAGCTCAGCTGTGAGTACAACGACTTGAAGTCTAAGCTTAAGGAGAATCTGAAGAGATTTGCTGGTGAAGGCACGGTTGTTAAGAGAGGATATTCAGCAGTTCTTTGAAGAATTTCAATCAAAAAAGAGGAGAGTGGATAGGCTGCAGTATTACTGCAGCTAGGGTGAGTGCCATGCGTCCTCTGTCAGGTCGTCCAGAATAAAGAGACCTGGGTCACACTTGGTCCCCTTTCCATCCTCCTGTGGCTTCAAGCTCCCTTCTCCCTAACAGGTGTTTATGCCGGTCTCTCCCTGAGCACCCGCGATGGCGGTCCAGGAGACCCAGGGTTTTTTTTGCTTGTGCTTTAAGAGAAGTGTGCTTTGATCTGGAGAAAGCAAATTGCTTGCTTGCTTGCTTGCTTTCTTTCTTTCTTTCTTTCTTTCTTTCCTTCTTTCTTTCTTTCAACATTTTGTTCCATGACTCCCAAATGTGTGTCCACGGAGGTGTTGCCTTCTGGGTCCTCCGTGTCTTGAGGATTCTCTTCCTGTCAGCCCGAAGCTCCCTAGGATCTCTGTACCTTGGGTCAAAGCTTCCTCAAGTCTGCTCTGCCAGTCCTCTCACTGCTTTCTGAGGTTTGATCATGGCTTAGAAGGGACTAGAAAACTTTTTCTCTAGACCAACCTTCAGAGTAGGAGGGCTGATGGTTCCAGTTCTGATGTTCTGGTACTGGTGTCTGTTGTAGGTAAGGTTCAGGAAGCCTTTGTTCTTAGTTTTGTGATGATTTTAAAGTGAAATTTCCCCACTGTTCTTCTGGCATACCCATGTAAGCATTAGTGTCGTGATGCTCCCAAGACTTTCAGGTAACCCACTCATGTGTGAGTACCTTTGCTGTTGTCTAAAGAGTGAACAGAATCCATGCTGCGACCTGTGGTGGAAGATAGACCGAAGAGTCCAGAAAAAGCTCTCAGCTGCATATATGTTGAGTTTTTGTGTGTAAACCGTATGCACACACAGTCATTACCCTCCTTACCAAAGTCTTCTGAAGATCCTCATGGGATGCTATATTTAGGGAAGTTCTTGGATGGTGTGAAATCAAAACTCCCTCAGTCTATTCGGAAAACATTTTTTGATCCACATAGTCCCTAAGTTGCACCCTCGGTTATAACTTAAGTGAGGTACATAAAAGCCATTTAGCCTGCATGTTGGTATGGGTATTTGTGTGTGTGTGAGCAGCAGTTGTATATGTGAATTCACACCAATTCCTGGACAAGATGAAGTAGTCTTCAAATAAGGTCTCAGTAAATGGCAGGGTTTCTGGGCTGTAGCCTCCTACCTCCTAAAGTCAGATCCTGTGAAGATTGATTGACCTTGGAGTCGGAAGGTTCCTAGCTGCAGGAAGCGCCTTTGTGCCCGAGCTGGCCTCCTGGAGAGACCTCTGTTAAAAACTTCAGGCGCCTTCAGTCTGGGGGTCTTCCAAGTCTAGGATATTTTGAATTTGAGACTAGCATTTTCCGTGGTCCAGCATGTCCTCAAAGTCTGTATCTTTCAGATGTCTGATTTAACTACCGAAAAGTTGCTGTCTGCCTGTAACAGGTCAGAACCCTTGCTCAGCCGCATTGCCGGCAGTGCCGGTGAGGAGCATTGGTGAGCAGCAGGACGGAAGGGCTTGTCCGAGAACGGCTGTTCTCCATGTTAACCTCTCTTTGTACGTATTCACAACTAGTTTTCTTTCTGTCTGTATTGGGCAGTCTCTTCTTGTAGCGATAGATGCTTTGGGCCAATATATGGCAGTTGATATTAATACATGTTTTATGCAAAACAAAAATGTGATGAGTTGCTTTTAAGAAACTCTGGTATCATATGTACATTTTTGTAGAAAATTGCTGGGCTTACATACTTCAATCAGGTTTCTGTAAAGCCCAAATAAAACCAATTAAAAAAACCCCTGTGGCAGCTTCTTTTTGTTTTTCAAGACAGGGTTTCTCTGTGTAGCCCTGGCTGTCTTGGAACTCACTCTGTAGACCAGGCTGGCCTCGAACTCAGAAATCCGCCTGCCTCTGCCTCCCAAGTGCTGGGATTAAAGGCGTGCGCCACCACTGCCCGACTAGGCAGCTTCTTCCAGGATGAAAATATACCAATCATAATGAAGTAACATCCTTTTCCTTTAAGATCAGTGACTTTCCAATGTATCAGATATCTAGTGTGGTGTTTAAAATTTGCCATTAGGTTTTAGGTTGTTTGTTTGTTTGTTTGTTTGTTTGTTTGTTTTGAGTCAGGGTGTCTCTCTGTAGAGGGCTTGCTTAAAAATTACAGGAAGTATATATTGTAAAGAAAAACAAGGGAACAACAGAGAAAGAGAGAGAGAGAGAGAGAGAGAGAGAGAGAGAGAGAGAGAGAGAAATGGATTGATTCCACAGGACTTTCTGTGCTTCATGATCCTCCTTCCCATGCTGAGGGGAGCTTGTGCCACCTCGTGTTCACTGTATGCAACAACTGGAGATTAGATTTCTGATTGTTGGTTTAGTGCCTAGCAAAGAAAAACAGGGAGCTTCTCTGTCAGATAAATGAATGTGGGAACAGAGAATCCATGTTCCCAGACCGTGGTCATTCAGAATGGCTCCAGATCAAACTGTCTCTTCGTCCCCTTTAAGATGACTGTTGTGGGCTATCCACTAGAGAAGACTGATCAGACATGGATTTAAGCCAACAGAAAGTTTGTATTAGCTGGCAGGCGACTACAGTGGGTGTTTGGGATCCCAGTGAAGCCCCAAGCCTTTCTTAGGGTGAGCTATTAAGCACAAAACCATGTTCTGGGTTGACATACTTCAGTTAACAAGAACAGTTAGCCAGAAGCAGAACTACAAAGTCAAAAGGCAAGGTTAGTACATTTAGAGACTTTCACAGAACTGTGGACTTTGATGGATTAGGTCTTTGTTTTAGTTTTGACAGAAATGATGCTGTCTACATGCTGAATTTTACAGCATGAATGACATTTCCATCATGGAGTCACTTGTGCTAAGGTCTGGGGCTTGTTACAATAGGTGCTGTTGGGTTCTGGGTTGACAACAATGATTCTGCAACATGGGATTTATGGAACTATCTACTTTTCACTGGTGGAATTACCATAATGGAAGCCAGGAATAAACTCACTGAGTCAAGATCATCAGATGTCATTTCTTCACTTGTCCCCCCCCATCCTGGCTCTCTTTCAGGTGACCTCCTCAGACCCCTGTTTAATGCCCTGCTGGTCAGGACAGTGGCTAAACTCTTCAGTTTGAGGTTTTCCTTTTAGTATCTTCTGTAGACTGAATTTGTAGATAAATGCTGTTTAAACTTAGTTTTATCATGGAGTATTTTTCTTTTTCCATCTATTGTGAATAAAAACTTTGCTGGGTATAATAGTCTGAGCTGACTGGTATCTTTAGTCGTTTTAGATTTTGTAAAACACCTGTCTAGGTCCTTCTGGCTTTTAGAGTCTTTGTTGAAATGCTAGATGTTATTCTAATGGGTCTGTTTTATAGGTTACTTGTCCTTTTTCTCGTGTAGCTTTTAGTATTCTTTCTTTTGTATGCTTAGTGATTTGATTATTATGAATCGTGAAGTTTTTTCCTGGTCTAGTACATATGATGTTCTGTATAGTTCTTGTACCTTGTCAGGTGCCTCCTGCTTTAGGTTAGAGAAATTTTCTTCTGATTTTGCTGAAAATATTTTTGTGATTCTTCTTACACTTCTTCCTTCTTCTATCCCTATCATTCATAAATTTACCATTTTCATAAGTGTCCTATATTTCCTGGATGTTATATGCCTAGATTTTAAATATTTAACATTTGTTTGACTGGGGTATCCATTTCTTCTTCTTTGTCTTCAGTGCCCGAGATTCTCTTTTCTATCTCTTGTACTCTGCTAGTGAGGTTTTTGTCTGGGGTTTTTGTTTGACACTAAATTTTTCATTTCTAGTTTTATCTCAGCTTGGGTTTTCTTTAGAGATTCCATTTTCACTTTCTTTTTTTCTTTTTTTAAAAAATTGGATATTATATTTACATTTCAGATTTTATCCCCTTACCCCATTCCCCCCACCATCCAGGAACTTCCTATCCCATCCCCCCTCCTCCTGCTTCTATGAGGATGTGCCCCCCACCTACCCTCCCACTCCCACCTCCCCACCCTCTTATTCCCACCCCCCACTCAGTGTTCAGCCTTCATGAGACCAAGGATCTCCTCTCCCACCTATGCCCAACAAGGCCATCCTCTACTACATATACAGATGGAGTCATAGGTCCCTCCCTATGTGCTCCCAGGCTTGTGGTTTAGATGCTGGGGAGCTCTGGTTGGTTGGTATTGTTGCTCTCCTCATGGGGCCACAAACTCTTTCAGCTCCTTCAGTCTTCTCTCTAACTCCTCCATTGGGAAACCCTTGATCAGATCAGTGGTTAGTTGTGAGCATCTGCCTCTGAATATGTCAGAATCTGGTAGACCACTAAGGAGACAGTTATATCAGGCTTTTGTCAGCATGCACTTCCTGACATCCACATCAATGACTACCTTTGGTGACTGCACATGGGATAGATATCCAGGTGGAATAGTCTCCAGACGGACCCTCCTTCAGTTTCTGTCCTACACTTTGTCTCCATATTTGCTCCCTTGAGTTGCTCCATTATTTTGTTACTCCTTCTAAGTAGGACTGAGGCATCCATACTTGGTCTTCCTTCTTCATGAGCTTCATGTGGTCTGTGAGTTGAATCTTGGCTATTTCAAGCTTTTGGGCTAATATTCACTTATCAGTGAGTAAATACCATGTGTGGTCTTTTGTGATTGGATTACTTCACTCAGGATGATAATTTCTAGTTCCATCCATTTACCTAAAAATTTCTCAAATTCATTATTTTTAATAGCTGAGTAATATTCCACTGTGTAAATGTACCACATTTTTTAAAATCCATCCCTCTGGTGAAGGACATCTGGGTTCTTTCCAGCTTCTGTCTATTATGAATAAGGCTGCTATGAACATAGTGGAGCATATGTCCTTGTCATATGTTGGAGCATCTTCTGAGTATATGCCCAGGAGTGTTATAGCTGGGTCCTCAGGTAATGCTATGTCCAATTTTCTGGGGAACCGCCAGACTGATTTCCAGAGTGGTTGTACCAGCTTGCAATCCCAACAACAATGGAGGAGTGTTCCTCTTTCTCCACATCCTTGCCAGCATCTGCTATCACCTGAGTTTTTGATCTTAGCTATTCTGACTGGTGTGAGGTGGTATCTCAGGGTTATTTTGATTTGCATTTCCCTGATGACTAAGGATGTTGAGCATTTCTTAAGGTGCTTCTTGGCCATTTGAGTTTCCCCAGTTGAGAATTCTTTGTTTAGCTCTGTACCCCATTTTTAATAGGGTTATTTGGTTGTCTGGAGTATAATTTCTTGAGCTCTTTGTATATATTGGATATTAGCCCTCTATCAGATGTAGGATCGGTAATCTTTTCCCAATCTATCAGTTGCTGTTTTGTCCTATTGACAGTGTCCTTTGCCTTACAGAAGCTTTGCAATTTTATGAGGTCCCACTTGTCAATTCTTGATCTTAGAGCATAAGCCATTGGTGTTCTGTTCAGGAACTTTTCCCCTGTGCCTAGGTATTCAAGGGTCTTCCTCACCTTCTCTTCTATTAGTTTCAGTGTATCTGGTTTTATGTGAAGGTCCTTTATCCACTTGGACTTGAGCTTTGAACAAGGGGATAAGAATGGATTGATTTGCATTCTACATGCTGACTTCCAGTTGAACCAGCACCATTTGTTGAAAATGCTGTTCTTTTTCCACTGGATAGTTTTAGCTCCTTTGTCAAAGATCAAGTGATAATAGGTGTGCGGGTTCATTTCTGGATCTTCAATTCTATTCCATTGATCTTCCTGCCTGTATCTGTACCAATACCATGCAGATTTTATCACTATTGCTTCTGTAGTACAGTTTGAGGTCAGGAATGGTGATTTCCCCCAGAAGTTCTTTTATTGTTGAGAATAGTTCTTGCTATCCTGGGTTTTTTGTTATTTCAAATGAATTTGCAAATTGCTCTTTCTATCTCTATGAGAATTGATTTGGAAATTTGATGGGGATTGCATTGAATCTGTAGATTGCTTTTGGCAAGATGGCCATTTTTACTAAATTAATCCTGCCAATCCACTAGCATGGGAGATGGTTCCATCTTCTGAGATCTTCTTCTATGTCTTTCTTCAGAGACTTGAAGTTCTTGTCATACAGATCGTTCACTTGCTTGGTTAGATTCACTCCAAGATATTTTATATTATTTGTGACTATTGTGAATGGTGTCATTTCCCTAATTTCTTTCTCAGCCTGTTTATCCTTTGAGTAGAAGAAGGCTACTGATTTGTTTGAGCTGATTTTCTATCCAGTCACTTTGCTGAAGTTGTTTATCAGGTTTAGGAGTTCTCTGATGGAAGTTTTAGGGTCACTTAAGCATACTATCATATCATCTGCAAATAATGAAATTTTGACTTCTTCCTTTTCTATTTGTATCCCTTTGACTTCCATTTAATTTGATGTTGGCTACTGGCTTGCTGTATAGTGCTTTTACTATGTTTAGGTATGGACCTTGAATTCCTGATCTTTCCAAGACTTTTAACGTGAAGGGATGTTGAATTTTGTTGGATGCTTTCTCAGCATCTAGTGAGATGATCATGTCTTTTTTTTTTTCTTTGAGTTTGCTTGTATAGTGCATTACATTGATGGATTTCCAAATATTGAACCAACCCTGCATTCCTGGGATAAAGCCTACTTGATCATGATGGATGATTGTTTTAATGTGTTCTTTGATTCGGTTTTCGAGAATTTTATTGAGTATTTTTGCATCAATATTCATGAGAGAGATTGGTCTGTAGTTTTCTTTCTTTGTTGGGTCTTCGTGAGGTTTAGGTATGAGCGTAATTGTAGCTTCATAGAACGAATTGGGTAGTGTTTCTTCTGCTTCTGTTCTGTGGAATAGTTTGAAGAGAATTGGTATTAGGTCTTCCTGGAAGGTCTGATAGAATTCTGCACTAAAACCATCTGGTACTGGGCTTTTTTTTTTTTTTTTTGGTGTGTAGACTTTTAATGATTGCTTCTATTTCTTTAGGGGTTATGGGACTGTTTAGATGGTTTATCTGCTCCTGATTTAATTTTGGTACCTGGCATTTGTCTAGAAAATTGTCCATTTCATCCAGAGTTTTGCTCCGTATAGTAGTTTGGGCTGGCATTTGTGTTCTCTTAAGGTCTGTATGATAACAGTCCAGGATCTTCTGGCTTTTATAGTCTCTGGTGAGAAGTCTGGTGTAATTCTTATAGGTCTGCCTTTATATGTTACTTTACCTTTTTCCTGTTACTGCTTTTAGTATTTTTTCTTTGTTTTCTACATTTAATGTTTTGATTATTATGTGACAGGAGGTATTTCTTTTCTGGTCTAGTCTATTTGGAGTTCTGTAGGCTTCTTGTATATTTATGGACATCTCTTTCTTTAGGTTAGGGAAGTTTTCCTCTATAATTTTGTTGAAGATATTTACTGGCCCTTTAAGTTGGGAATCTTCACCCTCATCTATACCTATTATCTTTAGGTTTGGCTTTCTCATTGTGTCCTGGATTTCCTGGATGTTTTGGGTTCGGAGCCTTTTGCATTTTGCATTTTCTTTGACAGTTGTGTCAATGTTTTCCAGTGTATCTTCTGCACATGAGATTCTCTCTTCTATCTCTTGTATTCTGTTGGTGATGCTTGCGTCTATGACTCCTGATCTCTTTCCTAGGTTTTCTATCTCCAGGGTAGTCTCTCTTTGAGATTTCTTTATTGTTTCTACTTCCATTTTTTGATCCTGGATGGTTTTGTTTAATTCCTTCACCTGTTTGGTTGTGTTTTCTTGCAATTCTTTAAGGGATTTTTGTATTTCCTCTTTAAGGGCTTCTACCTGTTTACTTGTGTTCTCCTCAAATTCTTTAAGAGTGTTATTTATGTCCTTCTTAAAGTCCTCTATCATCATCATGAGAAGTGATTTTAATTCTGAATCCTGCTTTTCCGATGTGATGGGGTATCCAGGGCATGCTATGGTGGGAGAACTGGGTTCTGATGATGCCATGTAACTTTGGTTTCTGTTGCTTATGTTCTTGTGCTTGCCTTTCACCATCTGGTTAACTCTAGTGCTACCTGCACTCACTGTCTCTGACTGGAGCCTGCCTTTCCAGTTATCTTGCTTGTGTCAGAACTCATCAGGGTCCAGATGTCTCTGTGATCCTGTGATCCTGTGATCCTGAGCTCCAGCTGCTCTGAGTAAAGTGTCCTCTAGGACACCTCAGGATATGGTATCTCCAAGGTAGCAGATCAGCTAGGTTTCCACTGCTCTGGGTGCAGTGTCTCCTCTAGGATGTCTCAAGATAAGGTGTCTTCACCGGAGCAGACCAGCTAGGTGTCCGCTGCTCTGAGTGTAGTAGCTCTTCTAAGATGTCTCAGGATATGGTGTCCGCTGCTCTGAGTTCAGTTGCTCCTCTAGGGTGTCTCGGGATATGGTTTCTTCATGGGAGCAGACCAGCTAGGTGTCTGCCCCAGCCACAAGGACCAGGCGAGGGGCGGAAGGGGAGTGGTATTTCGCAGGGGCAGGGTTTGGATGCCTGGTGGGTCCTGAGAGAACCCTACTCCCAGTTGTAGTTCTGGGGTGTAGGGCAGTGGGAGACTGTTCTTACCTGCCGCTCTGAGTTCAGTGGCCCCTCTAGGATGTCTGGGGATTCAGTGTTCTCACGGGAGCAGACCAGCTAAGTCTCATTTTCACTTTCAAGTCTTAAACTTTTTTTCATTTCATTTTACTGTATTTTCATATATTTCATTATTGGATTCAGTCATATCCTCTTTAAGGTCCTTGAGCATATTCATAATAGCTATTTTGAAGTGCTTGTCTTGTGCTTCAGCTATATTGATTTTCTCAGAGCCTTCCAGTATGGTTGTTGTGTCCTAGTTGTGGCATATTGTCTTGGCTGTAATTGATTGTATTTTAATACTGGTATGTAGACACCTGGGTTTGGGATGATGATGATTGTAGGTGTTGACCTCTGATTTTGTCTTTGCTGAGTAGATTTCCTGTTTCTTGGTCTCTTTTGCTCTCTCTGGATCCTAAGAGAATGTGGTAGCTGTGGGTTACCTGGTAGAGAGTGCTTCTGAGCCCTGCCATGTGTGATCACTGAGGTCCAGGTAGAAAGCGTTTTTAGGTTTGAAAACTGACAGGAAGGAATGGGAATGAGCTAAGTGGGGTGGTGCAGAGGATCCAGAATGAGAAAATTTGGGTGTACCAAGATGATGTGAGAAGTAACCTGGGAATGGTGGTAGAGAGGGAGGAGAGGATACAGCAGGTGGTCTAATATAAAGTAAGGGATGAGACTGGGGATTAGAACTGGAGGACAGGAGGGCAAGTGAAGGTACCTACTTGATTCCATGGTGAGTGCATCCAGCAGGTTTCCAAGGGAGTGTTTCCTGGTATTGTCATCTGAGACAAAGGGATAGGGGAGGGGAGGGATGCTGAAGGAGAATGCCTGCTAGTCCCCTGGGGATGCAGGCAGAGAGGAAGGAGAGGTCACAGTATATGGTCTGCTATGAAATTAGAGATAGTACTGGAGATCAGAACTGGAGGACAGGAGGGAGAATGAAGGTCACCTGTTGATTCTCGAATCTGTTCTTCATATGTCTTAAAAATTCTTACTACCTCTTGGTATTCCAGATGCTCCATGAAAGCTGCCTTAGTTATGACTTTTATTGCGAAGAGATACTGTGTCTCCACTTATAAAGAAAAATATTTAACTGGGGCTGGCTTACAGTTCATAGCTTTAATCCATTATTCTCACGGCAGGAAGCATGGCAGGGTGCAAGAAGACATCATTCTGGAGAAGGAACTGAGAGATCTACATCTGAATCTGCTGGCAGCAGAGAGAATCATTAATCCTACTAGGCCTCGCTTAAGCTTCTGAAACCTCTAGGCTTGACTCTACTGACAGGCTTACAGACCAAACCTACTCCAAAAAGTGCACACTTCCTAATAATGTCACTCCCTAGGAACCTATGGGGGCAACTTCCGTTCAAACCACTACAAAAATCATTATAAATTTTCCAAGACTACAGAGAAAAGAGGTAAAATAGTCCCTTGTCTGTCTTTACCTTCCCTCCCCCTCTTTATTCTTTCTTCTGTTGGAAATAAGGGAACAACAAATTCAAAGAGACTAGTGAAAACAAAGCAGGTTTTGCTGTATAGTTCTGGGGAAAGGGACACCAGCACAATAAACAAGTTAAAAAAAAATGGCCTGTGGCATACTGATCTGGAGCCAGGCAGTAGAATTTAAAATCCTATAGTTGGAAACAGAGCTTCCTCCTACCTGCCTGAGGAAGCCAGTCTTCTCCTGGCTGCCTTTGGTACAAGATGTAGAACTCTCAGCTCCTTCTCCAGCACCATACCTGCCTGGATTCTTCCCTCCTTGATGATAATGGACTGAACCTTGGCACCTGTAAGCCAGCCTTAATTAAATGTTGTTCTGTAAAAGTAAAATAAAATCCTATGACTAAGAGAAGTTTCTAACCGGGCAGTGGTGGCACACACTTTTAATCCCAGTACTTGGGAGGCAGAGGCAGGCGGATTTCTGAGTTTGAGGCCAGCCTGGTCTACAGAGTGAGTTCCAGGACATCCAGGGCTACACAGAGAAACCCTGTCTCAAAAAGCCAAAAAAAAAAAAAAAAAAAAAAAAAAAAGTTTCTATTCCCTTCTCTTATAGGCCAGAAGTTGCCTCCTCATCTTATTGGCCTAGGACACAAAGCTCCATTCATTGAACTTGAGGCTGCTATTCCCCACCCCTTCCAGTATTGGGCTCAGTCACATAGCATTTTTTTAAACTGAGTTCTGAGACAAGCAGGTGTTAGGTGCCAGCTAGGAGAGGGAGTGGGAAATACCTCCTGCTTGTCTACATCTGATGAACTCTAAGCATCATATCAACTAAGGACCACAACAGTCTATTTCTTACACCTTCCTTTCTTTAGTGATAAGGTCTTTTATATCCCGCACTGGTCTTCAACTAGTAATGTAGTACAAGAACCAGGAAAGTAAAATGGGACCAGTGCCTGGATAAGGGGGTGAGGAGCAATAAAGAGGGGAAAGCAGTTTTCTGATCTGGGAAAAGGGAGGTACTTCAGGGAGAGGGAGAGAAGTAAATTCAGAAAAAGGTGAAAGTAAATACAGAGGAGGGAGTCAGGAAAAATAATGATGATAATGTCTGAAAAAGCCACAGGGAACCATACTATTAACTAATATATATATAAAGTAATTTTTATCATGGCGTTTTAAAACTAACATCTATATGTATATATCCTGACGACCCACATGATTCTGTGTGCAAACACACACATACAGTTTAAATAATCTTTCTCATTGAGGTTGATAGTGTTCCCTTCAAGAGCTGAAGACAACCTAATGAAACCTGGTAGGAGCCGTGGAAAGCCCTCTTTTGAATTGTTAGCTAGGGCTATCTAAGAGACTCCCCAAATACACAGCCTATTGCTGTTGCACTTGGTTGCCCCACCCCCAGAGTATGAATGTAGGTCCTGATTGCTGAAGACACTGTGTACTTCAGAAGGAGAGCCCAGAGACCCCTGTGCTGGAACTAACCTGAATGACCAGTTGAAACGTGAATGTGTTCATGTGTGCTTTCAAAAAATTGGATTAGCTTTTGTAAAATTGACAATTTTCCTCTTTTGACCCCTTCCAAGAACACTGCAAGGTGATAAAGGCATGTGAAGAAGACGGACTAGAAGATGGTTATGTAGCTTTTATTCATGAACTTTGAATTCTTAAACTCACACAGAAATTTATTTCATAAATATTCTTTAGATTTATTTAGCTCTTTTAATTGATTTAATTATGTTAGTCTGCTTTCTTACAGTCACACCCTCAAATGATTCACAATTGGAACAAAAATATAGTTAACATTTTTCAGATGTATTGAAAAAGAGACAGGAAAACTTTGAAAGCAGAACACTAGAAGCTAGTAAAACAGCTCACTTCATCAGAAATGACTCATCCTCTATGGTACACAAACATTTACATATCATTGAAAAATTTTCTACCTATATTTAATATGTCCAGAGGAAAATAGCTTGTTATAAAAGTTTTTTTATAAACACTTTTTAAACCAGGAAAAAAATTACTTCCAAAATATACTTTGACTAATTCTAGACAGGAATCAATAGTTTCTTTAAAGCCAAAATAATCAGTGCCAGAATGGCACTATTATCCAAATGATACCTTTGCCGTTTTCTGAAGACATGCTGTGTTTCTTTTCCTTGGTGTGGTATCCTCTAGGCTAAGGGACTATTGGAAGTGATGTTCTTCCATCAGTGACAATGGACTGAGTAAATGGTGGGATGGAATAAATGTGATGAGGGTTGTTAAAAGTAGAAAGGAAACTTGGAAAGGTCAACATAACCTAGTCAAAAGTTTCCATATGGTCAACTGAAACAGGTAAGAAAACCCAAAGATTTCTCTTACAGCCAGGACTAGCAAAAACATATCAGGGTCTAGAGAAGGCTTGAGATAACTCATCAGATTCACAGTGTGCAATGTCTGTAACACAGACAGAGGGAGAACTCTGGAGTTTCCAGCTCAACCAGACAGTTGTTTAATGGTAGAATGGGTAAAACGTCTCAGAGGATGACACAACTGGGGTGACTCTGAAGGAAGGCTGAAGGGCCACTGGTTTAGGCTTCAGATATTTCACTAATGTGCAAATGAAGCTCTCATTATTAAGCATGCACTACCACTGTACCATCTCCGGACCTTCTTAAATAACATGGCATGAGACAAAGGCTGGAGCTCAAAGGGACTATTTGGCTTGGGTTGGATGGGTTGGGTTGAAAGGCTGTGAAGTTTCAGTGGGACATACAGAGAGGATTCTGTAGAACTTTTGTGCCTGGATATCCATAAAAAGAGAATAGGCACTACCTGGAAAGTTGCTGGCATGGTTGGGAGATAGGAAGAATAAATTAGAAAGCTCTGAAGTGTGTTCCATTAATCCTAGTTGAGAAAAGAAAGAGAAAACATTTAGGGAAGAGAAGATCAACAGCGGAAGAAGCAGAAAAAGACTCTAGATCAGTAACTTAACCTACTCTTTTAATTATTTCCACTTGCTGAACCCAAAATAGCCAGAGATAATGGAGGCCTGGATGAGGTGCTCATGGATCACCTTAGGGAACAGAAGTGGAAGGACTAATGTTCTGTTTCCAGAGTGCATCCCAGGTTCATACCTTTACCTGAGAGGGCAAACTGGAAATATCTTACAAGGTGGTTGATATCAGTATCTATTAGGATAAAAACACACACTTGTGATCTCAGGGTGTGCCCAGACTTGTGAATATATTGTTTATTTGAAATTATCAGAAAAAAAAAAAAAACCAAAAAACCAAACCACCAAACCACTATATTCCTAATTATCTCTTTTGGAGAGTCAAAACCAACCGTGAAAGTTAAGTTGTTTGCATCCCCCAAATAATTGGTAGTTATCCTCAACACAAATATATGAACAGTTGTACATGGTGGAGCATGCCTTTAATCCCAGTACTTGGGAAGCAGAAGCAGGAGGATCTCTGAGTTCAAGGCCAACCTTGTCTACAAAGTGAGTTTCAGGATACCCAGGACTGTGTAAAGAGATACTATCCCATAATTTATGAGCTGAGCTCAGTGAATAAAGCATGGATCTAAATGAGAAAGACACTAAGGGAAAAAAAAACCCAATGTGCGTACACACACACACACACACACACACACACACACACACACATTTTACCTCTGGCTATAGGATCATACACACTTCCATGAGTCAGCATTCTTAGGCATTGTTTGGAAATGAAAAATTTCCGCTCCCCTTTCCTCTTAAGTGGGAAGGCCTGACTCTTGTCACACTGCTATTTTTTCCACAGCCAAGGATTTCATATTGGGTATGGTGAAGTATACACGTCTAACTTCATATTCTATACATGATGTGTGCATTGAATCTCAGAGCTCAACAGAGAATTATGGACCTTAATTGGCTCAGGCAGATAACCCTTGAACGCACTGATTAATCTTCAGCTAGACATTCACACCTTCTTACATGATGCAAGGAAGGAGCATCCACACTGTGAACACTCTTACCCTTGGCCTGTTTAATCCACATCTCACAATGAGGAAATGAGCAGAAAATAATCTTTTAGAATGTGGGCACATTCCATATTCCAATCAGCGTGTGTTGTTTAGTAATGCCAGTCATGAAACACAGACCACACACACACACACACACACACACACAAACACACACACACCCTGAGAGGGGGGGAGAGGATAATACATGAATGGAAATGAAGACAATGACAAGTAAATGCAATGTGTAGTATTTGATTATATGTAGATTTTTTTTAAAATCAACTACAAAGAATTTTTTGAGGCAGAATTTGAACCACGGATTGTCTACCAAATATGTACTTTGTTATGTTCAGGCTCCTGTAGCTGGTGACACTGACGATGGGTAGGATAATGTCTTATTACTAACAGGAAGGGTATGAGAAAGCATTTTAAAGTTTTATGATGACTGTAATTTATTATTTTTTGATGGTTCAGCATTGAGCACATTTATAGTAAGAAAGAAACTGAGGTGATATGCTAACACTTGGTGCACTCAAGGACATAGGGCGCCTGTGGCAATCTTTCAACTTTGCATTTCCCCAAAATTAAGACAAATGTAGAGAAGGAGGAAGGACAAGGTTAGGAGACAGAACCAGGCCTGGGGCTGTCTGAGGGGCTGCAAGGCTCTACCATTCACAATACAGATGTATGGACGATCAGGTCAGGCCAAAGGTTATGGACAGCTTGTGAAGATTTATTTTTAGAATTTCCAAACAAAGAATATGAACACCCCGTATTTTAAAAACCAGAGCAGTTGGTTAGATTTAGTTGATTAGTGCAATTAGCAATAGAAGCTAAAGAAGATCATTCCAAGAATTACAAGAAAAAAATCTAGATGGAAATTTCACATACACAAATAACTGGCAGAAAATAACTTTAGAAAATGACAATGTCTTCAGAGTCTGGCTTCTTCCTTGACTAAGCATCACTGACAACGCAGGCGCAGACTCTATTTCCAACTGCATGAGTCCTGCAGTTGCTTAAGGTACAAAGCTGTGGAGACTCCCTAAGGCCACGTGGAATGGCCTGCCATCTCTCAGCCCCACCATCCTGCACACCCATGATGCATTGCCTGGGTCAGGAATTCAGGGTTCTTTTTCTTTTGGACCTTTAGGGCAGCCAGATAATGCTTTTTAGCCCAAAATGAAATTGACAAAACAAAACAAAACAAAATTGCCTATCTTGGCCTCTAAAAGTTACTTAGAGAGAAAAGAAAAAAGTCCCTGTAGGTTAAAACAAGTCAACAACAACAGTAGTAGTGTTGGGCTTCAGAAATCAACATTTATGACAAAGGGTGTAAGGTTGTTCTGCATGGTTCTCTCAAGTAGGATGCCTCTGAGTCTGTACAGTCAGCTTCTTCATTTATACAAAGATGGCATGCTTTCTTGGCTTCTGTGGTAGATGCAAACAGCTCTAACCCATTATATATACTAAATAACATCATACTAACATAGTCATCTCTTGTTATTACATCAACTGCAAGAATACATTCATATC
>JANHMN010000004.1:102642133-102678472 GCA_030674055.1 Rhabdomys pumilio | reverse complement strand
CCCCTCCCCTCCCCTCTTCTCTCATCTTCTCCATCCTCCCTCTCATTTTTCTTCCCACTGACTTTCTCTTGAATTAAGGCACTGTTTAAAATACTTTACTCTGTTGCCAAGAATCCAGGCTACTTGCTTTTTGGGGGCAGGGAGTGGGGAGCAAGATCTGGAGCCACTGAACACTTGGAATTAAATAACAGCCCTCCTCTCAGGAGGTCATGAAAAATGACCTCCAGTGTACATCCCTACCCCTTCCAGTTGTCTCTCCAAGGACAGCCAAGTATCACTTGCCAACTGGTATGATAATGGGTTTGGGCTGCTATTTTTAGAATAGAAAACATCTTCTATTTGACTAGGATTCAATCAAAGATGGGGAAAAATGAAGAATGTAATTATGTACAAGTCTAAAGAAATTAAGGAAGAGGAAGAAACACCAGAGTCTGGCCTGCAATCTACCTGTGTGCACTACCTTCCTTGCTCTTACGGGGTGTGTGTGGGGGGGAATGTGTGGCTTCCAAATGGACTGTCCTTTCTTTTCCTTTGAGACTCTGCTCAGGCTGGCCTATTTACACCCAATCCCATCTCTACTCTCTTTCCCTGGTGAACTGCCATTTATCTTTCCAGTTCAGACATGATGACATCCATTTGCCTGAAAGACCTCATATCTACTCGTGGAGGTGGCCATGCCTGTGCACACTTGACTTTGTTAGGATGTACTGGTTCTGGGTGTGTGGTAGTTTCAATGATAATGGCTCCCATAGGCTAATATGCTTGAACACTTTCTCCCAGTTAGAGTGGGACTATTTGGGAAGAATTAGGACATGTGGATTTGTTGGAGGAGGTATTCCCACTAGACAGAATCACTGAGTGCCAGGAGGAAATTAACACTCATTGCATCCCTCCAGGGGCTTTCATCTTTATACTCCCAATATTTCCCACAATGCTGGTGAAAGGGTGTTCTTTTCATCGTTAAGAACAGCGTGGGCTGCAGGCTGAAAAAGAGCCCTGAGCTTGTCAGCATTTGAGGAAGACAAGCAATTTTAATTAGATGAGTAAGTTGCTTCTGAGTTCCATTTGCTGCAGAACTGACTGCAGCTGCTTCATCTCTTAAATGTTCACCTGCATCATCTCAGACAACCAAACAGCAGACATCTGAGTCAAAGGAGTTAGTATGCAAGTCTCCCACTCAGAAGGGGAAACCATACAGACTGTGCAGGTTAAAGAAAGAACACTGTGTGAGATCTAGGCACTCTCCCATTCCGTACTAAACATGGGAAGCTTCATACTGCATTATGGTCAGTATACAGATGCATATGCTGAACTCCTCATGGTCACATACTTGTCTTATTATGTGAACCACATACTAGGAGATGGGGCCCGATGTTCTCAGGTACCTACAGTCTTTAGGGAGGAAGAAATGTGGTGAATTGAACGTTGAAATAATAACATCACTGCAATTATTTACCAACAAAAACATGAAGCATATTGAAATGAGGTTCAGACACATTACAATCTCACTTCTGCTTCTTGCTATTCATCCACATAAAGAGCATCATGATTTAAGTAAAATATCTCTTTGGGGGGACGTCTCTAACTCCAACACAGGATATATCCCATTTTTACCCCTTTAACAGCCACAGAACTCCCCTTCACCAGTCAAAGGAATAATGGTAATTTTAATATAAATGTATGCAGCAAATTATTACAGTGGCTGTTATTTGTTTAAAAATCCTAGCTAGTAATAATGACACAGAGAGACCGAGATTTATCTTCAACTTAAAGTGCAATAACTAGGTATTATAATTCCACTCTAATACTGTAACTCAACCTGGCTACCTCATAGCCAAGATCCCTGAGATATTGGCATTTTTGTATTGGTCTGGTTGTCTGGACTTCAGGTGCATTTTGCCTTGATGTCTCTCCAGACCCCTATCTCATGTCGAATCCTCTTTCTCTCCCTTCTCCCCTGGCTAACTGAAGTCCCTCTCTATTCTTTCTATTGTCTAGTTATTGGTCTTTTCAGATTTAATTGACAAGGCAGAGAATACATGATGAACATTGTTTACACAAACTTGAGACAGGAGATTCTTAAACATTACAAGGCTGTGTCTGGATTGTTGAGGGATAGAGAACCCAGCAGTTGAATAACAGAAGGGTAGACTTTACACAGAGCACAATAACATGCCTACAGAAAAGCCCTTCATTTCTGCTCTTTGGATCATCCCAGGTAAGATCCTATGGACCCTGCCCGCTGTTTGCCCTTGCATCCCCAGTGCTTGTTAATCAATCAGGTTCAATAAGTGTTTGCTTAATCAAGTAACACACATGTTCTCAGTCTCTTCACCTGTACAACGTAGTGTTAGTGAGTGGATCAAGGGAAGGTTAAATGCATTAATATATGCATAGATTCAATATATCTCAATTCCTTTCCCTGATCCCTTTCTATAAATGAGGTTCAGAAGCATGAACACAACATCAGTCACTTGCTGGCAGGAAGTAGCCCGGGAAGAATTTTCTGATAATATACACTCTGACATGGATCTGAAATTTAGAGGTAGAGGGGACGGACCAGCGGCAGCAGAGAGCTCCTGACCATAGCAGGGTGTGGACAGCAAAGAACATGGACAAGTAAGAAAAAAAAAAAAAAACATGTACCTTCTGCAAGGAGAGTAAATAACCAGGACAAGCACTAGATAAGTCTATCCTCAAGTCTCCAGGGGTTCTTGTGAACTGAGCATGGTGGTACTACAACTATAATCTCAATATTTGGGAGGCTGAGGCTAGCCTGGGGTATAAACAAGCAAAGAAATGAAAATCAAAACTAAAGGTTCTTGTATTCTGAGTTGACACTTGACAGCAGATTGTATATTTGAAAGGAAGACAGTAATTCCAAGGCTAAACATAACTTCAGGTTTGTAACTAATTCTATGACTATTTGCGATGGATCAGTGCTCCGAGAAAGAGAGGAGGGTGCTTTTAATAAGCATGCAACGCTCCACGCTTTGGGCGGCTGTGTAAATGTGTACATCGAGCTCTGAGAGGTAGCCACAGCTGTCTGGCAGAAGAATTCTAGTCTCAGAGCTGAACTAGTTTGTAGGAGGTGAACGGTAGCCTAACCAGGAACAGGTTGTAAGAGGTTAAGGTCTCTCCTGCTCGAAATCCTGGCTGTAGCCCTAAGAGGTGAATGTGCACTGTACTGGCAAGGCAGGAGGTTGGAGAAAGAAAGGTGACTCACCAAAGCCACATGGAGAGCGGCAGGTTTGGCATCCAAGCTAGCCCATGTGACTGTGAAGGCCAGGGCTTTCCACATAGCATGCGGCTCTAGCTGAAAGCCTCTGAGCCAGGAATAAATATGATAACTTGGAAATTCACCGACTTATATATTAATTATAGATGGTTTCAGGTTGCTAGAGGTACTGCTTTCTTCAGCTAGGCTGGTATAAATTTGAATTATTAGTTGCAATAGAGAAAAGCTTTAAGACAGTTTTGTTTCCTAGAATATGTATGCTTAACACAGAAGAGTTTTTTTTTTTTTTTTTTTTTTTTTTTTGAAAGGAGTGGAAAGAGAGGGAACAGACTCAAGGCCTTTGAGTCTGTGAGGATTAATAGAGGGGCTTTCTGCACCACAGTGTGAGCCCCAACAGGCAGAAGAGAGAGTTCTTTCTGAGATGTCACTTTAATTCCTACAGGAGAACATGATTTTATTGACAGCTTACAAACCGAAGGACATTGTTCTTGGATCTAACCTTTGAAAATCTATAGGTAAGATTGCTGCTGGTAAGATGGCTTAGCAAGTTAAAGTGCTTGTTACCACACCTGAAAAACATTGCATTCTAGACTCACATTGGTGGAAGAATAGAACTGACTCATTCAAGTTGTCCTCTGACCTCCACATGCACCCCAGGCACTCACACTTACTGTTAAAAAGCACAGGCCCTCTTCTCCTCCGAGTGGGTTGTCTCATCCAGCCTTAATATGAGGGGATGTGTCTAGTCTTATTGCAACTTGATGTACCATGTTTCCTTGATATCCCTGGGGAGGCCTGCCCTTTTCTGAAGGGAAAAGGTTGGTGTGTGTGTGTGTGTGTGTGTGTGTGTGTGTGTGTGTGTGTGTGTGTATGTGAGACTGAGAGGAGAGGAGGGAGGGAAAACTGGGGTAGAGATGAGAGAAATAAAAAAAAAAAATTACAGGGTCCAAGGCTTCATTCTACTTATTTGCCACTTGGTGGAGCTATCAAACTGGTTAAAGAGTTATTCACAAGTTTTCCTCACTGAACCCTCTTGAATCTAGCAGACCCAAACAAATTCATTCTTTCATTCCTTCCTCAAGGGGGGCAGGCTCAGTGTCTTTCTCACAGAGCGGACTGCAGCAAGTATAAGGCAGGCTACCAAAACCTGAAGCATGCTTAGGGTGACTTCTGAAGGGAAATTTCATAGGAATATGGCAATATTTGGAGGTTGTTTGTTTGTTTGTTTGATTTTATGTTTTAATTGCCCAGCTATTTCAGTCCTGGGCCCATACCTTACCACACATGCTCACCCACGCCCATTGCTGCTCTACTCACAATAGGAAATGGAACTGGCCTAGATGTCCACCAACACATGAACGGACAATGGAAATGCAGAGCATGTATGCAATGGTATGTCATTCGGTTGTAAAAACAGCATTATAAAATTTGTAGGAAGATGGATGGGCTGGGAAGTAATTACACAAGATGTCAGAAAGACAGAAGCCAAATGTTCTCTCTTACATGCAGAGCTTAGCCTGTAATGTATAAATGTGTGTGAGCGCACACATGCAAACACATACATATATGTAGATAAAGTCTAAATGGTTACAAGAGAGACCAAGAGTGGCTAAAAACACTGGGAAGGTTGATGGGAAGGTTAAGGGTGGGCCAAAGGACACAGGAAAGGGACTGGGGGAGGAGCTGAAGCTAGGAACAGGAGTAGCAAGGGAGGCTGGGGATGTGGGGGGAGGGGGAACCTACTAACAGGTTTGTAATAGTGCTAACTTAGAACATTAAAAATATTTCTTAAATGTACTCCTGTGGTAGAAATAAAGGCAGGCTTTGGATCTGTCATCTGGTAAGCCTCATTCTCCAAAGCTGGCAAACAACTTCCACAGTCTGCGGCCTAGGGGAGGAAGCTGGTCAGGGAGGGTCCCACCACCTTCTGCTCACAGGCTGCACCTTACAGACAGCCAGGCCCCCAGGGTCCCCAATCTCCATAAGCCTGGTGCCCTGGAGTTTCTCCCAGGCCGTTTACCCAGTAAATGTCTCCATTTCTGCTATGCCTGACAAATTCTCACAGTTTATGTGACTCCCCGAAATCATTACTCACTGCATTCTGGGTCCCCATTGCTGGCTTTTTGCTAGCACTGGAATTTATTGCACAGTCAGCCTCGATCTGAATTGTGTATTGTGTATACCTTAGTGTATATTGTTGTGCAAGGAAGGATATATTTTCAAGTCTTACACAGTATGTATGATTTGAGGCAGTTATAATACAATTTATATCTGATGTGAGCTATAGCTGGGTAAATTAAATTATGTTTAGTTTTGTATTTTCTTTTCTTTTTCTTTTTCTTTTTTTTTGGTTTTTTCGAGATAGGGTTTCTCAGTGTAGTCCTGGCTGTCCTGGAACTCACTCTGTAGACCAGGCTGGCCTTGAACTCAGAAATCCACCTGCCTTTGCCTCCCAAGTGCTGGGATTAAAGGCATGCGCCACCACTGCCCGGCTTTTAGATAATTTTAATACTCACATTATTTCTTGCTTTTAAAAAAAGAGCTCTAGTAACTTAAAGAGCAATGGAAGGGGGACATGAAACTAAATGCCCCAGAGAAGTCACATTTCATTTTAGGACTTTTACCTGTTTTTTTTTTTTTTTTTTTTTTTTTTTTTTTTTTGTGTGGGGAAGATGGGGGTGGAGAAAATAACCTAAGCTTTGTGTAAGTCACACAATTCCTTGTCTGACCTCAACTTTTACAACTGAAAATGGCCTCTGTTTGATAGCACTATGAGATGATTCTGACATTCATCAATCTCATTTCTATGTGTTCTGTGATTTAAACATCATCATCATCATCATCATCATCATCATCATCATCATCATCTCTTTGGTTTGGAAGTTGTCTGGACATCACGAGCCCGAAGATAGTTTACATGAAAGGGGCACCCCATCCTGTCACCTTCTTTCTCTGCCTCTGCCTGAGAATCAGAGAGCTTGGCTGCAGGCTCCTGCTGTGCCCCACCCCAAGGGTATAAGGGGTTCTCTCTCTTCTCAGTCCTGTGAGTTCTGAGTCTCTCTAGAGACCCCCACCATGCTTTCCTTCTCTAGTACTGAGCCTCGGCTTTCCTTGGAACTTCTGCCATGCATTTGCCTGCCTGACAGTCTGTCTCTCTGTCTATGGTCACGATAACTCTTCTAATAAACTCTTTAGTCCTCAGTAACCAGTCTAGTGTGTTCTTCAACTATCCAAACCATCCAAAACTTAACCTAGATCAGACTGTCTCTAACTGAAGCCCCTTGCCCAAGTTCACACAGCTTCTTAGTGGCTTTCAATCCAGACCGAGTTGCTTTAACAATAAGCAAGCAAACCCTATGCTGTTCCTATTATTCCACTGAGGGGGCTGCAGCTTAGGACATCCGTGGTGTTTAAAATGCTCCCGGGACCAAGAGCAACAACATCTTACACTCACCCCCCCTCCCCCACTTGCTTTTAATTCCACAACATTCCGTTAACTGTAAGGAAAGAGAAGGGTAAGGGAAGCAGACATATTAGCAACAGTGAAAACAACTAAGGAGAGAGAACAGAGAGAGAGCAGAAAGGAAGGTGGGTGTGGAAGGTTCTACGTGAGAACACCGGGTCTGGACGACCTGAGTAGATGCCCTCCACCCCCATCACAGCCATTGAAATCTCCATGGGTTAGAACAGGGTAGTGTTAGAATTCCACAATACAATGCTAGACTTGATCCAAAGGCAACACTGTCAGCAAACTTGGGACAGGTGGATACTCCTGTTTCTGCTGCTCTCACACACTCTTGAACTCACAGAAATGACATGAAATGTTAGAGCACAGGGACCTGCTGTGTGGTTTTCCTATGGGGGCTCCTGTGCTCACCACACAGCAGCACTTGGCAATTCCTACCCCACCTCTCTGAACAGATGGGCAAGTCCACAGGACTTGCTTGTCCACTGTGCTGGGTGAGGCCTACCTGGCTGTTTTCATGATAATGGAGTGAGAGGTGAAGGTCAGAGATTCTTTTATGAATTTATGTCATTTTTCTCCGAGCTCAAGGATCTTCCTTCTGGCCCTTGGACAGGCAGGCTTTCTGGCAGGAAGCCTCTGTTCAACTGTGGTCAAACTGGCCAGCAGGTATGACCAGATTATGAGGCCTAAGCATTTTGCACACAATTTTTACAATGCAACCGTACCCATTTAGCAAGAACTTAGAGGGGGTGGGTAGTGGAAAAGCCAGTAGGAAGCTGATGATGGTCACTGTGTATGTCAAATACCTATCTACACATCTGCACAGGTAACACGTGGTACACTGGTGGGTGGAGAATGAAGCATCATAAGAAGGATGGGATGATGGCAAAACAACACCTCAGCATCTCTTGTCTGCCCTAGGCATATCTTCCCCGGTGTGTTAGACACTGCACCGTACAGCGTCTGGAACGATGTCACTGTGTGTGGTCTCCTCACTCTGCAGAGGGAACCAAGGGTCAGCATCTTGGCATAGTCACGTACACGGATGGATGTCAGGACAGCAAGTCTGAAACTTCTAAGTCTGTCTTCTAATGGGGTCCATTGGCTGCATCCCCAGGCACTGCATCTTCAGTATCTCCAATCAGCTTGTGCTTTCAGCAGAACCTGAGTCAGCACCACACTGCATCTACACTAGCCACAGGGTGGGCTTACTCTCAAAAGCGCCAAAGCTAGGGCTGCTCCTCTCCCACGGGAGCCTTCCAAAGTCTGAGATTGTTGAGTAAGGCAGGAGAACAGTCAGACTATAAAACTTAAAACAAAACACAACAAAACACAACCCCCAAACCCTCACAAGTATGGATGAGATCCAGCCAGTGCAGAAGAATTAAAAAATGTCCTTTTTGGTACCTTTTAGGGATTTGGGTGGTGAATGAGCCAAACGAAGTAAAAATAGCATTGTGGCAGGCCAGAGCTCCCTGACCGGAAAGAACAATATTTATTTGATTAATTCTGTTCCTAGCCGCCCACATTACTTAGACAGAGGGTGTTTCCTCTATGCCAAGGTAGGTCTGAGCATGGTCACATACATGCAGGCCCTCAAATCCATGCAGACATAAGTATGGACAGATAAAAACACATATTCCCGCCACCCACTGAGAAGAGTTATTCATAACCTATACAGAAATCAAACTGCTTTTCTTCTCCCAAGCCCTACAAACGTTGAAAAGAAGTTGCTTTATGTAAACAAGGTCAGTCCTCGGTTTACACTGATTCACAGAATCAGCCCTCTCACTGAACCACAGGGTTAGGAACACATGGCTGGGTGCCTCCTGTCAAGAGAATGTGGGTCCCAGGGTATGACGTCAACGGAACAAGTCATAAAACCATGCGGGAGACAAACAGGCCTCTGGGCACCATGCCTGTGAAAATCGATCTAGATTAGGTCAGAATTATCTAGAGTGGATTCAATTCTGGGTATGCCTTTGAGGGATTATCTAGATTAGGCTAACTGACTTACAAAGACCCACCTGAGCTGTGGGGAGCACCATTCCATGTTGGGGTCTTAGACTGAATAAAGGAAAAATCAGATCAGCAGGAGATCCATTACACTCTGCTTCCTCACTGAGGGGGACCGTTGGGTGTCCAGCTGCCTCAGACTCCTGTTAACCCACTCTGCTACATGATGGACTGCACCCACAAGCTCTTTTCTTATGTCACCTTTGTTCGATATTTTGTCACAACAATAAGACGAGTAGCCAATACTCTGGTGTCACCCAACTCTGTTCTCAAGAGCCCCCAAAGACACCCGAAGCACTTTGTTTGACAGCAGCATTCTTTCTAGTGTCATGACTTTCTCTGCAGCAGATCCCCCTGCTAACGACCAGGGCAGGATAGTGAACAGACATCATCTATGCTCTAAGCAATGCTACTTGTGAGACCCAGCATAGCTCAGAAGCTGCCCCCCCTCCCCCCGTGGCTTTCCCTTATGCTCTCTCCCATTCCCATTTCTGTCTGCTCAGTTTCCTGAGAGTTTCCCTAAAGGTCAGAAGGTCAGTGTTGTATGGTGTTTATTCCTCCAGTCATAACAAGATGCCATCTTCTTAGTTAGCGTTTCACTGCTGTAAAGAGACACAATGCCCAAGGCAACCCTTATAAAGGAAAACATTTAAATGGGGCTGGCTCACAGTTCTGGGGTTTAGCTCATTGTTATAGAAAGAAGTAGAATGAAGGCAGACATGGGACAGGAGAAGGAGCTGAGTGAGAGTTCAACATTTGAATCAGCAGAGAGCAAGGCACTGGGCTTGGCTTGAGTTTCTGAAACCTCAAAGCCCACCCCCAGTGACACACTTCCTTCAACAAAGCCACACATACTCCAACAAGGCCATAACTCCTAATAGTGCCACTTCCTATGGACTCATGGTGGTTATTTTCATTCAAAGCACTGCACGTGGCAACTGGAACAGAAGAACACAGTGGAAAACAGGTCTGTATAGTGGTAAAGAAGCTACTGACCCAGGTCAGGAGCCTCTTACCTGGGATTCTAGCTCTTCCTGCCTCTCCCAGCTACAGATGTTGGGAGGGGCTACACTACACACAGGGAACCCTTATATCTAAAAGCAGGACTCCTGGTATTCTCCACATTCTTGTCATTCCTGATGGTGAGGGATTTTGCAGTGATTCAGCTGTTTGTCAGATACTCCTGTAAGTGACCCCTTATCTGTCCTCTGTAAGAATGTAAATTCAGTAGATTCTTTGGTCTGGGCAAGCTGGACTTTGGTGAGATAGTACTTTGGTCTGTCATTGGCTCCCTTCTGGAGTGATTGGATGTCTGTTTTCATCTCCCAAGGAAAAACAGTCTGGTGTCTGTCACAAGTCTAACTTCCTCCTCTCATACCCTACACTCACCCACATAGCTGGATTGGCTCCTGCAGACAGCTCAAGATGCCCCCACCTTTACTAGCTCATGCAGATGGCTCAAGATAGCCTTTGAGGACTGAAACAGATGTCTGTGTTACCCAATGTTTACTTGTGGAGCCTGCTAGCTCCTGGAAGCTGGACATGGGCATCATGATGCACTCTCCTTTCTGTTTCTGTCACTGACCTGCCATCAACATCTAGAAAGGCACTGTCTGGATGCAGTGTTTCACTCTTGTGGGGGTCGCTGTAGGCACTAAAGTTCTAATGATTGGGCTAAACCTTAATGACCTTCAAAGAGCTGTGATCAGTCATTGTGGAAGTTTTCTGAACTTTCAGGTCATGGGTGCCTGAAGGAAGAATTTACCTCCCTTGGAAAAGACAAAGAGTCTCATAGAAGCAGCCAGCCTTGAGTGCACCACAGGGTGAGTCTGTGCATTGTGTGCCTGGTGAAATGTGGAGGAGGGGTCTCTTCCTCGATGAGCTTGTAATCTGGGAAGTTTGTAGTTTCTTTGCAGGCCCTTCCCTTTGGCAGGAACAGTGTTTTTTAGACAGAGTAAGGAGTCCAAAACTAACTGGAAACCTTCATTTTAATAAAACCTGGCCTTCATATACTTCTTAATTTGCAATGGGATTGGCTCCCAGTAAACCTATCCTGATGTGCAAACATGATGAAAATCCACTCCACACACCTGACCTACTGAGCATCTGGGCGAGAGGAAGGGATTTGTGCACTGCTGCACACATGCACAGAAGCACACACATGCTCGTACAGAGTTGCGGCTCCCCCTGCTGCCTAGTCTCAAAAGAAAATATCCCACTAGCCTGGAAGAAGACCAAACCTCAAAATTCCAAGTATGCTTTCTAACATAAGGTCACAAAAATCCTAACTGAAATCCCCACAAGTCAAGGATGGCCGGTGCAATGTCCCAAGCTTCTGCAGAACTGGAGCTTTCGGTTTATTTGGGAGGCCTTTGTTCAC
Organism: Rhabdomys pumilio; assembly: GCA_030674055.1. Classification (NCBI taxonomy): domain Eukaryota; kingdom Metazoa; phylum Chordata; class Mammalia; order Rodentia; family Muridae; genus Rhabdomys; species Rhabdomys pumilio. Next base: position 102,667,372 of record JANHMN010000004.1, on the reverse strand, counting down.
ATGTTTATATATGTGGTGTGGATGCATCCATGTTGTGCACATGTGTGCATGCCTGAGGTTTCCTCCTTTGTTCACCAGGTTATTACATATTGAAGCTGCACCCAGAGCCTGTAGTTTTGGCTAGAGTGGATAGCCAGCCTGCCCCGGAGATCCCTCCTGTGTGTTGGAATTATAGCTGGCCACCACGCCCACTCCAACTTTATGTGGGTACTGGATCTCGACTGTGGTCTTCACACTTTAACAACAAGTGCTTTAACCATGGCGCAGTCTCTGCCTTGGGGCCTTTGGAGCCAGTCACCATTTTGTCCACTATTTGGGCACTGACTCTCCTCTCCGTGGGTGGCTGCTGAGCTTGGAGAGGTCAGTGTCTTGTCTGAGGTTACATGGTTAATACTTGGCAGAGCAAGATTTTAAACCCAGATCATTCACATATTGTGGACAGACCTTGGAAACCTGTTTTCCCTCTACAACGGAGACCAGAAGAATACAGTGTGTGCCCCAAATCCAGCCCATGCCTGCTTTTATATGTTCTACAATCTAAGAATGCTGTTTGTGTTTTCAAATAGTGAAAAAAAATTACAGAACAATTTCACAATGTGTGATTATAGTATGAAACTCAAATTTTAAAAGATTTATTTTTTCTGTATAAAAGTACTTTGCCTCTGTTCGTGTAAATGCATACACTCTGTGTGTGTGTGTTGTGTAATTTGTGTGTGGTATATGTGTGTTTATGTATATGTACGTTTTCAAGAAAATACTTATATTCTACCAATTCAATGCCCTCTATAATTGTTTTCAGTCTCAGAAATCTTTTCAAGAATTCTAAAACTTAGAATGCAAAACACCAAGCACTTTTGCAGCAGCGAAGGAAACTGAAATAATTATGCCTGAGAACCTGTTACAATTCCCAAATCTCACGCTGGTGACACCAGAAGAGAACATCTGCACCCCTGAGCATCTGTTAAGAATCCCCTGCAACGCATGCGCAGAGGCTGTTGCAACCCGGAGGAAGGGAGTCAGTACTAAAGGTCAAAACCACCACAGAAACCCAAGGCTGAAAAGGAACAGGCAGGTGTGCCGAACTTAGTGAAAGTCCTCTCCAAACCAGAGGCTATAAAATTAAAGCTGAACATGGGTATGGCCAAACATCTTTCTCTAATCCTATTTGCTAATGTTTTCCAAAGATTAATAAGATAAAATCCCTCAGCATGTGCTTTGAGTTGTGTGGTAATTTCCACCGGCTCTTCAGGGCAGGGGTGGTGCACGGAGCTTCTGAGGCTCTACTGTTTGGAATACATACAGCAACAGCAGCTGCTTATGGCCTGGGCCTGGTAGTGATGGGGTCAACTCTCTACTCGCCAATCAGCTTCTTAAGGGGAGCTGATGACAAAGGAACAGCGTGCTCCTTGTCCTCTGTGTCTGCAGCAATACAGTCTCTGTAGACCAGCAATGGAGCTCGAGTATGAAACAGCATGATGTGCAGTAGGTGCCAACTCAATCAAATGGCCATTGTCTTGTGTACCCAGTCATCACACACACACACACACACACACACACACACACACACACACACACACGCAGTCATCTTAGAACTTCTGGGCTTTCGATAAAATTCTAAAATTAACATTGCAAGTACAGATGCCAGGCATGCATTGCCAAGTTGTAACAGGAGAGAAATTGTGCCAACCACAGGCTCTCTTTAGAATAAATGTGCAAACGGATGACTCCTAAGCAAACTGTCATTCCTAGAAGGGAAGTCAGTCTGAGATTTAAAAAATAGAATGGCTACCTTAATGAGTTGCTGCTATTATTCTGGAACATTCAAATAAAATATTGCAGTCTCAGTTTCCTTTGGTTTGGAAACAACGGGCCTCTGTGTCCACAGTGAAGACTTGTGTGAGAGCTGCCCTGGAAACAGGTATACTGAAAGGCAGTAACAGCCTGTGTCATTGTGGTGCTAGAACCAAAGGGAATCTAGACCTTCCTTCCCCAATCTATGTGACTTACAAATTATTATAGCAACAGGAACCATTTCTCCTAACATGAGTCTACATAGAGTTCATGAATTAATAAAAGAGTGTGTCAGCTTTAACAGGAGAGGAGGACTCAGGTTTCACATAGTGTAGCCACAGGGTTTATGTTCCAAGAACCCTGGTTTGCCTCATCTTAACTATGTTCTATATGGGAGCTTGAATAAGAATAGCACCTATAGGCTTGTATGTTTCAGTGCTTGGTTCCCCAGTTGGTGGAACTGTTTGGGAAGCATTAGGAGGTGTGGCCTTGTTGGAGGAGGTGTGGCCTTGTTGGAGGAAGCATCTCTCTGGGGCTGGGCTTTGAGGTTTAAAAAGACACATTTCCCACGCCTCCCTCTTTGCCTCATGGTTGTAGATCAAGATCTGAGCTCTTAGCTGTTCTTCCCTCCACCTAACTCCAATCTTCTGTAAGTCAAATGAAATCCTTTCACTTATAAATTGCCTTGGCCATGGTGTTGTTATTACAGCAATAGAAAATTAACTAAGACACTCTACCATATAAAAATATTTTAAATACTTTTACAGTTTCAGGCACGTATAAAATACACCAGACTGCTTTCACTACCTCCTCCTAAATCTCTCATTTCACATCTATTCTTTTTGTTTGTGACCCACTGAGAACAACCAGGGCCATTTACCATCTGTGTGACCATGGATTTGGAACTATTTATTGGAGGCTGGTGGGCCCAGCACTGGGTACAAGATGCATGACAGTGATTCCCCATCTCCCAGAATCTATCAATAGTTAATAGTTCAGAGGTTAAGGGGAGGGCCTGGTGAGCTCTTACCTGACTGATTGTTAATAGGGTTGGTCTTGTGTGTTCTTAGTGTAAATAACTACAGCTGTTGTAAGTTAACAAGGACAATGGCCGTAACAAGTCTAGAGAATGACAATTCATAGCCTTTCTACCTATTTTTTTGGGGGGCAGGGCTTTTATATATTCTCTACTCTCCTATTATTTTGCCAGAAGATAATGTAGAATCATTCATATGTACATAGGGTAAGAAGGTTCCTGCTGAGGGTCAAGCCTGGCCCTGAGTGCTCTGTTACTCCCAAGGCTTGTATGAGGGCAGATTGAGCACAGGTAAGCTCCCAGAAGCTTTGAGGCCCAAGGATAGCCTTTAGGGTAATGTGATGATAACTGCTGTCAGCATAAGCTGACAGAAACCTCAAATACCTAGACAAGGTATTGAGTGTCAGTTAAATCTGACGGAAGAGACAGAGAAAGGCAAAGTAAATCTGAACTTGGAGACCAGAGAAATGGGGCCAGATATTCTCTTCTTAAAAGTGAAGAGGCCATCCTCACGCTCAGGTATCTTGCTGACCTCAATTCTACTGAATTTGGGAATAGCTGTTAACAAGTCTCATAGTGAGACACAGGAATCACCTGCATTACAAGGACATAGGAGCTACTAGAAATATAGGACCGTGACTAGTGATGCAGCTCAGTTGGTGGAGTGCTTGCAGAGCATGCATGAAGCCCTAGGTTCAATCCCCAGCGAGCTATAACTTGGGCATGGTAGCCCAAGCCTGTAATCCCAGCACTTGGGAGGTGCAGGCAGGAGGATCATAAGTTCAGGATTTTTTATGGTGCTGCTGAGGGAGATGTTTCAGTTGCAGAGTGCTTGACATACAAGCATAATATAGGCTGGGGATGAGAGTGACGATGCCAGAAGACAGGCAGGTCTTGGGGACCTGTTTAGATGAACTGGTAAGCTTCGATTAGTAACAGATGTTGCCTCAAACAGACAGACAGACAGAGCATGATGCAGGAGGATGCTCATTCTGAGCCCCATCTCAGACCCACTGCATCGGCATTTTTAACAGTAGGCCCCACATATCTATCCTTAATAAGCTCCCAAGATGCTCTTACGCAGGAAATGTGTGTGAGTCACCATTCTCAGTGTCCCTGGTGCTCACCCTTGGGGCTTCCACAAGAACCATTGGGAGAGCTCTACTTTGTCTGAGCCAGCCCTTGGAGATTCTGACCTCATAAATGGGAGATATTCCCAGGTGATGTGCAGTAGAGGGTTTACAGCTACTCACAACTATTGCCAGAGGCACAGGGAGACGCACATGGAACAGTGTGGTGCATGAGAACTTAGGACCTTGGGTCTTGGGGATATAACTCTCATTTATGGCATGCATGGGGGCTGGACAGAGAACTGAGATGATGAGAGCCCTGTCCTTTTGTAACTGCCCACAGAGGCCTTTCTAGCTAGCAGCCATAGGACTTATAGGCTTGTCCATAGTATCTGTTTTTAGCTCTGAAATATACATATATATGAGAGTCGGAAGCTGAACAACACTAGAAACTTCATTGCTAGAAGTTTCCTCTTGCATCTGTCTAACACATAAACTATTTGTTTTTTATTGTAACAAAAAAAAAAAAAAGGGGAGGCATTCTAATTGTCCCTTAGGGAGAAGTTTTTACTCTTCTGTTAGTCTTGCTAACCAACCAGGAGGCAAGGAAGTCAAAATCTATGAGCAGAGGCCTGTCAAAACATTGTTCTTGTGAAGACTGAAATCTTAAAATATGTTGGATGCATTTACCAAGTATATTCTTAAAACAAAATTGATTCAGGCACATTTTATCTACAGTAAAATGCTTCTATTTAAATGTAGTTTGATGAGTCTTGACAGATGTTTGCTCCCTGTAAACATGTAACCATGCCACAATTAAAACATTTCCATCTTACTTCAACATTCTGTTATGTCTTTGCAGTCAATCCCCTGGGCCCAGCTGTGGCCCCAGCCAACCACCGATCAGAGACCTGACACTTTGCATTAGACTGCTCTGCAATTTGATGCAAATAGACTCAAACTGCATATACTTTTGGTGTCTGGTTTCTTCTGCTCAGCACAGCGTTTTAAAAATCTACAGATAAGCATGAACTAGGGGTGAATTTTCATAGCATCCGTTGCCTCGTGCGGATCGCAGGTAAGCACGCAAGCCTGCAGGATCCTACTTCAGAGGCAAGAACAAGAACAGCCTTCTGGGGTGCAAAGTGGGCTACTGCAAATTGAATGAGAAGTGAGATGGTGGCTTCTTTCCACAGTGACATAATGGGAGTTCTCACCGAGCCAAAGGATTTCTTAAGCACTATGCTCAACGGGGGCAGAAATGAAATGTAGGGGTCAAAGGCACACATCCCTGGCTTATGAATTTTAATATCTGTGACAGTTTAAAAATATAACCCCATAGTCCTCCCTTTAAGTGATGGAGCCTAAGTGTGGGCCAGATTTAATAACACACTGCCGACGGCTGGCAAAGGGTGCAGAGGTCCGACACTAACTTATGGTGGCTTTTGTCTTGGTTGCTCCATAAAGGGAAGAACAGTTATCCCCAGGGAGGTGACAGTTAAACCAAGACCTGCAGAATGAATAGGACCTGGTAGGATATGGATGAGGAGAGACTTGCATGTATAACAACCCACAGGTGAAGGCATGTGGCCCATTCAAAGGACTGTAGAGAAGCTATCTTATGTCTGTGTGGATGTGGTACTTGTCAATAATAAATCTGATGGCCTATGGCTTAGGCATGAAATAAGAGGTAGGACATCTGGGAGGCAGAAAGAATTCTAGGATAGAGCCATGCATGGGAAGATTCTTTCCTCCTCCCCGCACAGGGAAGATGTGACAAGACAGATGCATGGTACCTGAGCCCAGGTAACCAGTTATGTGGTAGAATGCAGGCTAAATATTTTATCTAGTTAGAGAAGAGCCTAGCTATATGGCCAAGGTATATGTAAAAATATTGTGAGTCTTTTTTTTTTTTTTTTTTTTTTTCTGGAAGCATGGGCCTGGAAGGAAGAACCAGACCTAACATCTACAAAAGACTCAGAAATTCCTTTTGGAATAATTACACATCTCTTCCTTTATCCAAATACAACTCTATGCATTTATTTTTTGTTTATTTTTCCAGTTAGCACTCAGTCATCGTGTAATAGGAATCTATTCATACTAACGTGGCAGGCTAGGATTGGTAAGTATCATGTTCTAGTCCTGTGCAATGGTTAACTGTCTATTTGACTTTTATGTAATATTACTCCATGGGAAGAAGTCTTCAGATCACATAAGTGGACCCATGGTAGTCCCTAAGTTAGAGACGATCGGTCGACTATCTTTGTGGTTTATTACCGTGGGGCAGATGAGTGACGGCTGAAGATCCAGAGTTCTATTTCCATAAGTAAAACTTTTCTTCATTCAGGTCCCAAGCTAATATTCACTTGACACTTTTTGAGCCAAAGAATCTAGTCTTATCTGGCTGGGAAATTTGAACTAGTCCAGATCACACGGAGAAGCCAGCACTTGGCAGACTTGCGTATGGGCATGAAGCCACACTGCCTGTTCCATTTTCATATAAATGTTGAAGATGATGAGTTAATCCCTGCTGTGACTGACGTCTGCGGTGATTTCCAACACTGAAGACCACAGTAAAAAGAAAAAAAGCAATAACTATTTGATATCCCAGAAACCAACAGCACTCCTAATATTTTGAGTGCTTCCCTGACATGGAAGATCTGATGGAAAACCCAGAGAGAAATGCTGAGCACATGGTTTTGAGTTTTATCTACAAACTCGGAGAAAAGTGGCTTAGCAAAAACAAATAGACTATATCTGGAGCTTAAGGAACTAAATGGAAATGGCTCAGTGAGGCAGCATAGGGACAGTTTGTGGCACATCTGAAAGCCAATGTATAGGGAGAGGTTAGTCTTGAGGATAGGAGCATGGAATCAGTAATGCCTGATGGACTGTTTCATTGCTGTGACATTCATGGCAAGAGCCACTAGACACATGTGACCTCTGAGCCCTTGACACAAATGTACGTGTTTCAATTAAGAGTCTATTTTTAATCTTATCCTTTAATTTTAGCTGAAGTCTCCAATGGCTGGTGACTGTTATGCTCTTGATGGCATCTGTGGTGGTTTGAATATGTTTAGCCCAGGGAATTGACACTATTAGGAGATGTGGCCTTGTTGGAGGAAGTGTATTACTCTGTGGGTGGGTTTTGAGACCCTCCTCATGGGAGCCAGTTTTCTCCTATTTGCCTTGGGAACAAGATGTAGAACTCTCAGCTTCTCCAGTGTAATGCCTGCTTAGACAATGGCATGCTTCCTGCCGTGATGATAACAGAGTGACCCTCAGAATCTGTAAGCCAGCCCCTATTAAATGTTGTTTACTGTAAGAGTTGCCTTGGTCATGATGTCTGTTCACAGTAATGGAAACCCTAATTAAGACAGCATCTAAAGCCACAAATTAAAGAACATTGCTCTTTAAAACCATGAGCTTCTAGCATGTCCTGGTTAGTTTGATTTGTCAACTTGACACAATGACAATGACCTGGGAAGAGAGAGTCTCAAGTGAGACATTGCTCAGATCAGATTGGCCTGTTGCTGATGTTTGTAAAGAATTACCTTGATTAGTAATTAACGTAGGAGGGTGCAGCATGGTGTGAGCAGTACCCCTACTGCCAGCCCTAGGCAGGTGGGCCAGGGCTGTATCACAAAACTAGCTAAATTTGAGTCACGGGGAGTGAACAAGTAAGTTGCATTGCATGTAAGTTGCCAGTTTCATTCCTGCATGGTCTCTTCTTCAGTTCTTCCTTCTAGGTTCCTGCTTTGAGTTCTTGCCACGGCATCCCTCAGTGACAGACGGTTATTAGGAAGTATAAATGCTAATAAACTCTTTCTTCCCCTTTGGGCCAGAGTGTTATTATCATCACAGAAACACAAAGGTCACCAGAGAAAACCGGATGCATGATCCTAGTACTCAAAAGACAGAGGCAGAAGGACCATGAGTTCCAGGATAGCCTGAACTACAAAGCAAGACTCTAACGAAAAAACATCAAGAGTCTAGCAGGCCAACTCTTGTGCTTTTCTTAAAGAATGAAAATATATCTTGTTTGATTAGTATTCTGTGCAGGGCTTGGTATCTGACATGCAGCTGTTCTTCTGTTTAAAAAGCTTACTAACCCACATGCAGTAGCTGTTAGATCACATAAGATGGAGTTAGTATTCCCCAAAGGGTCTCCAAGGAGCCTTAGACCCACAAATTGCTCTGTGTTGAGCATTGTGTGTGCTAGTGCAGTAAGGGAAGCTGCCCAGCTCTGTAAACAGTTTCCTACAGCTCATTATAGAACCGCCTTTTTGCATAACAACATTTGGCATCCGCAAATCTAGCAGCTTCTGGGAAATATTCTTAGAGAGACATTATAATAAATCACAATAGGACCGAGAGGAACCCTTCATTTTCTCTTTAATGTGAGTAGCCTAGGAGAGAGGCCAACTGAAACTTTGGTACTTCCTTAGACGATAGGAACCCTTGGTTTTCAATACATCTTAGCTGATAAATATTTACTGGATGGCGTAGAAGGTACTCTTTCTTAGCTCAAACCAGAAGTAATTGATAAACCATTGCCATCCAGAGAACACTGGTTGTAAGGCATGGGACTCCAGATACCCACAGGCTGCTGTCATGGAGTGGGTAGACATAAAGAATTGGAAGACCATTGGCAGTTGAGAAGTAGATGAAGCCACATGTTAAAACTAAAATAGTTACAGAACTATATTAATATTAAAAAAGAAAGACTTGTATCTTTTAAACTGATGGGTTAAGTACTGAGAATTTGGGGTGATTAATATCTCATCAGTCCATACAAAGGATGGATATCATACCATAATCAGAGATATGGGGTATTGTGAATCAGGCTGGGCGTGGCCCCTGCAGAAGGATAGGAAAATAGTAAAATGTGGTTCTGACTGACACCAGGGTACAGATGGCATCCTTAGTCACTTCTGGTTTTTGTTTTGTTAATATCTTAGGAAAGAGGGATTAAAAATAAACAGCAACAAATAATTTCAGCAAAGTTTATTTTGTAGTTATTATATACACACTTAGCCTTATATCTGACAAATGACATTCCTGGGGGTCATTCCATGATTTAGATGAATTGTTTTCAACAAATCCCTTTTGTTCTCTCTAAAACTTGAAGTTGGAAAACAACAACAGAGGTCTTTTCAGAGCCAGTGGAGGAATCTGAAGCTTTTATTTTCATTTAACTTTAATTAATGTTAGTGGCCAGCCAGGAAGAGAGGCCAAGTCTGTTCTTGGTCCTGGCAGAGAGGCTGTGTGAAGCTTCAGTCTTTGGTGGTAAGGTCTTCTATGGCATAAGGCTTGATTTTTTTTTTCCTGATTACATAAATGATTCATGTTTGTGATAGAAAGCCTGAAAAATTCAAGGAGTTTTATATCTATCTATCTATCTATCTATCTATCTATCTATCTATCTACCTACCTACCTACCAGCATTTTCTGTAATTCCATTATGAGAAAATCACCATAGTTGAGCTGTTGGCCTACACCGATAGTTTAAGCACATGACAGGATGAGGCAGAAAGACCCTAGTTTAAGGCCAGCCTAGGTTACATAGCAAGACTGTCTCAAAAACAAAAACAAAAATCTCCCTCAAAACGCAGCCTAAGTCTTTCAAAACAAATAACAACGAGAGAATCAGCGTTGACACTTTTTGTTGTATTTCATTTTCCCTTTATGGACATATTAGTGATTCTGGAGTGCAGCTTTAAATCTTGTTTTTATTACTGAATATCATATCAGTTTGCATCATTTTAACTCTAACAAAATGACTTAGGGTGTAAAATAAATCAGGGCACATCTCATTCTTGATTCTATTAAAAACAGAACAATGAGATATCCCCTGCCTCCCAAAGGAAACTAATTACCTACTATCCTATAGACCAGAACAAAAAGCTCCTGGACTTCTCCCAAACATACTTTTTTTGTTTGTTTGTTTTTTTTTTTTTGGTTTTTTTGAGACAGGGTTTCTCTGTGTAGCCCTGGCTGCCCTAGAACTCACTCTGTAGACCAGGCTGGCCCCGAACTCAGAAATCCGCCTGCCTCTGCCTCCCAAGTGCAGGGATTAAAGGCGTGCGCCACCACTGCCCAGCATTCCCTGGACTTCTTAATAGGGAAGAATAAATAGGTCCAGCAAAGATGTGTGGCTGACTCTGCACAATGTAATTAGTTGACAATAATTCTTTGTTATTTTTCAAAGACACACTTGAATAAGTCTGCCAAAGGTCTTCAGATGTTTTCTGGCTCACCTCTTGGCATTTTGGTAGCTGTGAACAGACACTAGCTGATTCCCCCCCCCCCCATATGAACTCATGTACACATACTTACAAGTAACATCTGAATTAGCAAAGTAAGTCTCATGAATGCAGACTCAGCTTTTCTCTGGGTCAAGTACATCTCTCTGCTGCTATGGTGAGCCTCTGGGCAGGAAGACCTCTCTAAACAAAGATGGGAGGTCATCTTAGACAAAAGATGACAAGCCTGGTGATTTACAGTGCCAAAGATCAGAATCTCAGTCCATCAAGCCTGGGCCACTGTAGAGTTGATATCCTTTGAATATAGGAAAACTGAGACCCAAAGGCATTACAAGCCTCATGCAGGGTCAGATAAGTAATGTGGTAACATGAGAGTGGAAATGTCACTACATAGGCCAGATTGCAGGCTGCATCTCTTTCTTCTCCAGTGGCTGTGCTCAAGGCCGAGCCACTTGGCTGAGAGTCATGGAACCCGCCTGACAAGCGGCGTCTGGAGGCTTCTATCCAGATGATGCTCAGAAAGAAAAGATCCTTTCAAAAGCCCCACAATGGCTCTTCATTGCCAGCTATTCAGGGAGTAGCTTGGCTCATGCCAAAAAGCTCTGCTTCTTTTCACAAGGCTGACCTGATCTTGTATTGCAGGCCAGTCTTGCCTACTGGACTCACCAAGGCTTTTCTAAGGGAAGGGCAGGCCTGGGCTGGCCCCCTCCTAAGGGAATACAAGGTCAGTCCATGCTTGGACCCAGATGACTTATGGTTAGGCTTTCTACAACCTTGGTCCTCACATAGACTTTCCAAGCTTCCACATTAGTGTAGTAGTTTCAGCGCTGAAAACTATGAACAATCGTTGGGTAGCTGGCATCTACCTAATAGATAAGAACGAGGTACTAAATGAGAGATGGTGAAGAGCTTGGTAGCCAGGCCAGTGAGATGGCTCAGCAAGTAATGGTGCCTGCCACAAAGCTGACATCCTGAGTTTGATTTCGGGACCTCAGATGGTAGAATGAGAAAACCAGCTTGTACCAAGCTGTCCCGCAAACTCCAAGTGGGGATTCTCCTATCCCATCCTGTCAGGACCCACAGAATCAGAATTTGTGCTTTAGCAAGACTCTGCAGCTAAATCTTCTCCACAATGGGGTCGGAGATAGAGACAGACTGGAATTAAGTTCTAATTTCAACAACTGTAGTTCATGTGCCAGGATCAGGCTCATATATGGGCATTTCAAAATACCACCCCAGGAGACTAGATGCAGGTGGTATGTGGACAACCCTCCTGTCTTAACTGAAGATCTTCTGACCCCAGCACCTGGGGTAACCTCTGCCTTTAGAGCCTGTGCCCCCAGGATGATCTTTACAGTTAGAGATAGGAAATGAGTCCTGGTGAGAGACTAGGAAGGCCTTGGGCCAGGTCATTCAGGGGTCAGCAGGCAGAGAAGGATGGACTAGTTCTCTCCAGTCCTTCACCAGTCTCTTACAATAGCCCCATCAGCTCGTCACTCACAATCTAGTAGAGCACAGCAGCCCTCTCTGCATTTGCTTTTGTTTTTAGTGAAAGGCTATCAAAACACAGCACTTGCTGTTTGTGCTTGCTAATGATAATTCTGATTAGATCTGTTCTGTCAGCTGATTCCCAGGCAGCCAGGGCAGACAGCAATCTCCTTATTCAATCAGGGCCTGGTCCATTTTCCAATTACCAGCAATCATTTGGGCTTCCTTTCCTCCGACTGTGAACTTGCTTGAATTTGGTCATCTTCAGCAGTTGTGCTTGCATGAACGATGGATTATCTTGTCACCCTGACAGCTTCCCTCTCCCTGCCGGAGAGTGAGCAGAATGACATGTTTCTCTGGGGTTTGCAGGCTGCTGGCAGGATGCTGAATGGCAGATCTTACTCAGGGCTCTAAGGCAAGTTCAAGAGATGGACAGTCCTGCTGGCCTTCACTGGGCTGGCCAAGGTGACTTCTTCCCAGCCAGTGTTTGAATGCCGAAGCCTGACAGGATGGATGATTGGCCCAGTTCACTGGAGACCAAGGCTTTTGTCTAGAACACAGGTGCTAAGACAGAGAGGACTTGCTACGGTGTCTGCTGCACTAGAACACCAAGGCAGTATGACAACATTCAACATTTCCTTGCTAAATCAATTTGTAATCTGAGGCAGAGAATGGTTAGGTGTTGTAGCCCCATCTTAAGCTGTCGGGTATAAAGTTTAAACACATCTCTTCACGGCTCTGCACCTTAATTTGCCTTTAATCTTTATTATAAATCAGTCAGAATGAAGTCTTAGTCCTAATGTATGAGTGGCTAAGCTGCAGTTCTGAAATAAGGGTGGTACCAAAAAGGAACGGCCACATGGAATCCTTTGGAACACAAGTATATCATACTTAAACTATTCTTCCAAAATTAAAAAAAATTCAAGTGTTTCTTATGTACCCAGCACATGGACACTTCAGACATACATTTTATTTACTATGTGCCATCACAGAACTGACAACACCAAGGGACAGATAGATAGATATAAATACATTTAACTATGTTTGCTCTGAGGTGACCTAAGAAATCACTAGGATGCATGAAAGGCCCTGAGAGCCAGGGAAGGGAAAAGTAGGGCTGTTTACTGAGTGCTAACTACTGTAAATTAATTTTCTGATTTAATAGCTAACATTTCTTAAGTACTTAATGTGTGCCTAATCTATTTAATTTTTTTACAGTTCCATTACATTTACTCTGAGTAAGGAAGCCGATGGCTTAGAGAACTGTCTTGTTCAAGGTTGTAGATGTAGGTTTGGGGTTTGAGCCCTGGGGTTGAGTCTTATGTTCCCTGTGAGTGATACTGAGTCTCCTACCCTTGTGAGGTCCTGCATCCTCCAGATAATCTATGTACCAGATGCTCTGTCGGCACGACTTCAGTGCAACCAGGTGAGCCCTCACACAGAAGACTGTGGCTGTCCACGGAAGATGCATGGAGGGAGACCAGGTGAGGCTCCAAGTTCCACACTGTGGGATTCCAAGCATGACTCCAGGACCGCCCCACTGCTGGTGAGGGACTTCTGGGAATGCTGCTGTTCTGAGGGAAACTGATGAACAAATGTTGCCCTTTGACCTCTACCTGCATTACAGTATGAAGAATGCATGACCAGAATTTGAAGGCAAATTCATCCTCTAGGGATGAATTACTTGTTACTGCATATTTTCCAGACTGTAAGTTTCCACCGAACTTATCTCCCTTATACAAAACATAACATCTGAACAATTTTCTTTGAACATACAAAGCAGTTGGACTATCTAAAATAAAATACACTTATTTTGGATCAATGAGACGGCTCAGTGGGTAAAGGTCTCTGCCAACCAAGCCGGATATCCCAATCCTGGGACCCTGTGGTGAAAGGAGAAAACCCTCTCCCACAGGTGTTCTCTGCTCTCCTCAAAGACATGCACATGTGCGCAGCTGCACATGCATGAACAGATACACACATAAACAAACACGCCCCTCCCCAAACAACAAATAAACATAAGAAAATACTTGACATTTAAATGTATTGATTTGCTATGCTAGCTTTGATTGCAATATGGACTTTGCAACTTAAAGTCCTCACGGACCTTGTTCCTTAGACGTAGAATCAGGTATTCTAGAAATGTCAATAAACACAGTGTCATCAGTGACAATTCACAAGTGCGACACTCTCAGCACTCCTGGATGTGCTAAGCATTTGAGCCTGGCTCCATATGATTGGTGTGGGTTTTAGAATTTATTTTATTCTATGTGTTTTTCCTTGCATATGAATCTGAGCGCCATGTGCATGCCCAGTGCCCTCAAACGCCGGAAGGGATTGCTGAATTTCCTGGAACTGGAGTTACAGACAGCTGTGGGCTGACACAAAGGTGCTGAGAACCAAAGTGTGGTCCTCTGGAAGAGCAGTCAGGGCTCTGAACCTCCGAGCCATCTCTTCAGTCCCTGCTGTTGCTGTTTTTGAGACAGGTTCTCTCTATGGAGCCCTGACTGGCCTGGAACTGTCTGTGTAGATAAGTTAGACTCAGAATTGCAGCAATTCTTCTGAGCATGCTCCCAGAGTATTGCAGTTACAGTCATGTATCACCATGCTTGGTCATCATATAATCGTTAAACCCAGAAACATCCACTGCATCTAATCCTGTGATTTACATGCTTGAGTTTGTGTAAGCAAGCAAATACATAATTTCATACTTACCACTACCACTTATTACAATTAATTTTTCTGCCACTAAAATTAACAAAATGTAAATGTGGAAAGTAAACTATTTTAAGTATGAGTTGAAGAAATACAAACTTTGAGGGGAAAACCCAATACTTCTCTAGGCACTTCCACGGTTAGCAATTCCCAGTTAGGATAAAATCACAGTTTTTCTCCCAGGCCCCCCAGAGAAACTCATTATAAATACTGGCTTGTTCAGGGCTTGGTTGTGAGGTTGGGACTGCAAGGCAGCTCCTGGCACTACCAGGTGCTCCAGCTCCTGGGGTCTTTCCTCAACACACTATCAAGACAACTGAGAGTTTTTTGATAGCAAAGAAAGGCTTTCTCTCCTTGCTGATTCACCCCCAGCTTTACCCCACAATAGCCTTTATGCTTCTGTGCATAAAGGAGAACTTGACACTCAGCCCAATCCATCTTGCTTATGTGTTAACTCAGCAAAACCGCAAGTGTGATTGGCCGGCAGGGCTCATCCTTCTGGTGGCCCTCGGGAACCTTGTTCCTGTCTACCTGGGCATGGCTGCAGATGGGAGCTGAACTCCATGGTTTAGCAGCACTTCTTTCAGGTCGTCTCTTTCCAGTGTCCTTGACATTTTCTGAGATTAGCTTTATCAACTGTTTCCAGTATTTAAACATTCTGGAGTTGTTTGTACAACCTTTTACTCTGGCAGTGGTTATTTACACTCCGCCGTCTTTATACAGAACAAAAACTAGCAAACCCATCATTGGCGCCTTTTAGTTTCTTTCCATATGAGTCCTACGATGAGGCTCAGCGATAACTTGGCGACAGCCCTCCAAAAGCTTTCCAGGAACCCAGTGTGTAAGAAAATGAAGAAGACCACCTATTCTTTAACCAGTGATGTGAGAGAGACATGTCAACTGTATGCAAAGTAAACTGTTTGGTGTGTATTCCACAGTGTGATTATGGACCATGAACTAAACTCCTAAAGGTTAACATCAGATTTACCAACATCTTTTTTAATAGATATAGATACAGCATGTATATAACTAATGTCATATATATATACATACATATATATATATATATATATATATATATATATATATATATATATATATATATACACACACATATGTATGTATATGTGTGTGTGTGTGTGTGTGTGTGTGTGTGTGTGTATGTATGTATATTTGTTTCTTTAACACCTGGGAACTTGCTGATCCTGGGAGAGAAATGTCACCTCTCCTACACGCCCCCCCCCAACAGCTAATTGATACCTAAGGTGGCAAACTGTTTACTTGTGAGTTGTTCACACATAGTCAGTATGACCCAGCCAATCGAGAGCCCTCAGCCAACCACCTCCCACATTAGGCTATTAGACCAAAGACCACAAGGCAAGGTAACAGCTAAAATAGCCTGTGTGCCTCAAGCCAGCTGAATCCCTTCGAGTGAGTGAGTCTACCCTGTGCCTGCTTCTCAACTCCTTCTAGTTCTTTCCTGATCTGATGCTTCTCCACGTAGCTGGGCTTAGCTCTTGTGGGATATGTGCCTATAACAGTGTCTTTTCAGTGGTAGTTCAGTGAGCTATTGACGTCAGGTACCCAAACAATGATAAAACACGAATTCAAATGTACAGTCAAGTAAGGAAGGGTAAAGAGCAGAGCAGACACCCTGGCTCTGTATTTTGGTCACTATTTGAGAAGACTTGGGTAAAACTTACTTTGCCAACTGTCTTTAGCAAAACTATACTTTAACTCTTTCAAGGGGGAAAAAGCATGATTTTACTATAAAGCAGTGTATTGTACTGGGTAAAAAGGTACTCATTAGTGCCCCTGAGGTTGGCTGCAAGGCAAGCATCCACATTAAGTGAACTGGTTATAAAGGTTCAGCGGGTCCTTGATTTCTCAAGAACATACTAAAGCCAACAGTAAAAAGAGACTTATAAGGAAAATAAATGCAGGGGATGGAGGGATAGCACAGTGGTTAAGAATACCCATTACTCTTCCAGAGGACTCAGGTTCCATTCCCAGCACCAACATGGCAGCTCACAACCATCTGTAATTCCAGTACCAGGGCATTTGAGACCTTCTTCTGGCCTCAACAGGCACTGTATGCACATGGTGCACAAACATACATGCAGGCAAAGCACACACACTCATAAAAATAAAAACAAATAAATCTCTTTTTAAAATAATAAAATAAAAGCAGACTCCACTTACCTAATAAAGCTAGAGCTTAATCTCAAATATTCCTGACTCTGATCTACCCATGACGGCTTTACCCCAGGGATTCAGTGTAAAGAGCAAAGTCCCCTCAACATTTCCTTAGAGCTTACTTCCCTCTGTGTCATAAGGCATTTAATTTAGCTTTGTGTGCCTAGCAGCTGACAGACAGTGGATGCTAAATGTTCATTTACTAAGGAAATAAATGTTTCTGACCATCATCAACTAATAGTGAAAGATTAAAGAAGTGCTTTTAAAAGTTTAAAAATGATTTCAGAGTTCAGCATTAAAGCTAGCTTCTCTGGCCCAAAGCATTCTATAGGAATAATGTCACCCTATTATGTCACCTCCTGAAGAGCACCTTAAGACACTCATCTGGTTGCACTGGATGTTTTGACATACTCTGGACCTTTGCGGACTGCTGAAGCCTGTCCATGTCGGCAGCTCCCTCCTACCCCCAGCTAACAGCTCGAGGGGACACGCTGTAGTTCTCACCGCATGGCCGCACACAGCAGAGTTCCTTACCAAGGGCTCCAGCTCCTTGCGGTCTATGAGGTTCATCTCTGTGACGAAATAATAGAAGTGTTTGTAGCAGGTGTTGACGTGAGCCTCTGCACCCATCACAATGACGCGGTCAAAGTGATGGATGTAGACATGGACGAAGACCCGAAAAAGGCGGCACAGGATCTTCTTGCAGATCTGGAGGAAGTTCTTTGGGAAGGGAACACCTAGAGGAACAAAACCAAAAAGGCATGAAACCACTAAGAAGGAGCTTTCCCTCTTACCTCTGAAATAAGAAACATGGTGGCAGGGGAATGCTGTGGTGGTGGTGGTGGGCGGCGGGGGCTGGAACTCCTCACCACACAGGAGCCAAGGGATAAAGGACTGTAGCAGATTTAAAAGCACTGTCCTACTTTAGGTCTGGATGGGCACCTGCTAGATTCCAGTCAGCAGTGGCCAGAGGGGGATGGAGGCTCAGGGTTATCAGAAATTAGGATTTCTCAAGGTAATTTCAGAAATCTGGAGTTTTGTGTAAACCCTTTTTTTTAAAAAGTTAAGAATTCATTTGAGGTTTTGGAAAAATTCCCAGTGTTAAAATGAAATATTAGACTCTGCACTAGACTCAATCCACAATGCTTCCCCATTTGCAAATTTTGATTGAGAACTTTCCCAGGGTGCTGTCTCCACAGAGGGCAAACTCAGATTCCACGTGCATCTCTGATGTTGTTCCATTTCTTTGAGGCAGGTAGGTGTTGAGGGGCTACGTTTTCATGACAGAGAAAGGAGGTGGCTGGAGTCACCCAGTTCTCTCTGGTGGCCACAGTTTCCAGCTGGCTCGAAGCAGCAAGTCCACTTCCCCTCCCCCTCTGAAAAGCTACTTGAAACTCTCGCTATTTATCCCGCCTTTAATCGGAAGTCAGTTGCAATGGATTTCAAAGTTAAACAGACTTTGTTTGAATTCCTGTTCTGCCCCTTCCCCTGTTGTATGACAAGGGCCAGTTATTTAACCTTTGGTCTCTCAGCTGTAAAGCAGGGGTCAGCAAGGCTTTCCTTGCAGGATGGGGGAGGGTATCACAATGTCTGAGATCTTCCTGTAGTGTCTGGAACATAGTGTTAGCTCATAAACGGGGCTGGTCTTATCTCTCTGCGCGGTGAGGTCATCAGTATCCAGTCACTGTTAAAAGGAAAATTTGCTTGTCCAGAAAAGACATATAACTACCACCAGCTTCCAGCTCACTGTAGAGTGGTGTCATGGGCATGCTCCAGGTCCCCAGAAGCCTGGGGTTTTGCTGTTCTTAGCTCCTCAGGGACCTAGGGAAGTTATTTGCTGTGTGCTGTTCTGGTATGGGGATCTCCTGTATCCTCTCCTCTCCAGGGCAGAACAGAAGATATGAACTATGTCTGACAGTTGGCTGTGATGGTTTGCCTCTCCAGGTCCCTGCATAGATAGTAGCTTTTCTCAAAAGTTAAAGTCAACACACTCAACAGACCCAGGGAGAATGTGGGTACAGCATAGTGGCTGAACAATAGGGCAGCGGACACTGGGATCAAGGGAGGAGGTAAACTAGAAAGACAGGGTGGGACAGCCACTTTGGTTTTGGGCTTTTCCTGGTGAAAAGGGGCCATTGAACCACCAATAAATGTTGAAAGAGAATCCATAATCTTCCTGAAATCTTGGGTGTCCTACATGTGTGACTGGATTCCCTCTAAGACAAGTGAGATGAGCTGCAGAAGGCTGAACATGCCAACTTTACCACTTGGCTGTGAAGTAGTTTTATTATTCCCATTTCACAGATGAGTAATACAGAGGCTATGGTTTTACACAGCAGTAGAGCTGGGATTTCAAGTAAATCAGCCAAAAAAAATCTAAAATCCAAAGTGCAGGTAGCATTGCAGTTTGACTAGCCTTTGGGCCTGGGTTAGAGACACCACTCAACTACTCAGCACGGTGAAGTGTTTGAAAGATACTCTCTAACAGTACAGGGACACGAACAAGCAAATGAAGAGTGATGGAGAGAAAGGCAGGAAAGTAACACAAAATAACAACAACAATTAAAAAAAAAAACCATCCACAGGATCAGATGCGCTCCCAGGAACAGGTCAGCTATCTGATACTTAGCTGCCTACATGGAGAAAAGCACTTTTCCTGCTCAGACCTGAAGACTGTGGACCTGACACAAGTGTCAAGAACAGAGTCCTTACTGTGTTTTAGAGCCAATGCCACACATTTTTAAGTGGACTAACGGACTGAATCTGTAGAATAGGCCTTACATTATCATTTTTATTTCAAAGATGAATAAACAAACACAAGTAGCTACCCAACATAACCTAGTAGACCACAGAAGGAGCTGGACCTCCCTAGTCTGATGCATCCAGGATGCTGAAGCCCTGCGATGCAGAGGTAGGGCAGCCTGCAGCCCTCCAGCAACAAGTTCTCTCTTTTCTGAGGAGGAGACTCTCCCCAGTGTCTCCACCCTTTCATTCCTCTGGATCTAGTCTGGAAGCTCCACATCAGCTGTCAGGGCGTATGGTGGATTCTGGATGTGACATTCTTCTTGTCTGACAACTCAGTCCCCACACCTCACATGCTAACTTCAGAAGAAGTAGAGTCTGGTCCTAAACCATCCACAAGGATTCTAATCTAAGTCCAGCAGGTAGGATCCCAGTCTTAGAATCTGATGGTTTTGGCTGCGATGTCAGGCCAGACTTCCACCATTTCTTTTCTTTCATGTAATTTATTCTTCAAAAGCAGAAGAGATAAACTGTTCAAGCTAAGCTTAGCTCAGTGTGTACCACACTGGGGCACTTTCAGTCCAGTTCTGCAAGCCAAGGAGAAGCTGGGAACCCTAGGAATTCTCAGGAGTCCTCGGGGCTAAAGATGAAGTCTTGTCTCAGTGTAAGACTGAGAATATGGAAATCAGAGATTTGGGAAAGCCATGAGGCAGCTTGGGCATTATGCTAGCCAGCCCATTGCTCTTTTTTTTCTGTCTTTTACATGGTCAGGTTGGTGTATAGGTTTTAAATAAGATATTCTCAGCAGTGGAAATGAAAAGGAAGAGATGATCTAAGCTGCCAAGGGCTCATATGACTATCCCATTGATAGATTCTGAAAGTTTGCATCTTATATCCCTTTAGTATTCTATTCCATTAGACAGCCAAAGGGGAGGAAAGTCTGAGTGGGACTTGATATGTACATCTATGATACCATTTAATCCCAGTGATACCCTGAGCAGTGGTATTTATCATCATCATCATCATCATCATCATCATCATCATCATCATCATCATCATCATCATCATCATCACCATCACCATCACCATCACCACCACCACCAGCACCACCACACCATCATTTTAGTTTTTTGGTTTTCTTTTTGGTTTTTCAAGACAGAGTTTCTCTGTGTGGCCCTGGCTGTCCTGGAACTCACTCTGTATCACTCTGTAGACCAGGCTGGCCTCAACTCAGAAATCCACCTGCCTCTGCCTCCCAAGTGCTGGGATTAAAGGTGTGAGCCACCACCGCCCGGCCATTTTAGCTTTTAAAATCATTTATCAGGATCTTAGCCCAGCAAAGCATCTACTCCAAGCCACATAGCTCAAAAGATAGATATTTGGTTCTAGAGCCTGTAGTCTCCTCCTGTTACTGGGTACTGATACTCCGACAAACTCTTCACTTCTCTTATGTCACTCTCAGTCAGAAAGACCTAGAAAAATGTCTGCTTGAGAGAAAGCATGTGTGTATCTATCTCACATATGTGTATATATTATGTAACATAAATATATCTATACATATTTATGTAATATATGTGTAAGTATATAAGTAAATAACATATATTTTTTCATTCCAGCAACAGGAAGAATGAACACTACCAGATTATCAAGTGGATACTGCTCAGCCACAATGTCAGCCTCCACACAAGGTGACAGAGCGCGGCTGGGGCTGACAGAGAACAGTCCTTGTGGTCTGCGGGGTATCACTGTTGCCATTGGGACCACAGTCAAGCGGCTCCTTTTGTGTCTTCTCTTGTGTATGTAAGATACACAATCCCTCTATTTTAGGCTTTCCCTAAATATAGTTTAAAATCACCTATCTTGGGAGATTCTTAGCTGAAAAGAGAAGGTTGTGAGGTCAATTTTATTCGCTAAAAGCCACCTTCATAGGCTTACACTATGTTGAAGCATAGTGAAAACCTTAGCATATACATGGCAAAAAGTCTTCTAGGCTCTGAATTACCATTTCCCTATAGGACCCACTGGTGTTACCTATAGTCAGTTACCCGATCCTTCAAGTGTCATTTCTACTATTAACACCTAATAACAATGTCACCATATACAAATGGCCTAGCTGCTCTAAACTTCACCCACCTCATCTAGAAACACAAAGATATATTAATGCCATCTTCAGTTTAAGACATGGTTGGTGGGATTAGATACATATGCATATGAAAATTTTCACTACTGTTTTCTGGACAGTAAGGACTGTGTGTGAACTGATTCCGTATAGCCAGCTGTAGCTGTTCATACTCTGTAATGTTCTTGAGACTGAATTCTTCTTGCCTGTCTATTTTCAAGAAGGACATCCTAGAATCAACATATCCATTCTGAAGCCGGAAGAACTGACAGTGACAGCTTCTCAACTAAGCACAACATTACAGTCTACCTTGCAGATTTTCATAAGCTTTTTTTTTTTTTTTTAAAAAAAGATTTACTTATTTTATGTATATGAGTACACTGTAGCTGTCTTCAGACACACCAGAAGAGGGCATCAGATCCCATTACTAATGGCTGTGAGTCACCATGCGGTTTCTGAGAATTGAACTCAGGACCTCTGGAAGAAGAGTCAGTGCTCTTAACCACTGAGCCATCTCTCCAACTCCTTCCATAAGCTTTTGATGTATATGTCTTGCATGAGATAAGTTCTACGAACAGAGACAATCTTTCACACTTTAGTTCTATTTTTTAAAAAAAGTATCTGGGACAACTGGAGCAGGGAACATACCATCAATCAAAATTGATGGAGAAAGTACAATAGTCTTATTTCAGTAATACGGGAACCCAGCACCTCCTGGCTGGGAAAGAGGGAATGCTCACAGCGGAAATGAGAGCTTTGGACAGTCTTGACATGGGATGCTGCTCACTGCTTTTGGAAGAAGGGAAGATAACTCTGTGAAGACGAACACTTATCTAGCCTGTTGGTAGGAAGGAGGACTCTGAAACTCTTCTTCCTCAAGCATTAACTGTATTTCCATCTAGGTTCCCAGGTGGTGAATGATATAAGTTTCAGTCATGGCACTCAATCAGAAGGCTATGCAGAATAGTGTTAACCAGAAGCCTCTGATGCAGCAGGCTGCATGTCTCAGGGCAGGGTTAACCAGCAGTTTCCACTGCAGCTGACTGCATGTCTCAGGACAGTGTTAACTGGCAGCCTCTACTGCAGTAGGCTGCATGTCTCAGGACAGTGTTAACTGGCAGCCTCTACTGCAGTAGGCTGCATGTCTCAGGACAGTGTTAACCAGTAGCCTCTGATGCAGCAGACTGCATGTCTCAGGACAGTGTTAACCAGCCGCCTCTACTACAGCAGACTGCATGTCATAGGTGCTTGGAGTTAAACTTTGACTAGTTTTATGATAACGCAGCAAATGCATGACAATCAACCTGCACAGGTAGATAACAAGTGAAGTAGAAAACCACCTTTGACCAGCAGGTCTCAGAGTGATTAACAGTTGATAACTGAGTCTGAACAGAATGCCTTTCCTTTATCCTACCCAGGGTACCTCACATCCTGTGGCTCTCAGATTAAAGCTGGGGAAATCTTTAAGATTTCAAGAAAAAAAACATATCCCGAGGAGCGATCTACAAAGAAGTGACAGGAAGACAAAGGACTTCTTGCCCTTGCATCACGTGGTGTGGCTTGCTCTTTACAATCGGGGCCAGTTCTGAAGCAGAATCAGTGAACCCAAAGTACAGCTATGATGAGCTCGGATTCCAGCATGCCTGGGCAGAGGTCAGAACCCAAGGCACTCACTCATGATGTTCCAGCAGGGATTTGTTCCAGGCTGGGAAGGAGGCAGGCCAGGGAATTGGGGTAAGGGTGAGGTGAGTCTGTGGGCTGGGTGCTGACGAGACAGCTCCTCAGCCTTGGCTGCTCCAGAGGTCTTGGTACTCTGTCAAGAGCTGGCATCTGACAGACGCCTTGCTGAGTTTATGAATTGTCTAACCACAGCGTTCTGATCTCCAGGCCACATTTGGTGAGAGCACTAAACCCAGCACACAGGAGAACTTCTTGGGCGGGGAAGCCCCAGATTTGCCTTTCATCTCTGACTTAGTAAATCTCTTTTACCCCAAAGAAAATTAAATAAAAATTCCAGTAATTTCTGAGCTCTAATCCAGTTTTTCTTGCTTGTTTCTCCTTTCCTTTTTTCCCTCCCTTCCACTAGGCCCGCAAATGGCTGTGAATATTTACTTTTCAGACACTAAAGAAGAACAGTTTGTCTGTATGGCTTGTGTGACTCCTCTTATCCTGTTATATGTGGGGGGGGGGGGGGGGGGGGGGAGATTAATTGAGAAAGAACGAACTCCAGGGAGACAGAAGGCTGGACAGGACCCAAAAAGGCAGTTTCTGAGCTATGAGTCTTCATTCTTTCCCCTCCAGAGAGAAGCCAACACTCGGGAATGAGACTCTGGCCTGTGATCAGTGCTGGGCTGAAGCCCGGGCTCTGGAGGTAAGGCTATTAGAAATTCTGCTTTGGGACTATGCCCTGCATAAGGACAGGGCTGTGTCAGTCCTCTCACAGATGACTCCTTACTGCCCAGCCTAGAGCCTGGGCAAGATGGATCTGAAATAGCTGTTCAGATTCCTTTCAGAGTAAGAGCATAAGAGTAGAGCTCCTCTGTCATCAGCTGACAGCGACATCAAAGCTTAGAAAGGGAGAGGGCCGACTCAGATCTGATGGAGCTTCTAGGGCGCATGATGAAAGGGGTGTGACTCAGAAGAAACAAGCTCGAAAGGTAGAAAGGGCAATGCGGCTCTGAGCTCTCCACACCTACGTGCTAGGGCTAAGGGCACTGGCTAAACATCCAGCTTTGGCGCTAATCATACCAGAGTCAGATGCTAGCTCCGGAACTTCCATGCTGCCAACCCTGGGGCAGGTTTGCTATTAGAACTTCTAGGAGGCTCAGTGACTATCCTTAGCTGAGGAGCTGTGACAATGAAATGTACAGTTGAAACATGGTGCGGGCAGACATACCGAAAGCAGCACACAGTGAACAGAGCCCGACTGTCCTAATGACATCTCTTCCTTGTCACAGCTGAGATGGTGTCAAGGAAGACAAATGAAACAGGACAGGTGCAGCTGCCCTTTCCCCAAAGGACAAAGACATCTAGGAGAGGCTGATTGATATGGCGCTGGGGGACACCATCAGAGCTGTCCAAGGCACTTGGTATAACACAGGAAACCTAGTGCCCTAGTGGATTCTTCAGGGACCCTGATCAGGTGTCACTCACGACAACTGGATATGCCCACCTTTCTCCTTTACGCTGTCATGCAGACTTGAGGGCATTAGTGATGTCCTTTTTGTCTTTGGAGTCCAGAAATGGGAGTACGCATGTGAAAATCCCTTTACAAGTCATAAAAATCACTCATTCTCAATAGCTCATGAATAAAAACAATATCCCACACACGTGAGAAAAGAAAACAGGCGTCTGGCAGCGGGGCTGAGAGCATACTGATTCCAGAATTCTTGCAAGGCAGAATCCAGTTGGATCACTGCAGTTGGGGGTGGGGGGAAGCGAACACAGATGTTTCTTAAGAATATACATCTCCTCCTCTTCCTTTACTCTTTCGCGTTCCCTACTCAGCCACACTGCCCCACCCCCTGAAAACTGTATTCTAATCTGCAGAAGCCTCGCGCTCTCCGCAATGCTGAGGCTCGCTCAGCTGCAAAGAACAGATTTCTTTCAGCAGATGTTTTGTGTTATCTCGATGTGTGCCTCAAGAAAGTGTCTGTTCACGATGCCAAAGAAAACAATCGTGTGTAGCGGGACTTTGTTCCTCTGCCTAAAAAGAAAAAACGTCCCCAAACAAGCTGACAGCTGCAAATGGTTAGAAATAAACGGGCTACCCCTCTGCTCTTCACCTCCATTCCCCAGCCCCTTTGTGTTGCCCTC
>JANHMN010000004.1:102612082-102641733 GCA_030674055.1 Rhabdomys pumilio | reverse complement strand
GGAGATTAATTGAGAAAGAACGAACTCCAGGGAGACAGAAGGCTGGACAGGACCCAAAAAGGCAGTTTCTGAGCTATGAGTCTTCATTCTTTCCCCTCCAGAGAGAAGCCAACACTCGGGAATGAGACTCTGGCCTGTGATCAGTGCTGGGCTGAAGCCCGGGCTCTGGAGGTAAGGCTATTAGAAATTCTGCTTTGGGACTATGCCCTGGATAAGGACAGGGCTGTGTCAGTCCTCTCACAGATGACTCCTTACTGCCCAGCCTAGAGCCTGGGCAAGATGGGTCTGAAATAGCTGTTCAGATTCCTTTCAGAGTAAGAGCATAAGAGTAGAGCTCCTCTGTCATCAGCTGACAGCGACATCAAAGCTTAGAAAGGGAGAGGGCCGACTCAGATCTGATGGAGCTTCTAGGGCGCATGATGAAAGGGGTGTGACTCAGAAGAAACAAGCTCGAAAGGTAGAAAGGGCAATGCGGCTCTGAGCTCTCCACACCTACGTGCTAGGGCTAAGGGCACTGGCTAAACATCCAGCTTTGGCGCTAATCATACCAGAGTCAGATGCTAGCTCCGGAACTTCCATGCTGCCAACCCTGGGGCAGGTTTGCTATTAGAACTTCTAGGAGGCTCAGTGACTATCCTTAGCTGAGGAGCTGTGACAATGAAATGTACAGTTGAAACATGGTGCGGGCAGACATACCGAAAGCAGCACACAGTGAACAGAGCCCGACTGTCCTAATGACATCTCTTCCTTGTCACAGCTGAGATGGTGTCAAGGAAGACAAATGAAACAGGACAGGTGCAGCTGCCCTTTCCCCAAAGGACAAAGACATCTAGGAGAGGCTGATTGATATGGCGCTGGGGGACACCATCAGAGCTGTCCAAGGCACTTGGTATAACACAGGAAACCTAGTGCCCTAGTGGATTCTTCAGGGACCCTGATCAGGTGTCACTCACGACAACTGGATATGCCCACCTTTCTCCTTTACGCTGTCATGCAGACTTGAGGGCATTAGTGATGTCCTTTTTGTCTTTGGAGTCCAGAAATGGGAGTACGCATGTGAAAATCCCTTTACAAGTCATAAAAATCACTCATTCTCAATAGCTCATGAATAAAAACAATATCCCACACACGTGAGAAAAGAAAACAGGCGTCTGGCAGCGGGGCTGAGAGCATACTGATTCCAGAATTCTTGCAAGGCAGAATCCAGTTGGATCACTGCAGTTGGGGGTGGGGGGAAGCGAACACAGATGTTTCTTAAGAATATACATCTCCTCCTCTTCCTTTACTCTTTCGCGTTCCCTACTCAGCCACACTGCCCCACCCCCTGAAAACTGTATTCTAATCTGCAGAAGCCTCGCGCTCTCCGCAATGCTGAGGCTCGCTCAGCTGCAAAGAACAGATTTCTTTCAGCAGATGTTTTGTGTTATCTCGATGTGTGCCTCAAGAAAGTGTCTGTTCACGATGCCAAAGAAAACAATTGTGTGTAGCGGGACTTTGTTCCTCTGCCTAAAAAGAAAAAACGTCCCCAAACAAGCTGACAGCTGCAAATGGTTAGAAATAAACGGGCTACCCCTCTGCTCTTCACCTCCATTCCCCAGCCCCTTTGTGTTGCCCTCCGGTCTCTCACACTGGCTGGAGGCTAACATGTGATTATATGTTCTAAACAGATTATTAATTCGTTCAGACATGCCATTTTCCAGGCTCAGAAAGCAGTTTCAGACACACAAAGGAGCGACTGTAAATACAATATGCCCGCTTGTCATGCTTCTGCTTCTCCAACACCACTACCCAGCAACCACAGGCTGCCCCTCACCCACATCTCCAGGGATGGCCTCCTCTGTTCTCAGCTGTCATAGTCTGAACATGGAGGGGGAAGCAGACTGAGGAAGACCCAAGAAAACTAGGTCACTTATGGATGGACAATAAAAGCAGTTAGGAAGAAAGAAAGGAAGGAGAAAGGGAGGGAGAGAGGGAAGGAGGAAAGCAGGAAGGCAGGAAGGCTGGTTCTCAGTAGTTTGGGCCAGGGGTCATGACCTAGGAGCATAACCTCAGTACTGAAAAAGGACTGAGACCCCCTTTTTTTTGGATACGATATTTTGAGTATCCTCATAAATAAAAATACCATTTTTTTCACTAATAGAGTCTTCCATTTGTGTGAGGGTCATTGGTCTTACATTCTGTCTGGACTGTTTCTCATCTATAAACCACTCTTTAACCACAGGGCCTCTCCTGCAGCCCACGCCATCGGCACTTCTCCCTGAAGCGCCTCGGAGGTGGACATGGCTTGCCCTACATGGCTTGCCCTACAGGCTTTATGAGTGTAGTTCTCCTCTCTTCACCTGGCCAGTGAGAAAACTTCCAGATGTGCAAATCTAGCCAAAAAAATCAGTTCGTATAAAATTCCAAGGCAACTATCTTCCTACCTCCAAGGTAAAATCAAAGCTATTAAATGTGATTTCACACATGTGCGTCTTTCTATCTTTGGGGATTCATCTCTAGATTTCTCAGCTCGCAGGCTATATATACTGCAGCCATTTGGAGCTACAATTCTCCAGTTTGCTTCAAACTCCTGGGCTTGGTTGAATTTCTTTCTTTCTTTCTTTCTTTCTTTCTTTCTTTCTTTCTTTTTTTTTTTTTTTTTTTTTTTTTTTTTTTTTTTTTTTTTTTTTTGGTTTTTCAAGACAGGGTTTCTCTGTGTAGCCCTGGCTGTCCTGGAACTCACTCTGTAGACCAGGCTGGCCTTGAACTCAGAAATCCACCTGCCTCTGCCTCTCAAGTGCTGGGATTAAAGGTGTGCGCCACCACTGCCCGGCTTGGTTGAATTTCTTGACACATAGCATTGTCTTTGGGGGAGGGAGTTGTTTCTTAAAGACAATTACTTTTACTTTTCTATGTAAGTGTTTGCCTACATGTATGCATACACAGCATATGCATGCCTGACATCCATGGAGGTCCAAAGAGGGCACTGGATCTTCTGGAATTGCAGTTAACAGAAGGTTGTGAGGTGCCGTATAGAAGCTAGGAACTGAACAGGAGCCCTCTGTGAGAACACCAAGTTCCCTTAACCACAGCATCTCTTCAGCACCACGCCCTTTTAAAATAGTTTTTAAACTTAATTGCATGTATTCATGGTGGAGGGCACACTAGAGTGTCTGGGGAGTGCTCTTGGAGCTGAAGTTATAGGAAGCTGTGAGGCGCCTCATGCAAGGGCTGAGGATCGAACTCATTGTCTGCAGGAACAGCACAGGCTCTTAACCTCTGAGCTCTCTCTGCAGTCAGTCCCCTACACTGCGTGTTTGTCTGGCTAACTCCCATTCATTATTCAGGGTTCAACTAAACTATTATTCGTTCCAGAATGTTCTCCTGGCTCACTTCACTCTCAGCCTAGTTGCCTAACGCCCTGTGTTTCTCCCACGATGGTACTTAACATAGTATCTTATACTGTCCTTTTTTTTTTTTTTTTCTGCCGTTGGTTGCTGTTTTTCCTAGAAATGTAATTTTGTAATGTCAAAAAATATCTATATCTGTTTGCAGTTATATCTCTGTCAGCTATTGTTCCCAGTGTATATGATGGTTCTTTGGAATACTCATCCGATAAATAGAATCTATAGTTCTCCTCAAATTCACATGCTGAGTCCTCACTGCCCCAAACAAACAGTATTGGCAGGGCGTGGTGACCATAAGACCAGGAGAGCAGTGATCTCATAAATGGTCTTAACCCCTCCTGTAAGAAGGTCCCACTCGATGTTACAGCAGACCACAGCAGCTATGAAGCAGGCCCCGTCAGATGTGCATGGGCTGTGCCTTGATCCTAGACTTCCCAGGCTCTAGAACTCTGAAAATGAATACATGCGTATTAGCACCCAGCTCCAGGTATTTTTGGTACATCAGCCCACCGGTGTGGCGAAAAGCAGTAAAATAAGCCAGCAAATGAGCATCCAAACTAGAGTAATGTGTGGGTAATGAGCACCTATGTTTGCAATTTCCAGCTTTGCCCCTCAGCTCCCAGTCTGAAAACCATCACCAATTAAAAAAAAAAAAAAAAAAAAAAACCCACAGGGAACTGCTACAGACCTGTGTTAACCTTGTCATGTCTAAGGCAGTTAGCCACAGGGAAAAGTAATTCACACTTCTCTCACTATCTAGGAGGACATCTTTACTGGAAGTGAAGAGGCATTCCCCAGCTCCACAAAGCATGATTCACATTTTAATCCAAGTTATTTGTTTCTAGATAGAAAAGCCACAAAATGTGGAACTCCACAGTTTCTAAGGTTTGAAATGATCTGGGATTGATTGACAAAAACAAAACAAAACAAACAAACAACAACAACAACAACAACAACAACAACAACCAAGAGACACGTAATGGGGAAGGGGTAAGTAAGGGCAAGATGAGAAAAATTGTAACTCATACTAGTAATTGATTTTGCATCCCTAAAAACTGAACCCTGGGCTTTAAATGTGCCAAGCGGGTTTTACAGCACTGAAATATAAATTGACCTTCCATGGAAAGAGAGGAGGATCCAGGAAGAATGGTCAGTAGGCTCCAGTCTGAAGCAAGATTTCCAGACCCCAAAAGCAAGAAGTTAGCCTGAAACTGGAATGTAACTTTTGGGAATCTCTTCAGACCAAACAGGTCTAAGAAAGCTGAAGACAGACTCAATGTTCAAGATTACAGGGCACAGGCGGAGGGAGACCGAGACCGCCTGCAGATAGCCCTTTCCACCTAAGACAAGGCAGGGCCTACGCAAGCAATGGCGTTATTACGTCTGCATGTGCGCTCCAATCAGGGTGAACAGGGAGGGGCCAGAAGAAAGGAAAAATGTCCTCTCATATCTGAACAGTGGATGAGAATTGGCCTAAATTCATGGACTAAACTATGTAACTTAAGTAAGTGATTTGCTTGGATATGTTTTGAACCAAAACTGACATATATTTTTAAAGAAACTTTCAAAGATTATAAAGGAACATTAGTAAAGTGGGGGTTGTAATAAGTGGGAGTGCTGTGGGCTTTGGCACCTGAAGAGAAAAGATCCAGAAATCTAGATTTTTCTGTGAAGTCTTCTTATACTTAAGAGTTGGTTAATATTTTCTTTAAAAAAAAAAAGCCTTAAAATTATTCTTGGCATTTTATTTATCATCATCAACTTTAATATAATTGATTTGGCCTGGTTAAGTATAAGCCTTTGGCCCTATTTTTAAAGATTAAATTAACACAGAGAATTCAGTAATAACAGCATGCAGAGGCAAGAAGATTATGAATTCAGAGCCATCCTGGCCTCTACAGAAAATCCCTGTCAAAACAAAAATAAAAACCCTAAACTCGATTAATAAGGAGCATGAGCTGTTTACACAAGCATGTTGCCAATAGCGTTCTTTAATACAAGGGAGCAGGGACTCCGGGAGGAGACAAAATGGGACAGAATGTAAGTGACCTGGGATACTTTAAAGCACCAGAAAGATAGGTGGTGCTCAAGGAAATGCAAGGATGGATGCAGAGATGGCTCAGTGGCCGAGAGCACCTGCTAACCTGAGTATAGTTACCCAGAACTCATGATGGACGGAGAGAGCCAATTTCTGGTACGCACGCGCACGCGCACACACACACACACACACACACACACACACACGCACGCGCACGCACACGCGCACACACAGTAGTAGTAGTAGTAATTCAACAACAACACTATCAATTTAGGCATGTAAAAGAGACACAGGAACCAATGTAAAAAAGAGTTCTCAAAGGCCAACTTCAGAATATTCTGACCTGGATTGTAGCACTAGATTGTAACTCAAAGTATAAAACAAATATCCACAAGGCCATACTGATATAATACATGCCTGAATAATAAATTAGGACTTTGAAAATTATCTGTGTTGCAAGAATACAAGTGATTTATGAAGATATGACCTAGGGGCAGAGAAGTCTGAGTGTGTTCCTCAGGAGTGACTTGTCTCCTGCAGAGTGAAGTCTGGAAGGGGTGCGGCCTCATACAGGAGTAGCCAGACAAACAACCCTGCCCAAATGATCTCAGCCAACATCAACAGGAGTAAATGTGGTTCATGGAGTATTCCTCTGATGTGATGAAAGCCATTCACTTATGAAGTCTACGGTGCTCAAAGCCATCAGGCCATCTCACTATGACAAACTCAAAGAAAATATTACAAAATATTGTACGAATACTCCTTGAAATGTTGAAGTTCCTCAAAGATAAGGAAAGTCTGCCCCACCTGGAGATTGTTCTTTCAAACTCTAATGAAATTGTCTTTGAGCAACTAGTTTGGCAAGCCCATTATTCAGTAATTACCCAGGACAGTGGCTCTCAACCTGTGTGTCACGACCTGCCTTGGGGGTCACATATCAGATATTTACATTATGAGTTATAGCAGTAGCAAAATTATAGTTATGAAGTAATAATGAAATAGCTTTATAACTTTTTTTTTTGGGGGGGGTCACCACAACATGAGGAACTGTATTAAAGGGGGTGAGGAAGGTTGAGAAGCACTGATGTAGAATTTCAAGTTGATAACAGCAGAATATTAAACTAAGAACAGGCCCCTTCTGAGTGTAGTGTTAAGATAGCTTGCATAATGTTCTGAACAGAGAGATTATGTCACCTGCTCAGGAACACTGGCACAGAACTGGAATTTTTATTCCAGAGCTGGCCTACTCCAAAACATCCTATGCTCAGATGATATAACCTCTACCTCTCAAAACCCAAGGTCACACTTGAAAATTCATTTCATCCTCAAAAGTATCTTTCAATCGTTTCTTTAAAACTGCGATTGGAATAAATTTATGTCAACTTTAAGGTTCCCCATGACACATGACTTTTGAGGAAAATCTGAGATTTCAGGAAACTTGTCTTTTGGAATTTGGAGGAACAGGAATATGAGGAGATATGACAGGAGACACGTGACACTTGCTCCTCAGGACCAAATGCTAAATGAACAGAGGTAAGACGTTGAAGGCAGCTGGTCAAGGCCAGCCAGCAGGTGTGTTTACTTTGGACTACATAAATGTTGAAATGTTGCCAACGGCAAAGGAAAAATGAGCCATGACACGAAGGTCAAGAATGCTGGCTCCCTTCAGAAGACCTGGAACAACCGGGAACTGACTGAGCAACATGACAAGAGTGTATACAGGAGACTTCCCACACATGGAGATGTTGTACACATCTGGGCAGTCATCTCCTTTTCACGTATTCATTCTGCCAGTCTGGCTTTTACTTTTTTCTTCTTGTATATGTTCGTTAATTTTTTCCTACTTTTAATTATGTGTATGATTGTGTGGTCATACACAGGTTTCAGCAAGGTCAGAAGGGGGCATTGGATCCTGTGTGTGTGTGTGTGTGTGTGTGTGTGTGTGTGTGTGTGTGTGTTGTATGTGGGTGTCTGTGTCTGTCTGTGTCTATGTGTCCTGTGTGTGGGGAGAGAGAGATAGCTCAGTTGTGGAAGGAGTATTGCTCTTTCAGAGGACCTAAGTTGAATCCTAGCACCCACATCAGGTAGCTTACAACCACCTGTAACTCCAGCTTTAGAGGATCCAATGCCCCCTCTGATCTTGCTGAAACCTGTGTATGACCACACAGTCATACACATAATTAAATGTAGGAGAAAATTAAGAACAGGTTCATCTCAGGACAGTGCCCACTGGCTCGCCACCCTCTCCTTCAGGTTAGTCCATCAATCTCACCATGTGCAAACTCAAATCAAACCCCCTTTTTGTTTTGATTTATACAGCCAGGTGAGGCTTGGCTGCATAGAAAATATTTATTGACTTTGCTGGAAAATCATTACCCTAGTGGCAGTGCCTCCAGGACTTCATTCGTTCACTTCTCCGAAGCACAGCTGAGGTCTTAGAAAACAGTTCCCTTTTCTCATGCTGTATTTGACACATATATGCAAAAGTACCATTTGCTTGATTTCTGAAGGCCACTCCAAGGAGCATGGGCACATTCCTAAGGCTGATGAAGGTAAAGGGGGCTTGGTGTTTTCAACCTAGGAATGGTTGCCTATGCCGTCTCTCTAATCTGTACAGGTCATCATTCAGTTCCATATGCTAAACTTTCTTGACACCTGCATCTCTGCACTGGACACCTGATCTACTTGGATATGGTTCATTTGATCGGTGAGCTTAACTGCAGTGATGTTTTGTGATGTCTCACAGAAGCACTGTTAGCCAGGTGTATTCACTGGAGGTAGGAAAACGATTTCCCACACCACTCCACATGTCCCACTGCCTCCTCGCCAGCAGAAGCTCCATGCACAGTCACAGACCCCGTGCTCTATACTACCTGCCCGGTTCCTATGAAGTTTTTCTACACTTTTAGGTACAAATGCATAACAGCATCCTTTGAGACCATAATTAGTAATTTAAAAATTTTTCTAGTTCTCTGAGAAAATTTCCAACTTACACAGCTATAATTTGCTGTGAAGACTTGTTTTACACAACACATATTTATAAAAGTAGGTGACTCCCTAAATAACAATAATATTAATCAAATAAATAAAGCAAATTTATTATTATTATTATTATTATTATTATTATTATTATTATCATTATCTTTTTTAGATTATATAACCCTCACAAGTAATGGGATTAAGGGTATGTTGCCACCATGATTGGCTTAAATTATTACTATTTTTATTCGAAATTCAACAATAATATTATTAAAACATTGAAAATGATATCAAGTATAAATTTTATTACTAACCATAATCCCCCCAAGAAACAGCTACTAAGCAGTATTTTTCCTCTTGATCTTTTAATAGTATGTATATGTATGTACATGTATACACACACATACATATATAATTTTTCAAAAATAAAATTAAGCTCATATATTTAGTTTGTACCTTTTAATACTTATCATTCATTATACTGTGAGTATCATCAAGTAGCCTTTCAGCAATGATTCACTGCAAACCCGTCATGCAGATTTAACAAGTACTTAGGCAGACTGGTTGATGACCCTTGTACATCTTTCAGTCTCTGACACTTTTCCTTGACTAGACTCACAGGGTGAATTAAAATCCATAACTTCTATGTAAACAGCTCATACACATTTTGCCCTGGACTTCATGATAGATCTGTTTGCATTATAGGCACTATTAGAATTTTCAATTCTCAGTGTCGATACTCCCTTCACAATACCAAATTCCCTGGCAGTGTACACAGCTCAGATGGAGAAACAGTGAGAAAGGCCTGGGAAACTCAAGCTGTTCACCGTATTTTTCCTTGAGTTAGAGAGTAGGTTCAACACTAAATGTGCACTTAAATGATCAGGGAAACAAAACAACAAACCGGACGGCCGTGGTCAGCGACTTTTCAAGCATGTCTCCTGGACCAGCAGCACTAATGGTATCTAAGAACACGTCAGAACCGAGAGTTCAGGCCCTGACCTACCAGCACTGCATCAAACACTCTGGAGACTTGTGTTTTCACATGTCTTCCTGATCCTCATCCCGATCCTGATTGCAGTGAGAAGAGCACATACTTAGAATGTTCCTTTGTTCACATGAGGCCTAAAGAGATAGAGAGCCTGCATAACCAAACAAGGAGGTTGGCTAGAGAGTCACAGAATATGCTGTCATATCCCCTGTCTGCTGTTTACCAGTGCTGTTACCCTGGGGAAGTCATTCAGGCTCAGTTTCCCTATTCGGGACACTGACATTAACAGAATCTACTTCATTGGATGGTTGTGAGGATCGAATGGAAATAAACAGAACGAAATATTGCAAGGTATTTTCCAAAGTGCACAGAGCTTGGTAAGCATTTGTTGCTCTTGTGGTCTTCAGAGAGTTGACTAGTAGCCAAGAGACCAGGAAGAAAGCTTCACAGGTAGAGGAGGCTGACCATCTAAAGCAGAGTCTTGCTTCCGACTCCTAAGCTTGAGATATCAGCTATACCCACTAAAGGCACAAGCAGCTTGTATCTTAGTGAGGGTTTTATCACTGTGCACAGAGACCATGAACAAGGCAACTCTTATAAGGACAAGAGTTAATATGGACTGGCTTACAGAGGTTTAGTCCATTATCAAGGTGGGAGTATGGCAGCATCCAGACAGGCATGGTGCAGGAGGAGCTGAGAGTTCTACATCTTCATCTGAAGCCTGCTAGCAGAATACTGGCTTCCAGGCAGTTAGGATGAGGGTCTTAAAGCCCATAACCACAGTGACTCACTTCCTCCAACAGGGCCATACCTATTCCAACAAGGCCACACTTCCTAATAATACCACTCCTGGGCCAAGCATATTCAATTCACCACAGGTTAGAGATCAAGAAATTTTTTTTTAAAGCACCTTTGGGGAATCCAGTGTGCCACTAGAAAATGTTTGGATCTCTTTTAACTCCAGAACACTATGGCTTTATGTTGTGCATATTGGTAATAACAACATCTACTGAGTGTTGACTAGGAATCAGAACTAGCAGTTTGTGAATTCCTCACAAGGACCATGCCCTAGAAAAGCATTATTATGATATCCATTTTACATAGGAAGAGATGCTGGGCAGTGGTGGCGCACGCCTTTAATCCCAACACTTGGGAGGCAGAGGCAGGCGGATTTCTGAGTTCGATGCTAGCCTGGTCTACAGAGTGAGTTCCAGGACAGCCAGGGGTACACAGAGAAACCCTGCCTCAACAAAACAAAACAAAACAAAACAAAACAAAACAAAAAAACCCAAAACAATACATAGGAAGAGATGACAAAGAAGGTAAATTTGCCAGCCAAGGTTATGCCACAAGCGCCATAGATGTGAGTCTGGGGTGCCAAATTCCCAGCTGCAGAGCGTTCCTACGAACTATACAGTAAGAGAGAACTTTAATATAAGCTGGCCCAAACTGTCCTGTCTACCACACATTGTGAACAGCAACTGCCAGTAACTATTCTCCCAAATAACAGGACTGCCCAAAGGACTCTTAGACCTGTTAGAACCAACTCTTTCAAAGCACTTCTTTGTCTTGTTGTTTTGGTTTGTGTGTGTTTGTGTGTGTGTGTGTGTGTGTGTGTGTGTGTGTGTGTGTGTGTGCACGCACATGTACATATTTAATTTAAACTTTCAGCAGAATCCAATGTGCACCGGGTAATTCTTAATGTCATCCTTTCATTTAAAAACAACACAACTGCCGTGTTAAAATTAGTTTTACTCTGCCATGCAACACTTAAATATAATGTCATTAAATATATCGACATAATGGCTAAAACATTAACTCCAGTGAAACTCTCAATGTGCTAATTCAGTAGAACTCACCAGGCCTTTTGGGGGAGAGCAAGGTCACTCCCTAATACCTTCGTGCTGTGTCCAAATTCTCACCCACTGTGTGGTCTACAAGTCTCACTAATGAGTGACATTTTAATGTACAGCCCTTTTCGATCAATATGTCCTTGCTTTCTCTCTTGAGGCCAGTCTCAAGATTTCAGGAGGGCCAAGAACAGACAAAGAGATGAGATTTCTATATCATAAGTACTGAGACTAATGGGACTTTTGGGTTAAATGTCCCATTACACTAGGGCTCTTAAAGAAGCTGTGGGGCAAGTGACTGAACAGTGCAATCCTTCCACCCTGCACACATGTGCACATACTCACATGTACACATGCACACATGCATGCATATACACACACATGCATGCATATACACACACATGCCTTGTGCTCATAATTCTGTCACTCTCATTTTAGCTTTGGAGCCTTGAGTACAATTATTTCACCTTTCTGTGTCTCTTCAGCACTATACATGTTATTATTTGTTATTATTGGGCTGCTGCCAAGAACGAGATCAATTTCTGGGTTGTTCCTGGGTTGCTTTACATTGTGATTATGAGTATGAAAAGAAGCAACACCAAAATTAAAATCAAAAAAGAAAAAAAGTGTTTAGGCAGCTAGTCCCTCACACAGCTAGTCCCTTGCACAGCTAGTCCCTCACACAGCTAGTCCCTCGCACAGCTAGTCCCTCACACAGCTAGTCCCTCGCACAGCTAGTCCCTCGCACAGCTGTGCAGGGCACTCACTTGCTTCAGACTCCAGGCCAATTCTCTCTACACTTCTGTGACTAAAGCCCCAGGGCCCCAGGGGCAACATAATACAGAGTGCACTCAAGTCAGTTATTCCCAGTTCCCTGATTCACTGTTGCTCCCAGAAGCTAAGAAGGATATATGGTTTTCAGGAGAGCTGAGCCAAGCCTGCCTCAGCTCCTCTCCACTCCCATAGCTTAAGGCAGACAAAAAAAAATCACCTAATAAATCAATGCATATTATGAACACCTTTATGCTGACTCAGACTGACAAGTCCTTGGTTCCTCCTACCTGAGCTAAGGAAAGTCAAGACCCAGAAGTCTCTGGACCTTGCTTTCTCAAGTCATGATTAAACCTGAAAAAAAAAAAAAAGTGAATCTGTAATGAATGAAACATGGTCCTCCAGCATGCCAGCCCATGCTAGATCAGGCCCAGGACTGTACACTTTGAGCTACAGTGCCAATCAAACAAAGAAGGTAAGCAACGAAGCATCAGTGGTTTTTAAACTATTCTGCAGGTTTTACAATAGTGCTTTAAAGGGTCTCCTTTAAAGGTGTCGGGGCAGTGACATGTTGAAAATGTGGGGTTCTCTATCTGCTCACCTGCCCTCTCAAGCTACCCCTCTTCTTGATGTAAGCAGTTCGGTTCCATCTTCTGTGTTACCTTGTGTGGGGTGCTGTAAGAACACTTAATTTATTGATGTCTGTAAAGCCCTTGGGAATTTCTGAAGGTATTTTCTGCAGGCCAGGCTCAGGAGCAGGGCTCTTATTAGGCATGCAAAGACAGATGCCAATATCGATTGTCCTAATGGGTTCTGGCACAGGAAACACACTTTGAGTTAATTGCTGTCTGAACCCTTTTGAGCGAGCACAAGAGCTGGCCAGGCCTGGCACTTCCTCAAGCACCTACTTGCAGCTGCTGGGATGAAAGCCTAGCACTGAAAGGGGTGGATGCTACCCATCAAACATCTCAGAGAAGGGTGCCTTGTGTTTATGCATGGCAAATGAAGAAGGTTCTCAGATGTGTCTGAGGAGGTTTGAACACCGTGAGCTGTGGATACATGGGTGTCTTCATAGACATATGCAAGTAAGACTCATTCACCTTTGTGACCTTACCTCAAGCTTACAATGTAGAGACAACTACATTGTAATGAGCCCAAGGCTGGAGTGCTTGCCTATTCCCACCTCATTTGTGATGCTGGGCAGGGCCTCTTTTAATTTATATATCTTCACCTGCAAAGCAGCGACACTCATTGTACTTACCAAGTGAATTTCAGAAGGGACTGTACCCAGATAAAAGGAGATGTACGCACACATCCAGCCATTTCTTAAGTCACTTTGTTGTGGTAACTGCTGATCCATTAAGCCATTTTCAGTAGTGTTGTGTGATAAGCACCTGATTCATTTAGCTACTGTTTAGTAATCTCACCATCCTTACAGACACATCAGTAAAGAATAACTCATCGAGGGCAGAGGAAATGTCTGATAGCAGCAGTTAGTCATGCGGGCACCAGATCTGGAAGTAATGTTTGTCAAACTGGGAGCTAAAACAGAGTGAAGGAATTACTTTACCGATGGTACCTCTGTCCTTCTCAAAAGCAGCATGAAGAGTTTACTTCTTTTTAGATGCCAGACTGTATAAATACCAGAAAATTTCTATCCTTCGAAAGATTCGCCACATGGAAGCTCTTTTGAAAGGAATTTCAAAATCTATGCATGTAGCACACAAGGGTCACAGGCAGCCCTGAGCTGGTTGTCATCACATTCTTGATAGCCCTGAAGGCTCAGTCAGCCTGAGTTCCACGGATATTTTATTAGCTACAGGAATTACGTTGTGAAGGAAGACACCAGCTTATCTTTTCCAGAAGCAGAGGTAGCCGACAAAGTATCAGCTCAAAGCTCTTGTTACATCCCTCATCTCAGCACACTCCTCTGCAATCTCACTCCTGTCGGATGGTCAGGGGGGGACAGTGGGAGCTCTCATCCCTACCCAGGCTTGTAAATTCAACACACCTGTAATTTCATAGCAGCCTGCGGCTGCCACAATAAAACAAATGAATGTGCTGGCTGCTCCATAATCTAGAGGTAGCAGCAAAATGTAACATAGTTGTTTTTGGGTACCAAAAACACAATTCCAAGCCCAGGAAAATGAATCACTGTCATTTGATGGAAATCTCTAGACTAAACATGCTTGCTAAAAAAAAAAAAAAAAAATCTGAAATTAGATGTCACCATTAAACACAATGTAAGAACAGTGATGATGAGAAAATGAATAACCCTTAATTTAAAGCCTTTATTACCAATGGTACCATGATTTGTAAAACTCTATGGATGTCTGTCCTTCCTTCCTTCCTTCCTTCCTTCCTTCCTTCCTTCCTTCCTTCCTTTTCCCCTCCTATCTCCTCCTTCTTCCATTTCTCCCTTTCCCTCCCCACTCCCATCTCTGGTTTTTATGTAGCCAAGGTGGTTTCAAACTCACTATGCAGCTGAGGCTGACCTGTAATTCATGATTCTCCTATGTCCATCTCCCAAGTGTCACTTTCACTCCCATGGTAACCAACTGATATCCTACACGGGGCTGAGACTTCCCTTGTGGGACTGGGCAGCTGGGAGGTTTATACCTAGTGAAATATAAAAATGATTTTAATGGGCAGTAGGACAGCTCATGGCATAAAGGGGCTTGCCACTAAGCCAGACAATGTGAGTTCTATCCCCAGGACCCACAAGACGGAAGGAGAGGATTAAGTTCTGACTTCTGCAAGTAAGGTCTTCACACACTGTCACACACCTCTCCCTTTCTGTCTCCCTCCCTCTCCCTCCCCCTTCTTTCCTCTCTCTCTTTCTCTCTTTCTCACACTCTCTCTCTCTCTCTTTCTCTCTCTCTCTCTCTCTTTCTCTCTCTCTCTCTCTCTCTCTCTCTCTCTCTCTCTCTCACACACACACACACATACACACACACACGAGTAAATAAAAAAAAACTATAAAAGATTTTAAAGTGATGTCAAATGTAAGGGAATTGTGTGTGTGTGTTGTATGTGTTTCTATGTGTACATTCATATGGAGGCCAAAGGTCACCACTAAGAATCTCCTCAGACACTTCCCACCTTATTTTCTGAGACAGGTCTTTCACTGAAATGAATGTTCATCAGTTTGGCCAGAGAGCTTCAAAGATCTAGCTGTCTTGTCCAATTCCCTGGCCAGTACTGAGGTAATAGGTATGTACCACCATGCTCCACCTTTTAAATGGGTGATGGGGATGGGAACTCAGGTCTTCCTGTTTACACAGAAAGCATGGTGATAATTGAGCCACTTCCTGGTCCCAAATATATCGAACATTTTTAAGATTAATCTTTCTTAAATTGATTTGGGAGGATGTGCTTAAACTAAACCAGGTAGTTCTGCTGCAACCCTTCAATGCAGGATGGATGTAGAAATCTTTGCAATCTACAAAATCCAGCTCGGCATGATGCCATGCCCTATGGGGACAACAGAGAATTTCTCACATCGAAGTCATTGCTTATCAGACCAGGATGCCTTTATTAGAGAGTTCTAAAGAATACCATCCCCAGGCCAGCAGCAGAAGAGTCCCACCCAACCTTCCCTTCCACATAGGGTCATCACATTGTCAACTTTGCCAAAAGGGAAAATGAAAAAAAATGAAGGAGACATCAACCAGGAACGGTGACAAGTCTAAAGATACAGAGGAAAAAGCCCAACACTTATAAAATTCACTTCTAAGCTCTGCCTCTTGCTGCCTGAGCATTTGGGCATCGTTTTCATAACTGATTTCTCTTCATTTCCCACCTATAAAATTAGGATTGTCATCATCCTTGTAGTGATGACTTTATAGAAGGTATAAAATGTCTCCTCTGGAATACTTCTGTATGAATTCATAGTCTACTAAGAACCTTATAGGACCGGAGATAAGATGTGAGGTAGAGCTGTTAAGAGGCTGCTTGGCTGCTCACCCCCAGTGTTGTAGCACACCTCCTCTCTTCCTTTAGATGCTGATTGCATTTATCTCATTAGAGAGGGTCTCGGCATCTGTGAACCTGCGTCTGAAGTGGAAGTTCTGCTTAGCTTATCACAAAATGTTCAAGTTCAAGAGGGTACTTGGCGTACCTGTTTAAATGCTGCTCAGATCTTCCTGATTTTTTTAGTATGTCTCACTAACTTCCTCAAAGTAAATACAGGTTAGAACAGAGACAAGTGATGTGTCAGGTGTACAAAGGGCAGGAGAGGGTAACACTGGAGTCACAGTGAGTTCCATGACAATGATGTTCCGATGTTAATCGTGCAAAGTGGCGGAGCTGGTAAAGGGAGGCATGTAGATAAATATCTTACAATCACAGTCCTCAGTTTAAGTCTTAGATAGTTATTTGTTCAAGATCACCCAGTCTGTCAATGCACAGGCAGAACTAGAAAGTCTTTGGAAATCCATAGTCTAAACTCTATGACACTATGCTAAGCCCCTCTGCAACACACACACACACACACACACACACACACACACACACACACACACACACAAAAATAAAGCAGAAGGAAGAGCTTAAGACTCATAAGCTGTCAGAGGAGGAGGCTGTGTTTGCTATCTTCTTTCCATCTGAAATGCAGTTGGCCAGTTCAGGCTCATAGTTGACTTCTGTGGGGAAGAAAATAAAAGCTTCATGGAATACTTGGTTCATTGATTCCTGCAGAAATGGCGTTCTCGCTCTGCTGGGGCAGGGGACTTTCTATTTTGGAGTATCTCTCAGAATGAGCAGGCCACTGTGCTCCCTGAAGGGATACCCTCCCTCTTCAGCACGTCTGCTGAATTAGACAGAGAGCAGTAGCCCAGCATCCTGTCATCAGGCCTTTCTCATGATAAGTCTGGTGAGTGCTTCTGGAAGCTGCTTTGTTAAAGCTTAGCTTATTAGTCACCACCAAGAGCTAATAAAACATGTCAGGAAGTCTCTGTGAGCTGTCAAAACACTTCCAAAGGTCACTGCCAACACTCCGGACTTCAATGACTTTTTTAAAGGAAAAGAAAACAAAAGCAGAGAGCCAGGATTTCAAAACAGAGTGGTGATCACAAATGGGCTATAGGGGCTGACAGATCCATCCCACGGCAGCCATGGTCCAGGAGTCAGGAAGGAAAGATCTGGAAACCTCCGTGTGGTAGCCAGGACAGTGGGCAGAGAAAGCAGGACATCCCAGATTTGATCACAAGTGAACTTACAGTCATCCCTCAGTATCTTAGGGGACCTCTGCAGATCCCAAAGGTCAATGCTGTTCAGTATTTTATGAAATGGCATTTGATCTGCATGAACATCCTCCTGTGAACTTTAAGTCACCGCTATATCATAGATAATACCTAATATATAATGCAAAAGTTATGCAAATAGCCATGTTGTTTAAGGGGAAGTAACTGTGCATACTCATACAGGTGTAGCTATTATTGATCTAAGCATATTCTACTCCATGATCAGATGAATCTACTGATGCAGAGAGCTAACTTACCTATTTACATTTGGTTGGAAAGCATCTATTAATAACAGTTATATCTACTTATACTTACATTGCTTACAATAAACTCCATTATAAGCAATAGAGTATGAGGCACTTAAGGGATTAATTTCAGATTGACTACAGTGTATCAGGTATTCTTAATATACGGCCTTTTATATTATAAAGGTAAATAAACAGTTCAATTTTTTTTATTTTGTTTTCTGTGTATGGATGTTTTGTTGCATGTATGTAGCCCCACAAAGGCCATGGTGATTTGAAGCACGGAAAATGGCATGGTAGTGACCCTCCTGTGGGAACTTATCGAGCTGGGTGGTAAGATTCTGGAGCTCTGGTCAGTGTTGAGCTTAGTGCGGGAACATGGCGGCAGAGCCAGGAAGCCAAGCCGCCACCTCTTTTTTAAAACCTACACATGTGTGTCTATGCACCATGTGAACACAGTGCCCGAGAATGCCAAAAGAGGATGTTGGATCTACTGGAACTGGAATTACCAACAGTTGTGAGCCACTAAATGGGTGTTGGGAATTGAACCTGGGTCCTCTGGAAAAGGAGCCAGTATTTCTAACTGCTGACTCATGTCTGCAGCTCCACAGCTTAATTGTTAAAAGTAGAAAAACCGGAGTACAAGGTTACTGGAGCACCCAGAGCAGAGTAATGAATTTAATTGAATTTTTTCATTTTCCTGATTTTTTTTTCTTTCTCCAAAATGGTAAACTATACTTTTCCAACTTAAAGTTACGTTATGGATACAAATAGACCAAGAAGAGCCAATTCTCTTATTTGTTCCAGAAATGTTTTTCTTGTATATTTTTTGGTATTCAACGCTTGTCTTAGGGTTTTGCTGCTGTGAACAGACACCATTACCGGGGCAACATTATAAGGACAATACTTAATTGGGGCTGGCTTACAGGTTCAGAGGTTCAGTCCATTATCATCAAGGCAAGAACATGGCAGCATCCAGGCAGGCATGGGGCAGGCAGAGCTGAGAGTTCTACATTTTCATCTGAAGGCTGCGAGTGGAAGACTGGCTTCCAGGCAGCTAGGATGAGAGTCTTATAGCCACACCCACAGTGACACACCTACTCCAACAAGGCCACACCTACTTTAACAGGGCCACACCTTCTAATTGTGCCACTCCCTGGGTGGAACACATATAAACCATCACAGCACTCCTCCTCTCTTTCTCTCCTACTTTTCATCCTTCTGTTACTGGAGTTTCAGCAAGCACATCCATTGCTCCCACACTCACCTGAACAAATTCCAGCTCTCACACTTAAAGTCACTCTTGGATTGATGCATCTTCTTCCTCTTCAGGTGGCCAGCCATCACTGCTGGCTGCCACAGAGCCCTACCTGACCTTCATCTTCTCTTCTATTTCTTTTAGTCATACTTGAGTTCTTCATGGGAGGCTTCTGTATAACTCATCGACCACCTTCTAACACACCCAACCTCCCATCCACCAAACATGGTAGACCTCATCTACCATGAGGATATCACCCCTCTTTTTATTAGGTTCAGCTGTCCTAACCAGCACAGTGAAACAGGAAACTCAGGTAAACTTAAGGTAGCCTGGTTTTGTTCTGAGCAATGTGAGCATGAACTCCCTAAACCTTGGAGACTTGGCTATCATAGTTGGAAAGCAGTAATGCATCTGTATCAATACCCTACATCTTAGAAGGAGGAAGAGCCTTGATGGCTTGTGTGAGGCTGAACTGCCAGGTAAGGGTCAGGATGGACTCTCCCAACCCTTGATAAGGTACCACCATCATCTCATTAAGCAGCTTATAAAAATATGGTATTAATCTAAACAGATTTTCCTTGTGAAGCATGAAAGAACAGTGATTTTATAGAAATAGTTTCTTACTAAAAACATCTGCAAGTTCTCCAAAGTAAAATGAATTTAGAGAGGAAAGG
This sequence comes from Rhabdomys pumilio, assembly GCA_030674055.1. NCBI lineage: Eukaryota > Metazoa > Chordata > Mammalia > Rodentia > Muridae > Rhabdomys > Rhabdomys pumilio. The sequence goes on along the minus strand of JANHMN010000004.1, from coordinate 102,622,298 downwards.
GGTCCAGGAAGAGGGCAGAAGCATTCTGGGAAAATGTTAGATACTATTTCCTTGCAGAGCTAATATCCTCCCTGATGAATTCCCAGTCGCTGTAGGCTATGATGAGACACTAAGACTATGGGACTCAAGGAAACAGGGGGTGGGATCAAGACTGTCATATTAGTAGTTCCTCCTAATTTAAGGCTTTTCCTTTGTTCTGTCAAGTCATGGAACAGAGTCCATACATACTTCAGGGAGCCATACCCCAGTAAATGTGAGTCAGGAACACAATAGCAGCTGTACCCACCACAGAGCACAAACAATACATTAAAAAGAATGAGAGAACACCACCTTGAGTTTTGTCACATTTGATTCTGAATTTATTAATTCAATAATATCACCTCCCTCTGCTCTGAGCAGTAGACTCTGCAGGCTGACACATCCCTTCCTCTATAAAGTATACTTCCGTCATAGCTTCTGGAACCCCAGAAGACTCTCATAATGATAAAATAAGCTCTTTCTTTCTTACGGATTAACAAGTTTATGATTAGATATTTCATAATCCATTGTAATTTCTGTTTACAAATAGAAGGACATAAATGCTGTATACTTCCAATATGCTTGAGAGCTTATCAAAGCAGCTCAGCTTGTTCCCTAAGCTCAGCAAATAGCTCTCCAGGCAAGTAAGGCTCTTTCCCCACAGCCAATTCACATGTAGGGCAGATAATTGTCATGTGAGAGGCTGTCACATGACACTGCAGGGTGTTGTGTCATATATCCATCTGTTAGATGCTCAGGGCATTCTTCCAAAGATGATTGGAAAGAGCCTTTAGACAATGCTAGTCATTGCAAAGTCACTTTTGGAGACTTGGTGCTTTAGGACACCCACTGACTGCTAATTAACAATTCCTCTATTTTTGGCCAGTAATCAAGAGGTTAATTTTATGGCAAGCTCCTACCTATCCCAAAGATCACCCTGTGGGTTAGCTGGAAATTACACAGATCCCCCCCACCCCCCAAGGGGATGCTCTGCTAATATCTTCACTTCGTTGCTGAGAAACAGAATCCAATGTCATCAAGTGAGACAGAGATAAATGTGTCTCCTTAAATATCCCCATCCCACCCCGTTTGCCATCTGGGCAGTGGCTCACCACCTCATTTGCCACCTTCTTCCTTGGCAGAGTTTGACTCAGAGGGCTTCTCTGCCCAGAAACAAAGAACTAACTAGAGGTAGACTAAGTATGGCCTTGAGCCTCATAAAAATGAAGATGGTAATTCTGACCTTAAGGTTATTGCTCATAGCTGGAGGACATACATGGAAAACATAAATATTTAGTATGGTACAGGTGTGGGCATAGTCAATATGACATCTTTCATTCTCATCCATAGGGAATCTCAATGGGGGAGGGGCATGATCTAAGTAGAAAGTCAAGATGAAGCTGAAAGGAGTTGAAGGGCCAGTGTAGCAATACAAGCAGAGGCAGGTTGATCCTCACTGAGTTTGAGGCTAGCCTGTTCTACATACCAACTTCCAGAGCAGCAAGAACTACATAGTGAGGACTCTGCCTTTAAGAAAAAAAAAAAAAAAACTTTATATCACCGCCCCCACCCCTACCGCCTCTGCAGAGGAAGAACAGAGAACAGTTGGTCAGAGGAAGACTAAAGTCTCTTAGAAGATCTTAATAAGGACTATGTAACACCCCAAATAAAGAATAAACAACCACTAAACACTGTGGTACCTTTTCAAAGTCATGAGTGAGTGATCTCAATTAAGAGAATGTAGTGGCAAGTTCAAAAAGTGCTTAAAAGTCTCCAACTTTCACCTCACAGTCCCCATCCTTAGCTCTCTGTGAATGGGACACTATGATATTACTGAGAGTCAACTGGTTTTCGTTAGTTTTTTTGTTGGTTGGCTGGTTGGTGTATGCGTGCACATATGCACTCTTGCAAAATGGCGATTTCTTAAGAGTTCTGTCTAAATTTAGGGGAAGGAAACGGAGTCTTTAAAATATTTAAAATTCTTCAATTGAGGTCAAATAATTGAATCCTAACTGTGGGAGGGAACTGTAAGGAAAACCAAAAGTCCACAGGAGATCAGTTATTATAACTCGCAACAACTCCATTCTCCCTCATCTTCCCATTATAAACCCATGATACAAATTTGTAGAGTCCCAAAAGACATCAAAAGCCAAAGAGGCAGGTGCTTTATCTCAACTCCCAGCAGGGCTCTGAATTAAGCGTAGGGAGAAGGGACACTCCATCTGCTAGTTAGCTATTAATGCATATGTCACAGGGAGCAAGACAAGGGAGCAGGCCATGCAGCACAAAGTAGCAGGTGGAAACGTGAGCCCAGTCATTATGGACCAGGTGCCTGTTGTTACCCCAGCTCACTCCTACGTAGCTTTCCGGGAAGGCAAGTCACACTCCCAGGTTCTTGGCTGTCCCAGAGTGTTTTATTTGACAACTGGACCCAGACTGATGTTCTTCAGAGAACCTTCTGGAAACACAAATTTTTGAAACTACCTTGTGGACCTTTTTAAACCCACCCGCCAGGCAAAAGGACAGAATAAACACACCTAAATTTGTAGATTCCCTCTCATCCCTTTCCCAAGCCCCAGGATTCCTTAGCTGACTGCTAACAGATCTTCCCGGGTCTCCGGTCTCCGTATCTTAAGCATATCAAATTTGTTATGTCCCAAAACAAAAACCGTATCTCTTGACTTTGCCACTCCCAGATTTCAAGGTGACTCATGTGTTTACCAGCCTTCCCAGGAACAGATGGGAAACTGCTCACATTGTCAGGCTGTCTGTAGCATGAGCCTAACTTGTGGATGGCTGTCTGTCATGGTGGGTGAAAGAGATGGCGAGGCTGGGTGCAGAGACAACCCTCCTGATGCTACAGGAAGTGACTCTATACGGGCACTTCTCTCACCTTCCTCCTTTTGCTTATTGTGGCAATTTTACCTTGCCTGCTTGGGACTTATATGTGACCACTAATAAATGTACACTGCTGGATAAGACATGATGGCACGGCACCTTAGAAGTGGTGATGAGGCAGAGGTGGAACTGAGGCCAAGCATCTCAGGGGTGGGGGCTGAGTGCTCTTTTCTTCCTCTGGGCCTTGTGATCTCACTTCTGAGCACTATCCCAGTCCCTGAAGTCTTATTTTCTTTCTCATTCCTTGAGGCTACACTCCCTCTCCATTTGACATGAAGGCAAACCCCAAATGGCAGTCTCAGCCTAGACTCAATCACTTCTCTAAGCCTAAGTTCTACAAGAGGACTCAGGTCTTCTTCTGGGTGGCATGTAAGTCACATGGCAGAAGCCAACCCACTGGTGGGCCTATCTCACGACAGGCTGGTTGGATCTCAGGGACAGAACGATCACTTGGGACTCTGAGCACAGACAAGCAGATAATCTGGGAGGGGTCACTGTCAACAAACTGTCCAAATATCTCTAAAGGAGTATGTCCCCTTCACCCTATCAGGGAACCTGCCATACACATTTTTTTCTCACCCCTTACCCCTGGCAGCTCTCCCGGCTTTCCATTCTGCTACCATACAAGAGCCAAACACAGCACATCCAGATGCCAAAAACTAAACCATCTTAATGCAGTAATGAGAAATTAAAACCATTAAAGGAACTTCAAAGCAAGGGAAGCAAAGGCAAATGCATGGGTAAGACGCACGGTGTCCCTGCAACCTAGTGCCTATCTGATAACAGACTTTGAAATATGAGCAACACAATACTTCTGGGAGGCAAACTTTCATCAGTGACATCACAGGGCAGGTGGCCATTACTTTCGTCCAGCTTCCTCTGCTCCGTTCCAACAGCCTGGTCTGTAGTGTTCAGGTGCTGCTGTACTGTGAATAGGGTCAGCTCTGCCACTCTGGACTCAGAACCATCGAAAGGTCACCCAGCTTCTGTGCCAGTTTTCTCATCTATAGAATAGATATGATAAGAACTCTGCAGGGTTCTTGGGAATATTATCAGTGAATTTATAAAGCATATATATATTCTGGAGTCTGGCATGTGGATGTCGTCAATAAACAGGAACTACGAGGTTGAATCATAAGAAGGTGATATTTTGGTAGGTCAAACTAGTATTATATATCCTTCTGTTAGGGAATTATCATTTTTATTATTGGCATATTGTTATGTGCTTCTTCCACTAAAGAGTGTGCTCTTTGACGGCAGAGACTCTGCTGGTCTCACCTCTCATGCAGGGCCTGGCACAGACTTGGCAGACAGTAGGCTCACTATATTTGCTAAATGAATCCATGTTATACTGTGAGGAAGCTGGTGATGATGGTGGTATTGCTGGCAATATAGTCCTTCACCTCATTATCTTTGGGCGGTGGTGGCGCACGCCTTTAATCCCAGCACTTGGGAGGCAGAGGCAGGTAGATTTCTGAGTTCGAGGCCAGCCTGGTCTACAGAGTGAGTTCCAGGACAGCCCGGGCTACACAGAGAAACCCTGTCTCAAAAAAACCAAAATAATAATAATAATAATAATAATAATAATAATAATAAACACCTCATTATCTAGAATACATTATCAAACAATTAATATCTTAAGGGAGTGGATAAGTAATTGAATGAATACATTTTCAGACCATACAGGAAGTCCAAAGAAATGATCAAGTCGATGGAAACTGCTATGAGCCTGCCTTTTTTTTTTTTTTTTTTTTTTTGCTTTGTTTTTATCGGGATAGGATTTCTCTGTGTAGCTCTGATAGTCCTAGATTTTGTTCTGTAGACCAGGCTGGCCTCGAACTCAGAGATCCACCTACCTCTGCCTCCTGAGTGCTGGAATTAAAGGTGTGTGTCATGACCACCCAGCTTTGAGCCAGTATTGTTTGTTTGTTTGTTTGTTTGTTTGTTTATTGCCACCAGTGATCTGCCTTCATTTTTACCATTCTAGAAGGCTGTTTGATGTTAGGTGAAAGTATCAGAGTTCCTTTAGTCCCATGGGCCTTCGAAGTAAATGAATGACATGGTGACAAGCCAGAACAGTAAGGGGTTGTAGTGTTCACTATAGTCTGCCTAGGGACAGCCAACGGCTGACAACTGTGCAAGAAGCTTTGAACAGGAACTCTCACAGGTGTGTGTGGCTCATGACACATGTCATGCTTTGTTCTAAGGACCTGTGAGGTTGTCTCCCTGAGTCAAGAAGGTCCTAAAAATAAAAAGAAATAAAAGTCCTGTATATGACTACCAGGGAACTAAGGGAGGCTCCTGAGCGTGGATTAAGCAAGAAGACAGATTACAGAGAATTACAGAGAAAGGGACAACTTAGTCCTCCTGTATAAAACTTGGACATTTCAAGTAATGGCTGGTCTCTGTGTTTTAGAATAAAATCAGACTTAAAGGATGGGCAAGTGCTGTCTAGTTTTGACAGCCTATGAGGAAATGTACAACATGAAAACGCAAAACATTCATTTAAGAGAGAAGCATTTACTTTAAGTAACTTAAACTTGAGTGGTGATAAATTTATACACACAAGGAAAAGGGGAAAGGAAAGAATTCTCCAGTCCACAAACACCCAGGCAAGTGGCCTCCACCATGGCTCAATGCATAGCCCCTGGGACATGTAACTGGTCAGCGAAGGAGATGGGAAACCTGTACGTTGCCATTTTGAGTTTAGAGCTCAAAACAGAGCATCAGGGAATGAGACAGACGAGGGTGTTGTGATTTCTCATAGCACTGGAGCTGGTCTTTTCTACTCAAGCTACTGTTTACAGTAGCATTACCATAGCATTATAATTATGGGGTTTGCTCAGTCACAAAGGGTCTGAGTCTTCCATCACAGGGAAAAAAAAAAACAAGTTAGTTAGGCATGTCCTGAGTCTTTCACACTTGCTGAATATGGAAATCACTTAGTAGCCAAAACAACATCCCCCAGGCACAGAGAGTTTGAGGGCTTGAAGTTGTCATCTTCATCCCACTTTGTTTGGAGAAGTGAGGGTCTGGGGCTCCAGTCCTGAGCTGTCATCAGCATGGAGCTCCACTTTCTCCAGGGAACAGAAACAGGTCTCCTCTCCTTTCAGATCATGCAACCAGAGTTCAAGGACCTCAAAAAGAGGTCACCTTGGCACTGAAAAGTTGGCAGAGACTTCAGGGGGTGTCTCTGGCAAGACATGGGATCTTTACAATGTCTATTTATGACCAATATTGTTTCCTCTCCCCTTCGTGCCCCCTACCCTATCCTGCTTCCCCTCGGGCTCATAGCCCTGAAACCTACACACTACATTCTTTGACAGCTATTTTGTCTCTAGGGTTTAGGACCTGGGCCCAGAGATGCAGCCCTCACCCTGACTTCCCCTTGTTGGTACCCTCAGTGCTTACTCACAGACACTTTCATCTCTATAAGCTCTTGTTGGACACTGGTCTTGGTATACAATATCACATCAGCAGCTCATAGTAACTAACCATGGTACTTTTGAAAGAATACATTGAGCAGAGACGAGTCTTCTAGACTTCTCGCTTTAGCCCATGAAAGCTTCACAGAAAAACACAGTACCGATGACTCAACATCTGGAATAGTATGTACACAGTTTCTGAAATGACTCAGCATGTTCGGCCAAGTTGAAGAGACAGAGAAACTGGAGATAAAAACAGAATCTTCCTTCTCAAAGAAATTTGTTCCAGATCATTCAACATCCAGGCAGTGGATACACAGTAGATCAAAATCAGGACTTAGTCTTGGTACTGAGTACCCCAGAATCTACATTTCTATACCTAGATAGATGAACTTTCCATCAATATCTGACCAGAGGGGAAAACAGAGCCTAGCCTTCTTGAAGTTAACCTTGTTTTATAAGCGGTATATTAACAGCCCACTGACATTTAAGGTTAGATGAAGGCAATTTTCCCAGTAAGAAAGTGGCATCTGTACCCACAGGCCCACCACTGGGCACCAGTTCCTCACTAATTTTGATGTAGTGTCCTTCATTCAGCAACCTCCCTGTGCCTGTTCTGGTTCAGGTCCTGCTGGCTGGGCAACTAGAGACTGAGAAGAGGTTTCCTGAATCTCCTCACTCTGCACTTCCTTCAGTAAGGCTGCCAGGGAGCACACTGGCTCCAGGATGCTCTTGGCTTAATGGATTTTTGTAGCGTTTCCTCTTCCTTCCTGCTACAAAGCCCTAGCTTAGCATGAAAGTTCCCCAGATTCCTGAGCCAGTGTGCTGACTGTCTTCCAGATCTCTCCACCATGCTGCAGAGCCATGCTCAGCACAGACCTGCTGAAGCCACAACAAGTAACTGGGTGGTATTGCACCCAGAGGGTGCATCCTCAGAGGGTCCCAGCAGACAACACTACTTTTCTTCCTATGCTACAACTGAGGTTATTCACTTTTAAATCAGCTTATACAGGGAGGGAGTGATGGGCTGGAGTTTGTATATTCAACAGATTTTAACTTCTTACTATGGCCAATCAGGAAACATTCATGATACCATAGCCTACAATGTGTTCCCATGTAGAGTTCACTACTCACTGGGGATCGAATTCAAAGCTGCTTGACCTCAGAGCTGGGCAAATCACATAGAAAGAAATGCTTTAGTGTTTGAAATTTTGGGGACGGTGAAGATGGATCAATGGGTAAAGCACATGCATTATGGAAATGTGAAGACCCGAGTTTAAGTTTCTTGAGCCCAGAGACAGATGCGGTAACAACATATGTCTGTAATCCCAGTGTTTCTCTGGCTGGATGAAAAGTGCAGACAAGGGCCAGAAGGCTGAAGATTTGATGCTCCTACATTCTGTAGTATAGGGGCTATCCAGGTGTTCTGCAGTCTCTATAAATTGGCTAAGTTTTAGAAGCTATGCTTAGTGCTTCCCATAACTTTAGTTAACTCAGTCATTCTGGATGTCTGACAGGGTTGAAAACTTTTAGTCTCATAGCCAATCCTGGCTATTTACTTTGAGAGAAAAGATCTGAGTGAGCCGGGCGGTGGTGGTGCATGCCTTTAATCCCAGCACTTGGTAGGCAGAGGCAGGCGGATTTCTGAGTTCAAGGCCAGCCTGGTCTACTGAGTGAGTTCCAGGACAGCCAGGGCTACACAGAGAAACCCTGTCTCGAAAAAAAAAAAAAAACAAAAAACCAAAAAAAAAAAAAAAAAAAGAAGAAAAGAAAAAAGAAAAAAAGATCAGAGTGGATGGTTTTCAGCTGACATTCATTCTAAAGCCAAGAAGAAAGCCAGGTCCAGAACTAAGTGTTTTAGTTTGGAGAGATGACAGAAGTTCTGGGTAGTCAATGAAATGATGGACTGGGTATTAGGACCATCTTGTACCTCACTGGTACAAATAGGAATAATTATGCTCTAATTGTATTTTGAGAGAAAAGTTGTATTTTAACAGGAAGGGTGATATGTAGAAGGAGCTAAGGGGGAAGGAGCACCGAGAGGAAGAGATGGAGTAAGGAGAGGAGAAGATGAAGTAGAGGAGAAGCTAGGTGATGAGAAAGAGAGAGAAAGAGAGAGGGGCATGGAGGCAGATGTTCACGTGTCTCCACCAGTCAAAGATAGTTTATATATCTAGGTTGGGTATTGCGTTACACTTCTGATTGAGCATTACCATACTTATAAAGCCTTTGATTAACATTTTTTAAAAATTGTATAAAAGCAAAAAGGAAAAGGGGGCATAGGATAGGGGTTTTCTAGGGAGAGGAAATGGGGAAAGGGGATGGCATCTGAAATGTAAATAAAATATCCAATAATCCACTGGTTAAAAAAGAAAAAGAAAAAAGAAAAGTGCAGACAAGAGAATCCCTGGTTTACAAGCCGACTGGTCCAGACTATAGCAGGAACAACAGAATCTTCCTTCAAGATGGAAGGTGAGGACCCATACCTGGCGTTTCCCTCCAACTTCCATGTGTACACTGTGGCAAGTGCATATCCATATTTTCACACACACACACACACACACACACACACACACACACACACACACACGCACACGCACACGCACACATGTGCAGAGAGAGAGAAAAAGTTTGAAAGTAACTGTGATGAGATACCAGTCCATATTCATTAAGATAGTTAAATTAAAAGACATATAACTATTTACAAGAATGTGGGGAATTATGATCCTATGCATGGTATATATAGTGACGTAACATAAAAATAGCTTGGCAGTTCCTTAAAAAGAAAAAATCAAATGCAGAATAATTGCATGTTCCAGTAGTTCTACCTCTAGATATAAACTCAAAAGCACTGCAAGTGGGGGCATGAGCATATGTTTGCATATCAAATAGTCAATGCAGATTTACCCACAATTGCTTACAGGTGGAAATACTCAAGCGTCCATAAACAGATGAGTACACAAGCAAAGGTGTGGTACAGGCACACAATAAAATACCACCCAGTCATAAAAAGAAAGGGCATTCTGACACTTGCTACAACTTGGATGAGCTCTAAAATAGTTATAGTAAGTAAATAAGTCAGACACAAAAGGGATGGATACTGTACAAGTTCTTTGATATGCAGTGTCCAGAACATGTCAAGTTTTGAAGATAGAGTAGAACAGAAATTATCGGGCATGGAGGAGACAGGGGTAAGGAGTGGTTATTGAATAGGTATTAGATTTCAGTTTGGAGGCGATGAAAACCTTGTAGGAATAGTGGTAATGTCTGAACAACACTGCATTTAACACTGCTCAATTATACTCCTAAAATACTATAAACGGCACATCTCATATAAAATATTTTACTATTAAAAAAATGAAAATTTTGATCATAGATAAAATAATCTCAAGAGCAGTCAGCACCCAGCTATGACCCTGACACTTAACTTCAAAATGAACAAATATTTCTTCCCAAGACAGCAAAGTAAAGGTGAGGCTTCCATAGGCTTAGCCTGTCCTTTATCCAGTAGGCCAGTCTTTCTGAATACTGGTGGTATGGTACAGAATTAGTGAGTACGCATACGGATGTACGGGGAAACCGGAGCTAGCAAATCCAGACGCCTGCTTCAACTTTTAAATGTGCTTGTAAGAAAATTGTTCCTGGCTAGGAAAATGCTTACCATGTAGACTATAGGGTGTAGAGTGTAGTATAGAGTGTTGAGTATAGAGTATAGAATATAGTATAGAGTGTAGTATAAAGTGTTGAGTATAGACTATAGAATATAGTATAGAGTGTAGTATAGAGTGTAGAGTATAGAGTATAGTATAGAATGTTGAGTATAGAGTGCAGAGTGTAGTATAGAGTGTTGAGTATATAGAGTGTTGAGTATATAG